>CAWUFW010007216.1:600000-1037736 GCA_963921515.1 Calotriton arnoldi
AGCCCAAATTCTGGTCATTACAGTGCGCTGTTATCACATTCTCAGTTTTTTTTTTTTTTCAATTTCTCTCACAGATTTTGGTAAAGATAGACATTTTTCCCATAGTTCATGTATCCCCAATTTACGCGACCACGTTTTGACATATACTGACTATTTAATCTTCCCCTTTTGGTCCAAAGCCAACATCTCCCATAGATCTCTTCTGTCTGGCTTTAGCTACTCACTAATCCATAACCTGCTCCAATAGATAAGTGGTCTTAGGTGTGCTACCAATCAGACCCTCTGATACCCATGTCAAGAAGTAGTGCAATAATTGGTGTGCTCTGTGACATATTGACTAGGGTCCAGAGAAATTTGTTTACTGCTCTGCCGCGGGCGGTAAGATTGTTCCTACCCCAGAACTCTGCTCCGTATAGAGCTGCTCCAATCGCCTTGCCATGGTATACCTCTAGGGCAGTCAATATGAGTCTAGAGGAGGTGGCCCTGTAAAGCTTAAGGACTGCTGTTGCATTGTCCTGAAGGGACAACTGGGATTTGTTCATTTGTTTGCCCCACAAGAAATTCTCAAAATATTTGAAACACCCGGCCCTCTCACCCAGTTTCATAACCCGCTTCAATGTTTTAGGAGGTTTGAAAAACATGTATTTGGATTTGGACGGGTTGATTTCTAGGCCGATGTTATCACAAAAATCAGAAAAGTGATCCAACAGAGCCTGTAGACCCATTGGTGTGTGACAGATCAATAGGGTGTTGCTGGTATACAGCAGGGCGCTTATTTTCCCCCCTGCCCATTTTGGCAAGTCATTACAACATGATTTTAGATATTCAAGTGCACCATTGATATATAAACAAAACAGTGTTGATGCCAACACACACCCCTTCATGACACCCCTATTAACATTAATGTGGTCGATCACCACCCCATCCTTTCCCATCTTACTTGAGCATAGTTCCCTGTGCGCAATCTAATCAGGATAGTTATTAGTAGCTCTGGCATCTCCAGGTGCTTTAGTACTTGCCACAGTTTGTTCCTGGGGATCAGATCAAAGGCTGTCCTAAGATCTATAAATGCAACATAAATATGCCTCTTGTGGTGGACCACCGTTTTCCAGAGCAATAGTGCCAAATGAAATATCTGGTCCACCGTACTTACCTTTTCTCGAAAGCTTACTTGCAAATGCGACAGTGTCTGTGTCTCCAACATCCAATCATGCAGTTTGGCTAGAATCTCCATACAAAAAATAGTTTTGCAAATTATCTATAAGGCTAATAGGCAAATAATTTGTAGGATCCTGTTTTCTGCCCATTTTGTCGATGGGTACAATCACGAAACCTTACTGTTGGAAATGGCCCTTCTTGCAGGGTTTCCCAAAACGTTTTGCTTCTTCCTCCTATTTTTCCTGACCTGTGTTTGTTGGCTATACGACTCTGGGTACTTTACCACTGCAGATCAGTGCTAAAGTGCATATGCTCTCTGTGTAAATTGATATTGTGATTGGTTCTCCCTGATTGGCATATTTGTTTTACCAGTAGGTCCCTAGTAAAGTGCACTGCGTGTGCCAGGGCTGGTAAATCAAATGCTACTAGTGGGCTTGCAGCACTGATTCTGCCACCCACACGAGTAGCCCTGAAAAGATGTCTCAGGCCTACCACCGCAGTGCCTGCGCGCAGTTTGTTAACTGCCATATCGACTTGGCAAGTGCATCCACTTGCCAGGCCCTAACTTTCCCTTTTCTTACATATAGGGCACCCCTATTGTAGGCCCAAGGTACCCCCCTGGGCAGGGTGCAGTGTATGTGAAAGGTAGGACATGTACTGAAGTGTGTAACATGTCCTGATAGTGAAATACTGTCAATTTCGTTTTTCACTATTGAAAGGCTATCTTGCCCCATAGGACAGAATAGGGAATGCTTTGTAACATTTTACAATCATATCTTCCCATAGGGATACGATAGAAAAATGGAGTTTAGTATCCCTGAACTCAAGATTTAATAACACATGTTAGAACTGGGGGTCTCTAGTTGGCAATGGTTTGCACCTTTGTCCAAATAGGGACCCTTGCTTCGAGTCAGGATAAGGGGGAAACACTCCTAAAATAACCCCTGCTCACCCCCTGGTAGCTTGGCACGAGCAGACAGGCTTATCTCAGAGGCAGTGTGTAAAGCATTTGTGACCACATACAGTAATACAGTGAAAACACTACAGATGGACACCACACAGGTTGTTTATGTAAAAATAAGTAATCTTTATATAGACTTATCACAAGACCCAATAGCAAAAATCCACAATACTGTAATCAAAAATAGACTTAAAATGATAGAGACAGTTCACGTTATCTTCAAAAATAGGATAGTCAATCAAATAAAGCTTGTAGCAACAAATAACTCCACTTGGAGTTATCACGACGTCGAGACCGGTGGAAATCCCAAAGTACGGCGCCGACCGCGAGGTGCGCGGCGTCGGGCCCGGAGTCGAGCAGACCCACAAAGAACTGTACCTGGAATTCGATGAAAACAAAGACGGTGCACGGCGTCGGGGAGGTGATGCTTCGTTGGCGCCGGCGGCGCCGGTTCCTTACGACCCCAGGGAGGTGATGTCTCGGTTCCTTACTGCAGCGCAGGGAGGTGAGGCGTCGGTTCCTTACTGTGTCGGGGAGGTGACGTCACGGATGGCGGCGAGCGTCGGTTCCTTACGATGGTGCGGCGTCGATGGATTCGGGGGTCACCCACGTCGAGGATCGGCTCCGCGATGATGAAGCCCTGGCGTCGGTGAAGTCGGGGCTGCGGTGCGAGTCGGGACGGTGCGTCGTGAGCGTCACGAGCGGTGTCCTCGGCTCCGGGGCAGGCAGCGGCCTCAATGACGGCTTCGGAGTCGATGTCGCACGGCGTCGGCAGGCGTCGGGCCTACGGTGCAAGTCGGGCGGTGCGTCGTGCTCTTCACGAGCGGTGCCCACGGCTTCGGTGCAGGTTACGGCGTCGCTCGCCGGCGTCGGTGTTGCAATTTCCCTCTGTTAGCAGCTAAAACAGCAGTTCCAGATGCAGGCAAACAGAAGGGGGTGAAGTCTTTGTGTCCCTGTGACTTCAGGCAGGAGGCAAGCTCAGTTCAAGCCCTTGGAGATTCCTTCTTCAAGATGACAAAGCACAGCAAAGTCTTTTCTCCTGTCCTTGGCAGAAAGCAACCACTGCAGGCCAACCCCAATCAGCAAAACAGCACAGGGGCAGTACTCCTCCTTCAGCTTCTCCGGTTCTTCTCCTTGGCAACAGGTTTCTTGATTTCCCAGAAGTGATCTAATTTCCTAGGGGTCTGGGTCCCCTTTTTATACACCTTTTCCCTTTGTTCTCTGAAGGCAGAGAGGCCTTTGCCTAGTCCAAACCAGTTCTGGTCAGTCCTGGAGCACTTTGTTTTTCTGACTCCTTCTTTCCTTTGAGAGTGAGGGGCAGAGCCATCAGACGCCCGGCAGGAGGTGGAGCCAGCATTGTGGAAGGCAGGCACAGCCCTATTCAGACCCAGGTGCAACTCCTCCCACCCATCCTCCTTCAGGCAGACCTATTCAGCCTAGTGCTGACTCACCCTGCCTCCTGGAATCCCCCAGCCCCTGTCACTCACAAACCCAGACACACAATACACAACCTGAGCAGAGGCAGCTGGATGGTTTAGGCAAGAAAATACCTACTTTCTAAAAGTGGTATTTTCAAACAAAGAATGTTAAAACCAACTTCACTAAAAGATGTATTTTATCATTCTGAGTTCAGGCATACTAAATTCGTTTTTCTACCATGTTCTCTGGGTCAGTTAGGATTATAAGGTGTAATAATCAAACTGCCCATTCTGGCCTATGGAGAACAGGTAGCCTTACAATAGTGAAAAACGAAAATGGCTGTAATTCACTATTAGGACATGCCACACACACCAGGGCATGTCCTACCTTATACTTACAATGCACCCTGCCCTTGGGCCTACCTTAGGGGTGTCTGATATGAAGATAAGGGAAGGTTTAGGGACTGGCAAGTGGGTGCACTTGCCAAGTCGACATGGCAGTCACAGACTGCACACAGGCTCTGCAATGGCAGGCCTGAGACACATTTTACAAGCCGCTTCTGTGGGTGGCACAACCAGTGCTGCAATCCCACCAGCGGCATTGGATTTACAAGCCCTGGGCACACTCCGTGCACTGTACTAGGGACTGACAAGTAAACCAATCATCCAATCATGGAGTCACTAATCCATACATCACTTTACAGTAGGGAGCACTTGCACTGTGGCACTGAACAGCAGTGGCACAGTGCCCAAAAGCATCTAAAACCAGCAAAACATAAGAGGCAACAGCAAAAAAAATGGAAGGGAGACCCACGCCAATGGTGCCAAGTCTAACACGTGTCCCCTCCAGCTGAAATGTGGGAGAACTACCCTTCCTCCTGGGAGTTCTCATCACTAAGGCGGAAAAATCTGGACAGACCATCAGCATTGGCGTGTTCTGTACCAGGGCGGTGTTCCACCGTAAAGTCCATCCCCTGTAGGGAAATGGACCACCTCAACAGTTTTGGATTCTCACCCCTCATCTGCATTAACCATCTGAGGGGCCTGTGGTCTGTCTGAACCCGGAAGTGAGTCCCAAACAAGTATGGTCTCAACTTCTTCAGTGCCCAGACCACAGCAAATGCCTCACGTTCAATCGCACTCCACCTCTGTTCCCGTGGGAGTAACCTCCTACTAATAAAGGCTACAGGTTGGTCTAGGCCCTCCTCATTCATCTGTGAAAGCACAGCCCCAACACCATGCTCTGAAGCATCTGTCTGCACAATGAATTCCCTTGAGAAGTTGGGCGCCTGAAGCACGGGCGCCGTGCACATGGCAGATTTCAGGGCATCAAAAGCCTTTTGGCAGGCCTCAGTCCAGTTCACTTTCCTGGGCTGCTTCCTGGAAGTCAGCTCAGTCAAGGGTGCAACAATGTTGCCATACCCCTTGACAAACCTCCTGTAATACCCGGTGAGTCCTAAGAAGGCCCTCACCTCTGTCTGGGTTTTGGGGGTTCCCAAGCCAGGATGGTATCTATCTTGGGCTGTAGGGGCGCCACCTGGCCGCTCCCTACCTGGTGTCCCAAGTACACCACAGAACCCTGCCCGATCTGGCACTTACTCGCCTTGATCGTGAGGCCTGCCCTCCGCAGCGCCTTCAACACTTCCCAGAGGTGGTGCAGATGTTCCTCCCAAGTGGCGCTGAACACTGCAATGTCATCCAGGTAGGCGGCACTGAAATCCTCCAGCCCAGCCAACACCTGGTTGACCAACCTCTGAAAGGTGGCAGGGGCATTCTTCATCCCAAAGGGCATCACCCGGAATTGGTAGTGCCCATCTGGTGTGGAGAATGCTGACCTCTCTTTGGCCCCATCAGTTAAGGCGATCTGCCAGTATCCAGACGTTAGATCAAACGTGCTGAGGTACTGGGCAGCCCCTAACCGATCAATGAGCTCATCAGCTCTGGGGATGGGGTGCGCGTCAGTCCTGGTGACTGAATTGAGTCCTCGGTAGTCCACACAGAACCGGAGTTCGGGTGTGGCACCAGGCGCGGCAGCCTTTGGGACCAAGACCACTGGGCTGGCCCAAGGGCTGTTAGAGGACTCAATCACCCCTAAGGCAAACATCTTGGAGACCTCCTCCTTGATGCAAGCTCTCACCCTGTCAGTCACTCTGTAAGTTTTGTGCTTCACAGGAGGACTGTCCCCAGTGTCCACATCATGGATGCACCATTCAGTGATACTGGGAGCCAGGGAGAACAGATCAGAAAACTGCCCCAACAGTTGGCGACAGTCATTCTGCTGCTCCGGGGTCAGGGTGGGAGAGAGGTTCACACCATCCACTGACCCATCTTGCTCTTTTGCATACAGGAGGTCAGGAAGAGGTTCAGTCTCCTCTTCCATCCCAGCATCTGTTGCTAAGAGCATGCCCACTTCAGACCTCTCAAAGTGGGGCTTCAGGCGGTTTACATGCAGGACCCGCAAGGGGTTCCTGGGAGACTGCAAGTCCACCAAGTAGGTGACTTCACTCTTGCGCTCCACCACCTCAAATGGTCCGGTCCACTTATCCTGGAGCGCACAGGGCTCCACTGGGGCCATGACCCACACCTTTTGTCCAGGCTGAAACTCGATCAGAGTGGCATTCTGATCATGCCAACGTTTCATCTCTTCCTGGCTGGCTTCCAGATTCGCCTCAGCGAGTTGTCTGAAACGCCGAGTCTGGTTTCTGAAGGCCAGCATGTAACTAAATACATCCTGGGGAGTTTTCCTGGGAGCTTCCTCCCAGCCTTCCTTGACCAGACTCAGAGGTCCTCTTACAGGATGGCCGTACAGCAGTTCAAAGGGACTGAACCCTAAGGACTTCTGGGGCACCTCTCTGTAAGCAAAGAGCAGGCATGGCAAGAGGACGTCCCACTTACGCCTCATGGGTTCTTCCAGACCCATAATCATGCCCTTAAGGGTCCGGTTGAATCTCTCAACCAGCCCATTACCTTGGGGGTGGTAAGGAGTGGTGAACTTATAGGTTACACCACACTCCTGCCACAGGGACTTCATATACTTGGAAATGAAGTTAGTACCACGGTCAGACACCACCTCCTTGGGGAACCCCACACGGGAGAAAATCCCCATCAGTGCACGTCCCACCACGGGGCCGTCACTGTCCGAAGAGGGATGGCTTCCGGGTACCGGGTGGCATGGTCCACCAAGACCAGGATGAACCTGTTGCCCATGGCTGTCTTGGGATCCAGAGGCCCCACAATGTCAATACCCACCCTCTCAAAGGGGGTGCTGACAACAGGGAAAGGTTGGAGAGGAGCCTTGTGCTTCCTCCCACTCTTACCACTTGCCTGGCAAGTCTGACAGGTCCTGCAATGAGTATCTGAACTCTTGCGCATTTGGGGCCAATGAAAGTGGGTGACAAGCCTTTGAAAGGTCTTGTCTTGCCCCAAATGTCCTGCTAAAGGCACATCATGAGCCAGACCCAGTAGGAAGGCTCTGAAGCGCTGGGGTACCACCAGCACACGGGCTGACCCAGGCTCAGCAACCTTAGGCTCACTATACAGGAGACCATTCTCCCAGTAGATCCAGTGTGATCCAGACTGATCACCTGCTGCCTGGCTTACAGCCTGTTGCCGCAAGCCCTCAAGAGAAGGGCACTTCTTCTGCTCCTCGCAGAATTCTTCCCTGGAGGGGCCTCCCTCCTGCTGCCAATGGGTCAGCTCAGGCAGGTCCCCCAGTTCAGCCACTTGTTCCCCTGTAGGTTCCAGGGCATCCCCCTCAAGGTCTGCCTCCTCCTGGACCGTGGGAACTTCGGGGGCCGGTTTCCCGCGCCCCCTGCCTCCTCTCTTTAAGGCAGGCACCTGGGCCCTTCTTCCAGGCTCCAGGTCCTCTTGAATACCCTTACCGGCTGCCATTGACCGAGTGGTCACACACGCCCACTCTGGCAGACCCAACATCTCCAAATGAGACCTCCGCTCCACCTTCGCCCAAGGGGAGCTCTCCAAATCATTGCCTAGCAGACAGTCAACAGGCATGGCTGGCCTCACAGCTACTTGAAGGATACCTGAGACCCCCCACTCAAAGGGAACCTGGGCCACCTTGCAGTGGCTCTCTGAGTTGTCAGCGGCAACTACAGGGTAGAATACATTGGGGACCACCTGCTCCTCAGACACCAGCCGACAACTGACAGCTGTCACACTGGCCCCGGTGTCTCTCAGAGCCTCCACCCTATGGCCATTGATGGTCACCCACTGCCTGTATTTCTTAGTGTTATCAGGCAGCTGGGTCCTAGGGACCATCTCACTGTCTCCTAAAGAGACCAGGGACATCTCTGCGGGACCCCACCCACCTTGGGCACCCAACTCCTCCCCCAGGGCTACACTAGCCATCTGCCGGGGTGGTGCACCAGGGGGTGCAGTGGTCACAGTATTGGGACACTTGGGACTTCCTACAAAGTGACCCACCTGACCACAACTAAAACATGCTTTGGGCCCCTTCTGAACAGACTTATCTGTTGGGACCCATGGTCTTTTCTCAGTGGGAGGCTGGGAACCCTTACCTTGGTTCCCTTGGGGTTTACTTTGGGGCCCTTTTTGGAACTCCTTCTGTTTACCCTTGTCCCCCCACTCTTCTGCTGGGGACCCTGCCCACCTTTGGCGGAGTCTCCCACAAGACCCTTGTGGACCCGGGTACTGACCCAGCGGTCCGCCTCCTCAGCAAGCTTCCTAGGATTAGTCAGCTTACTGTCAACTAGGTGCTGGCGTAGCTCTGGAAAACAACTACTGGACAAGTGCTCCCATGCGATTAAATCATAGAACTCCTGTAAGTCATTTACTTTGCTACCCTTCACCCATCCATCCAATGCTCTGCAAAAATAAGACACATACTCCACCCAGGTACTAGACTCCAGCTTTTTGCAGTTCCTAAACTTCTGCCTATAAAGCTCTGGAGTTAACCCATACCTTGCCACTAAAGCTTCCTTCAGGTGGGCATAGGACATCTGATCCACTGTGGGCAAGGCTAGCAAGGTTTCCTTCCCTCACCTGCAAAGCGGCCCCACAACCCCGCTCCCCAATCCTTCTCAGGGACCCGGTGTGATGTCATGGCGATCTCATATGCTTTAAACCATTGCCCAATGTCCTCCCCCTTCATGAAATCCTTAATAACCTCCTTGGGGATGTACACTCTACTTTCTACAGGCACTGGAGGTGTGCTGCCACCAGAGGGAGTGATTTCTAGGCTCCTAGCCTTTAGCTCTAGCTCCCTCACCACTCTCTCATGCTCTAAAAGCATCTTCTTTTCTTCCATGGCCAACCTCTTACTTTCTAACTCCAATTTCTTATGCTCAAGGCTATCATGGCTTCCCTGTTTCAGTTTGGCCATTTCCATTTCATGCATCCTGCTTTTGTCCCTGTCCTCCAGCTCCTCTGGAGACAGGCCCTTTGAGAAACACTGCTGCCCTCCCTGGAAGGCGCTCTCCTCCCAGTTAAGCCCAATGGCCCCTCAAGCTGCCCATCTAAATTCTCTGCCTCCTCCACAGGCTCCTCGGACTGCCCACTGGCATTCCGTGCTTCCAACCAGGCTCTCAGTGCCTTGTGAAACTCCTCCTTCCTGGTGAGGCCTCTCATAGAGATTTTAAACTTTTTGCAAACAGCTTTGAGTTCTGGCACAGTGTAGGTATCAACCCTATCTTCTTCAAATTCAATATCTGCAGGTGCAATGGATCCTTTTTGCTCATGGTGAAAATTGGCAGTTCTCAACAAAAATAAAGGTTCCAAGGAAAAAAAGTCCTATCAAAAGGTATGTGGTCGCGTATTGGTCTGCACTCACTAGTAGTGTACACCAATCACTGTATATGAATCACAAATGCAAGTCCAAATCCTCACCGCTGACCACCAATGTTAGAACTGGGGGTCTCTAGTTGGCAATGGTTTGCACCTTTGTCCAAATAGGGACCCTTGCTTCTAGTCAGGATAAGGGGGAAACACTCCTAAAATAACCCCTGCTCACCCCCTGGTAGCTTGGCACGAGCAGACAGGCTTATCTCAGAGGCAGTGTGTAAAGCATTTGTGACCACATACAGTAATACAGTGAAAACACTACAGATGGACACCACACAGGTTGTTTATGTAAAAATAAGTAATCTTTATATAGACTTATCACAAGACCCAATAGCAAAAATCCACAATACTGTAATCAAAAATAGACTTAAAATGATAGAGACAGTTCACGTTATCTTCAAAAATAGGATAGTCAATCAAATAAAGCTTGTAGCAACAAATAACTCCACTTGGAGTTATCACGACGTCGAGACCGGTGGAAATCCCAAAGTACGGCGCCGACCGCGAGGTGCGCGGCGTCGGGCCCGGAGTCGAGCAGACCCACAAAGAACTGTACCTGGAATTCGATGAAAACAAAGACGGTGCACGGCGTCGGGGAGGTGATGCTTCGTTGGCGCCGGCGGCGTCGGTTCCTTACGACCCCAGGGGAGGTGATGTCTCGGTTCCTTACTGCAGCGCAGGGGAGGTGAGGCGTCGGTTCCTTACTGTGTCGGGGAGGTGACGCCACGGATGGCGGCGAGGCGTCGGTTCCTTACGATGGTGCGGCGTCGATGGATTCGGGGTCACCCACGTCGAGGATCGGCTCCGCGATGATGAAGCCCTGGCGTCGGTGAAGTCGGGGCTGCGGTGCGAGTCGGGACGGTGCGTCGTGAGCGCCACGAGCGGTGTCCTCGGCTCCGGGGGCAGGCAGCGGCCTCAATGACGGCTTCGGAGTCGATGTCGCACGGCGTCGGCAGGCGTCGGGCCTACGGTGCAAGTCGGGCGGTGCGTCGTGCTCTTCACGAGCGGTGCCCACGGCTTCGGTGCAGGTTACGGCGTCGCTCGCCGGCGTCGGTGTTGCAATTTCCCTCTGTTAGCAGCTAAAACAGCAGTTCCAGATGCAGGCAAACAGAAGGGGGTGAAGTCTTTGTGTCCCTGTGACTTCAGGCAGGAGGCAAGCTCAGTTCAAGCCCTTGGAGATTCCCTTCTTCAAGATGACAAAGCACAGCAAAGTCTTTTCTCCTGTCCTTGGCAGAAAGCAACCACTGCAGGCCAACCCCAATCAGCAAAACAGCACAGGGGCAGTACTCCTCCTTCAGCTTCTCCGGTTCTTCTCCTTGGCAACAGGTTTCTTGATTTCCCAGAAGTGATCTAATTTCCTAGGGTCTGGGTCCCCTTTTATACACCTTTTCCCTTTGTTCTCTGAAGGCAGAGAGGCCTTTGCCTAGTCCAAACCAGTTCTGGTCAGTCCTGGAGCACTTTGTTTTTTCTGACTCCTTCTTTCCTTTGAGAGTGAGGGGCAGAGCCATCAGACGCCCGGCAGGAGGTGGAGCCAGCATTGTGGAAGGCAGGCACAGCCCTATTCAGACCCAGGTGCAACTCCTCCCACCCATCCTCCTTCAGGCAGACCTATTCAGCCTAGTGCTGACTCACCCTGCCTCCTGGAATCCCCCAGCCCCTGTCACTCACAAACCCAGACACACAATACACAACCTGAGCAGAGGCAGCTGGATGAGTTTAGGCAAGAAAATACCTACTTTCTAAAAGTGGTATTTTCAAACAAAGAATGTTAAAACCAACTTCACTAAAAGATGTATTTTATCATTCTGAGTTCAGGCATACTAAATTCGTTTTTCTACCATGTTCTCTGGGTCAGTTAGGATTATAAGGTGTAATAATCAAACTGCCCATTCTGGCCTATGGAGAACAGGTAGCCTTACAATAGTGAAAAACGAAAATGGCTGTAATTCACTATTAGGACATGCCACACACACCAGGGCATGTCCTACCTTATACTTACAATGCACCCTGCCCTTGGGCCTACCTTAGGGGTGTCTGATATGAAGATAAGGGAAGGTTTAGGGACTGGCAAGTGGGTGCACTTGCCAAGTCGACATGGCAGTCACAGACTGCACACAGGCTCTGCAATGGCAGGCCTGAGACACATTTTACAAGCCGCTTCTGTGGGTGGCACAACCAGTGCTGCAATCCCACCAGCGGCATTGGATTTACAAGCCCTGGGCACACTCCGTGCACTGTACTAGGGACTGACAAGTAAACCAATCATCCAATCATGGAGTCACTAATCCATACATCACTTTACAGTAGGGAGCACTTGCACTGTGGCACTGAACAGCAGTGGCACAGTGCCCAAAAGCATCTAAAACCAGCAAAACATAAGAGGCAACAGCAAAAAAATGGAAGGGAGACCCACGCCAATGGTGCCAAGTCTAACAACACATCTTTTAGTAAAGATGGTTTTTAAATTGTGTGTTTGAAAATACCACTTTTAGAAAGTGGCTATTTTCTTGTTCAACCTTCCTGTGTGCCTCTGCCTGTTTGTGGATTGACTGTCTGGCTTTGGAGTGACAGGGGCTGGGGAGGTGCAGTGGCTCCAGGAGTCTGGATGAGACAGCACTAGGCTGAATAGGCCTGATCTGCATTTGGAGTGGTGGGAGGAGTAGCACCTGTACCTGAATAGGGCTGTACCTGCCTTCCACAATGCTGGCTCCGCCCCCCTATGGTGTGTCTGGAGCCAAAGCTCACACTGACAATGGATGTTGTTGTGCACTTGCAGAGTGCCCCCCAGAACTGGTTTGAACTGGGCTCAGAGCCCCCTGCACAAAGAGAACAAAGACATTTTGGGGTATAAGTATTAGACCTAAAACCCCTGAACTTTAGATCATTCCTGGAATTCAAGCGGAACCTTTGCCAAGGAGAAGAGCTGGAGAGACTGAGGAGAAGTACTGCCCTTGCTGTGTGTCTGGGGTTGGCCTGCAGTTGCTGTTTCTGCAAAGAAAGGAGAAGGACTTTGCTGTGTGCTGTGTCCCCTGCTTAAAGGAGATCTCCAAGGGCCTGAAGTGTGCTGGCCTCCTGTTCTGAAGTCTCAGGGACACAAAAGACTTCCTGCAAATCTGCTGGTGCTGCTGGACTCTGCCATCTGTGAGTCCTACCCTTGCCTGAGGTGCCTCCTTCCAGTTACAGGGCCTCAGAGGTGGATTTTTGCAGCTAATCTCTGCAAGAACTGTCGCGAAGCATCGCAAAGCCGTGCAAAGTCTCTCGGAACCGACGCCGGACGACGCAAAGTCTCTCCGCGCAGCACCCAGCACCGACGCTGGACGGCGCAAAGCGACGCATCACCTCTGGTGCGCCACACATCGTACCTGTGTACCAAGTTTTTCCACGCATCACCCGCAGACATGAATCGTCTTGGATTTCGATGCCTCACTTCCCCATACAGTCCGGATTCGATGCATCACTGCTCCTGTGTGCAGCAGAACTGTCGCCTCGCCTCCCCAAGGACTCAGGAACTGACGCATCGCTATGTTTTCCAACGCTTCCTTTCTCTCGGGCTGTTTGACCTTGTGAATTTTGACGCATCTTCAGCTACTTTGTGTAAAAGTCACACATCCATAGTTTTCTATGGTACAAGTTCTTGAAACCTTTTGAAAGTCATGTTTTTAACTGTGTGTGTTGGATTTTTGTCGTTTTGGCCTTGTGAAGTTTAGATAAAGATATTTTATTTTTCTAAACTGGTGTGGTGTCCATTTGTGGTGTTTTCACTGTGTTACTGTGAGTGTTGGTACAAATACTTTACACATTCCCTTTGGGATAAGCCTGTCTGCTCGTGCCAAGCTACCGAGGGGGTGAGCAGGGATTATCTAAAGTGTGTATCCCCCTTACCCTGACTAGAAGCAAGGGTCCCTATTTGGACAAAGGTACCTACCTCTGCCAACTAGAGACCCCCATTTCTAACACTTACCATGTGGTTGGAATCAATGATCCCATAGCAATTGCATTGCATAGAATGTTGATGTAAGATGTCCGGATATGAAAGAAAGCCCCCAGGGAATTTGTCAGAGCCAGGCATTTTGGCTTTTTTTGTTTTGTGTATTTTTTTTTGTATTTAGGGAAAATACCAATCCAACTACTTTGTCAGGGCTTGTACCCTTCTCATGGTCAATAATGTGGTTGGATGCAGCAGTGGGGCTCGAATAAAGATCACAAAAGTTGCTGAACCAGATCTCTGTTTGAATGTGCATCTCAATACATTTAATAACAATGTTGCATCCTTGGGCAACTGTGTACCAAAGAAAACTATTATTATTGCACTTTATTGCCCCAAGCAGTGTTACTTCATATTTCATTCTCCCATTTCAACTTACTTACGGCTTGGGAACGTTTATATTTAACTCTTGATTTCTTAATACGTAGTTTGTGTTTACTTTTCAATGTTGAAAGGAGGTAGTTCTTTGCTTGCTTGCAATCTGAATCAAATCATGCGTTTTTGTTGTTGCTATACCCCTGCGGAGCCATCGGCCTACCAGTCCTACTAAAAAACTCTCCAATGGCAGCAAAACTATATTGTGTACTGCACAGACAGTCTGAGACCACTGGACACTCGGCCAGTCATCAAAGTAGTAATGGCAATATGCATTTCGTCCATGTCCTCTGTCACTTAATTATATATATTGGCTAATGTTTTGAGATTTTGTGACATGTTTGCCTACTTAACAGCTCTCTTGTTGTTGTTCAGCTCAATGTATGGGTCAACCATATGGGATCTGCAACTCAGATTCATGTTAATTAGCCCTTTCAAGGTCAAGTCAAGGGCCGTTCTTTCTGCTATCGTCATATCACCCAGGGGGAACAATAGATGAGTGTCAAGAAGAACGTAGTCTATTCTGCTAGTGTCTGTTGTATTTGTGTAACCATTGTTTATCAGAAGTAGTATGGCTGTTATATGATCTGAGACTGTGGGACAAAGTAAGGGCAGTCACCTGGAGGAAAGAGGCTGACCTGTTCTTGATCAATGGTAGCTCCGATAGAGGTACAGCCATTTCACTGTCAGTCAGTTCAATAATACTATTCACCTACTCCAGAGGCTCGAACTTCATATTAATATGCCCCACTATCAATGAATAGCAGGTAAGGGTGCCATTGTCTAGGCAAGCCTCTAGAGTTATCAGTGTTGTCAACTCTGTGTGCCAAGCAGTGCTAAAATTGTAAATGTTGTATATGTTAGGAGTTAAGCCCCTTTGGCTGGTTAGTGAGAAGCCAAGAAGATCTTCTGTATCAATAGCTAATTGCTTTGTGGTGCATGCGAGGGTGATTCTAACCCAGATTAAAAGTCCCTCTGCCAGCCTGCCCCATTGATTTGTGATGGCATCAATGTAGAAGCTGCAGTAGCCATCCTATATACGGGTGAAGTCAGCCATGTTTCCTGGAGTATACATATATCAAAGTTCTCAATGAAGCCCCCCAACTAGGGCCAGTGAGTTTGAATTTCAATCCTGCTACACCCCGAGAGATGACATTTAAATTGGAACTGGAGTCAGTTAGTGTTGGAGTGATAGTGAGCTCTGTGGGCATCACAGGATTTTGGGAGTATGGAATGCAAAGATCGAGGGGGAGGTCTGCTACGTGGACAGATGTGTTTTCATTCCCTCTAGTCAAAATGACAGAAGCATTAGCAGTCAGAAATGAATAAGTGACAAAGTGGGTAATCTCTCCCACTTCTGGATGTGCGGCAGCCTGTTTCCATTCCTCCTGGTCGTGCATAAGGCCGACATTGGCAGCTTGAGCTGGAGAATTTTTGACACTGCTAATTCGCTTGTTAGCAAAGAAAACTGGGGGACAATACTTGAATTGAATATGAATGCCTCTTACTGGTAGTGTCTAGAGATCCAGTCCAACGAGCCCCTCTACAAATACCTTTCTACTGAGCATTAGTTTGATATAGTCATTGCATGTTGCACTTCACAGACAGAATGTCAGAGCGGCTCAATTAATACCAATAGCAAGTATTTCTGACCCAGTCAATTGTTTTGTTAATCAGCAAGTCCTCATCTTTCCTTGAGCCCCTTGGGAGTTTAGCTACATTGATCATATACACTTCCTTTTGTCTTATTGGGTCTAGCCCCATGACATTTCTTGGGTTGCCATTTTGGATTGTCTAAATTCCTCTCTAAGTGAATATTTCACACTGGTCGCTGTCATGGGCTGGGAGAGCTAAAACTAAGTTTTTCCCCTTGGGACAAGAATTCATACAATTCAGTGGGTTAGGTACAGCCGCCATTCCCTTCTTGTCTCGTCTTCTTCAGCAGTCTTATTCCACCACCAGGTTCTCTTCTTGAAGAGCCAAAATCCCACTGCTGGAAGGCCATTTGTTGCAGGTCATGGGGGTTAGTACAAGTGTTATAGGCTACTTTTGTTGTGTTGAGAGGGAGGGGATATAGATATCACTTTGGCTAGGTATTGCACCAAAGGTTTCAATGTTGCAATCTCTCCTATCATCAACCTGACTTCTTTGTATAAATGGCTCATTTGGTTAGCTGGTGACATCCTCAGAAAGCTTTTTCTTTCTCCTGTATATATGTCCACTGTTGATAAATCCTCAAATCTGGGTGATGGTTGGAGGTGATGTTTAACTGCTGGGACTAGTTAACTCAAAAAGCATTTATGAGTATGGGAATTAGTACTACAGGAGTACTCTTTTACATACCCTTACCTTTGTGAATTGGTCCAACTCCCTATAAGCAAAAGTTCAAAAGGGCACAGTGAAATAAGGTGGTTCCAAGCGTAGAGGTGACACAGCAGACGTAGCCAGGTGGTGTCTTTCAAGTTATTTATTCAAGTCTTTAACATCAAAGGTAATAAGGATAACAGCCCCACCAGGAGTAGCCTGCTAGCTGCTCAGTCCATCTTCCCAACTGTCTCACACACACCAGGCATCCAAGCATTCCACTCATGTCAACATTCCACACAGAACATTCACACTAGCTGAGCAGCTAGTTACAAGGTAAAGGGGAACACTATTAACATAACAAGAAGGTACTACATTATCTTCTCCTTTTACAATTTGAAAATAATTTAAACATTACTGAAAAGAACGACAACTATACACAAAAATATACAAATGAAATGAATAGTCTAGAACCCAGGGGTAAATGGAAAAAACCACACCACGAGAGGGAACACAGACTGCACAGAGGAAGAAATAAAAGTGAAAAGCTAAATACAAACTATCACCATCCTCCTCCTTTAATAAAAAACACAAAGAAAAAACAAAGAACGTTTAGCTCACTAACATGAAGTGAGAAAACACCACATGACCATACATGTGAAACAAAAAGCAGAGAAACACAGTAGAAAAAGACTACGAGAACTCTACACAGTGACGAGACAACTGGGGAACACCCCCAGAACTCATACACTAAGGGTGGACCACACCCATGTACGTACAACTACAATTTGAAACAGACACTATGGGTGGACCGCACCCATGTACGTACTCCTTAACAAAGAAACACAAAAACTATGGGTGGACCACACCCATATACGTACTTACTCACTATGGGTGGACCGCACCCATGTACGTACTCCTATCTATGGGTGGACTGCACCCCTGTAGGTATTCCTATGTAAGGAACACAACCAAATCACCCTGCCAAAATGGGACACAAACCCATAAAGCAGACTGTAAATGGGACAGAAGCCCCATTACAGATTACATAGGTGGTACTAACACCCCCTATACACAGAGTAGATGGGACTGACACCCATTACCAATAACGTAGGTGGGACTAACACCCCCTAAACACTGAGTAAATGGGACTAACACCCATTACTAATTAAATAGGTGGGACTGACACCCCCTATACACAGACATATGAGTCACAGCGTGACGAACACACACAATAGAAGACCACGTGCAGCACAAAGTGACTGATACACACTACACGACCAACATAACATGGAGGTGGGACTAAAACAGTCTACAACCCTCCTGTAAAGAGTTAAACACCCACCCAACCTAAAGAAAAGGGCAGACAAGAAATTCAATGCCAGTCAAACAAGTGAGATAAGGGAGAAAAACAAAACTGCTGGCATACAACAATAACAAATTGGTAAAGATAAAAGCTTTGAAACCCCACAGCACTTCATAAGGAAATCGCAGCTCCTCATAACCTAAAAGAAAAGAACAATGCTGAACAGAATACTGGCTCCCTTCCACAGCTACATCGTTGTAATCTTGGCAGAAAAAACACGAACAAAAGTAGAACGATGAAACGAGTGCATGCAGCACAGCTGGTTTTTAGAATATGGCAGATATTTGTGAGGAAAAAAATGATGACAGTAAAATGTATCATAGTTCCAGTCACCAAAGAAGAATGCAAACAAAGTCATGTTTTCTCCGTGAGTTAGATAGAAATAACAGAAAACGCGAACTCACCAGCCAAAATCTACAAACATCCCCAAAGCATTTTCAGTGTGAACGAAACGTAGCGCTTAAATTGAAAAGCGTTTCATAATCAGCCAAACAGATGGCAAATCGCCGAGTACTCCGGGTGAAAAAAAAAGAGTTTGAGGAACTACGCCGGCAAACACAAGATGGCGGCACGCACCAGTAACGCACGCCGAGTGGCTACCGGCACGCCCACGCTGCAAAGCGTCTATAATCAGCATGCTGGATGCATGGCAACGAAAAGGAACAGTCTCCGCATGACTGCAGGATGACACAAGGTATAAAGCACGCGACTCGCGCCTCCGTTTTTAAACCAGATACAGCGGTTTAACTGCCAATAATCCAGGGAGGGCCTAAATGGTTTTTAAAAAAAATAAAATAAAAAGGAAATCAAAATTATCTCACCAACAATCTCGCTCTTCTGCCAATATCAGTGTTAGAAATGGGGGTCTCTAGTTGGCAATGGCTGGCCACTGTCCAAGTAGGGACCCTTCTTCCTAAGTCAGAGTGAGAGGGCTACCCTCTTTAATACCCCTGCTCAACCCTGTGGTAACGTAGCACGAGCAGGTAGGCTTATCTCAGAGGCAGGGTGTGAAGCATTTATGATCATACACAGTAACACAGTGAGGAACACTACAAAGGGACACCACACAAGTAGTTATTATAAAAAATAAGTATCTTTATATAAAGGCAGATTTATCACAAGACCAATAACTGTAAAAGCCACAATACTGTCAAGAATAGGATAGCTGTTGAAAGGTTGTCAAAAATAGTTCAAAGGTTGCAAAAATAAGGTTCAAGTTCAAAGCAGTGGTCTCTGCGACCCTTTCTTTCACAAAGTACCTGGGTTTAGTAGCAAAACCAACAAAGTGTCGCAAATAAGCTGTAGCGATGATTCTCGGCACGCGAGGCCGGCGATGCGTTGAAATCCTTGCCGCAAGGGAGGATGATGCGCCGATCTGCGGGATGCGTGCGGAGACGATGCGACAAACTTCTGCACGCTGGACCGCCGATGCGATGACTTTCTTGCCGCGTGGGAGAAGTCGATGCGGTGATCCTGTTGCGCTGTGCGATCGTGTTGCGATGCGAAGACAAGACGCTCCGCGAGGGAGCGACGAAATTCGGTGCAATGCGATCAAAGTGGCGAACGCACGGCGTCCGCACTGCGATGTCTCAAAGCGATGATTTCTTTAAGGGTTGCGAGTGCGCGGCGACACCAGCGCGATGATCTTTCCAGCGCGTCTCGGCTGCAGCGGCTCGCAAAGGGGCGTCAGCGATGGTTTCGGGTTGCGGGCCCTCGGCGGCAGTAGCGCGATGATTTTCCCAGCGCTCTCGACTGCAGCGGCCCGCAAAGATGCGTTAGCGTCGATTTCTTACCCTCTTCTCTCTGATGCAAACTAGAGGCCCTGGAACTCACAGGAGCCTCCTCAGCAGATAGCAGTCCTCGCAGGGAGGAAGCAGGAGGTTGGTGGTGGAGTCTGTTGTGCCTGAGACTCCAGCAGGAGGCTAGCTCTTTTCCTAGCCCTTGGGTGATTGCTGTACAAAAATAAAAGTTCTCTCAAGAGTTCCTTTTCCTCTTCTTCAAGGTCCAGTGGTCACTGCTGCAGGCCAGTGCAAGAAACAACACACAGCACAGGGACAGTCACTTCCTGCAGATTCCTCCAGTGGCACGGACAGAGTTTCCTCTCCAGATCCAAAAGCAATACAAAAGTAGGGGGTTTGAGCACAGATATTTATACCCCAAAAACCTTTGATCCTTGAAGCTACCAGTCCCTGAACCTAGCCAGAACCAGTTCTGCTCAGGCCTGGAGCACTTTGTTTACCAGGCTGCATCCTTCCTTTCAGAAATAGGGGTCTGCTAGCAGACACACAGTGGGAGGTGGAGCCAGCATTCACCTTGCCAGGCACAGCCCTATTCAGATCAAAGAGCCACCCCTCCCCACACTCTAAATGCAGATCTCTCTATTCCACCCAGGTCTGACTCAGCCTGTCCTGCCCCTCTAAAACCAGACAGCCAATACACATAACGGCAGAGCACACTGGAAGGCTGAGGCAAGAAAATACCTACTTTCTAAAAGTGGTATTTTCAAACACAGAATATAAAAATAAACTTCACTAAAAGGTGTATTTTAATATTCTGAGCTCAGGCATCCTAAATTCGTTTTTCTACCATGTTCCTGGGGTCAGTTAGGACTATAGCATGTAATAGTCAAACTGCCCATTCTAGCCTATGAGGAACAGGTAGCCTTACAGTAGTGAAAACGAAATGGTGCATAATTCACTACCAGGACATGCTACACACACCAAGGCATGTCCTGCCTTACACATACAAGGCACCCTACCATAGGGGTGACTTACAGGATGCTAAGGGAAGGTTCAGGGGCTGGGAAGTGAGTGCACTTCACAGCCAAGATGGCAGTTCTGGACTGCACACAGACACTGCAGTGGCAGGTCTGAGACACACTTTACAAGCTGCTTCTGTGGGTGGCACACATCAGTGCTGCAGGCCCACCAGCAGCATTTGGTTTACCAGCCCTGGGCACACATAGGCCACACTACTAGGGACTAACAGGTAAACCAAATAAGCCAATCAGGGATATACCAATTCACATAGACATATTTATACAGGGAGCATTCGCGCTGTGACACTGAATGGCAGTGGCACAGCGCCCAGAGCATCTAACACCAGTAAAACAGAGGAGACAACAGCGAAAAATGGAAGGGAGACCCACGCCAATGGTGCCAGGTCTAACACACGTCCCCTCCAGCTGAAATGTGGGGAGAACTACCCATCCCCTTGGAAGTTCTCATCGCTAAGGCGGAAAAATCTGGACAGACCATCAGCATTGGCGTGTTCTGTACCAGGGCGGTGTTCCACCGTGAAGTCCATACCCTGTAGGGAAATGGACCACCTCAACAACTTGGGATTCTCACCCCTCATCTGCATCAGCCATCTGAGGGGCCTGTGGTCTGTCTGAACCCGGAAGTGAGTCCCAAACAGGTATGGTCTCAGCTTCTTCAGTGCCCAGACCACAGCAAATGCCTCACGCTCAATTGCACTCCACCTCTGTTCCCGTGGAAGTAACCTCCTACTGATGAAGGCTACAGGTTGGTCTAGTCCCTCCTCATTTATCTGTGACAGAACGGCCCCCACCCCATGCTCTGAAGCGTCTGTCTGGACAACAAATTCCTTAGCAAAATTGGGCGCCTGGAGTACGGGTGCTGTACACATAGCAGTTTTGAGGGCATCAAAGGCTTTCTGACAGGTGTCAGTCCAGTTCACAATCTTTGGCCGCTTCTTGGAAGTCAGCTCAGTCAAGGGTGCAACAATGTTGCCATACCCCTTGACAAACCTCCTGTAATAACCCGTGAGTCCTAAGAAGGCCCTCACCTGGGTCTGGGTCCTTGGGGGCTCCCAAGCCAGGATGGTTTCAATCTTGGGCTGCAGGGGCGCCACCTGGCCGCTCCCCACCTGGTGTCCCAAGTACACCACAGAACCCTGCCCAATCTGGCACTTACTGGCCTTGATTGTGAGGCCTGCTCTGCGCAGCGCCATCAACACTTCCCAGAGGTGGCGCAAGTGGTCCTCCCAGGAGGAACTAAACACTGCAATGTCATCCAGGTAGGCGGCACTGAAAGCCTCCAGCCCAACCAACACCTGGTTGACCAATCTCTGGAAGGTGGCAGGGGCATTCTTCATCCCAAAGGGCATCACACGGAACTGGTAGTGCCCATCTGGTGTGGAGAATGCTGACCTCTCCTTTGCCCCATCAGTTAAGGCGATCTGCCAGTACCCAGACGTCAGATCAAACGTGCTGAGGTACCGGGCAGCCCCTAACCGGTCTATGAGCTCATCAGCTCTGGGGATGGGGTGCGCGTCGGTCTTGGTGACCGAATTGAGACCTCGGTAGTCCACACAGAACCTAAGTTCAGGAGTGGCACCAGGCGTCGCAGCTTTTGGTACCAAGACCACGGGGCTGGACCAGGGGCTGCTAGAGGACTCAACCACCCCTAGGGCGAACATTTTGGAGACCTCCTCCTTAATGCAAGCCCTGACCCTGTCAGTTACCCTGTAAGCCTTGTGCTTGACAGGAGAACTGTCCCCGGTATCCACCTCATGGACGCACCAATCAGTGACACCAGGTACCAGGGAGAACAAATCAGAAAATTGCCCCAACAGGTGGTGACAATCTCTCTGCTGCTCAGGGGTCAGTGTGGTGGAGAGGATCACACCCTCCACTGACCCATCCTTCTCTTCTGCACACAGGAGGTCAGGGAGAGGCTCACTCTCCTCCTCAACCCCATCATCTGTGGCAAGAAGCATGCCCACTTCAGACCTCTCAAAGTGGGGCTTTAGGCGGTTCACATGCAGGACCCGCAAGGGGTTCCTGGGAGACTGAAAGTCCACCAAGTAGGTAACTGGACTTTTGCGCTCCACCACCTCAAAGGGACCGGTCCACTTATCTTGGAGCGCACAAGGCTCCACTGGGGCCAGTACCCAAACCTTCTGACCAGGTTGAAATTCGACCAGAGTGGCATTCTGGTCGTGCCAACGTTTCATTTCTTCTTGGCTGGCTTCCAGATTTGCCTCAGCAATTTTTCTGAAACGCCGAGTCTGGTTCCTGAAGGCCAACATGTAGCTAAATACATCTTGGGGAGGTTTCCTGGGAGATTGCTCCCAGCCTTCCTTGACCAGACTCAGAGGTCCTCTAACCGGGTGGCCATAGAGGAGTTCAAAGGGACTGAACCCTAAGGACTTCTGTGGCACCTCACGGTAGGCAAACAACAGGCATGGCAAGAGGACGTCCCACTTACGCCTCAGGGGCTCTTCTAGGCCCATGATCATGCTCCTTCAAGGTCCGGTTGAACCTTTCAACCAGACCATTACCTTGGGGGTGGTAAGGAGTGGTGAACTTATACGTTACCCCACACTCCTTCCACAGAGACTTCATGTACTGGGAGATTAAGTTGGTCCCCCTGTCAGACACCACCTCTCTGGGGAATCCCACACGGGAGAAAATCCCCATCAGTGCACGTCCCACCACGGGGGCCGTCACTGTCCTGAGCGGGATGGCTTCAGGGTACCGGGTGGCATGGTCCACCAAGACCAGGATGAACCTGTTGCCCATGGCTGTCTTGGGGTCCAGAGGCCCCACAATGTCAATGCCCACTCGCTCGAATGGGGTACTCACAACTGGAAAGGGCTGGAGTGGGGCCTTGATCTTCCCCCCACTCTTCCCACTTGCCTGGCAAGTCTCACAGGTCCTGCAATGAGAGTCTGAACTCTTGTGCATCTGGGGCCAATAAAAGTGGGCGGCCAGCCTCTCAAAGGTCTTGGTCTGCCCCAGATGTCCTGCCAATGGAATGTCATGAGCCAACCCCAGTAGGAAGGTTCTGAAGCACTCGGGTACCACCAGCACACGGGCTGACCCTGGCTCAGCAACCTTAGGCTCACTATACAGGAGACTATTCTCCCAATAAATCAGATGTGAACCAGACATGTCACCTTCTGCCTGGGCTGCAGCCTGTCGCCGCATACCCTCAAGAGAGGGGCAAACTCTCTGCTGCTCACAAAATTCCTCCCTGGTGGGTCCCCCTTCCTGCTGCCAATGGGTCAGCTCAGGCAGGTCTCCCAGTTCGGTGATCGGCTCCCCGGTAGGCTCCAGGGCATCCCCCTCAGGGTCTGCTCCTTCCTGGGCCGTGGGAACCAAGGGGGCCGGCTTCCCGCGCCCCCTGCCCCTTCTCTCTAAGGCAGAGATCTGGGCCCTACTCTCAGGCTCCAGATCCTTTTCAACACCCTCCTTGGCTGCCATGGACCGAGTGGTAGCACACGCCCACTCAGGCAGACCCAACATCTCTAAGTGAGCCTTCCTCTCCACCGTAGCCCACGGGGAGTCCTCTAAATCATTGCCCAGCAGACAGTCTACAGGCATGGCCGGCCTCACAGCTACCTGAAGAGTTCCTGAGACCCCCCCACTCAAAGGGAACCTGAGCCACCTCACATTGGCTCTCTGAGTTGTCGGCGGACACTACTGGGTAGAATGCATGGGGGACAACCTGCTCTTTGGACACCAACCGGGAGCTGACAGCAGTTACACTGGCCCCTGTGTCTCTTAGAGCCTCCACCCTATGGCCATTGATGGTCACCCACTGCCTGTATTTTTTAGTGTTAGCAGGCAGTGCAGGCTTGGGGACCATCTCAAAGTCCCCTAATGAGACAAGGGTCAATTCTACGGGATCCCACCCTCTTGGGCACCCAACTCCTACTCTCCCAGGGCTACACTAGCAATCTGGCGGGGTGGTGCACGGGGGTGCACTGGCTCCCCTTTGGGGGCACTGGGGATCAAAATATCTGTGGCCCACTTGACCACAGTTGTAACACGTGGGGGCCCCCTGGGAACAGGCCTACCTGTTGGGGGCCCGGTCCTCCTTTCTTGGGGGGCTGGGACACTACTGCTTGGTTCCCTGGGGGATTACTTTGGGGCCCTCGGTGGAACTCCCTCTGTTGACCCTTGTCCCCCCCACTCCTCTGCTGGGGACCCTGCCCACCTTTGGCGACGTCTCCCACTGGACCCTTGCGGACCCGGGTGCTCACCCAGCGGTCCGCCTCCTCAGCAAGCTTTCTAGGGTTAGTCAGCTTGCAATCAATTAGGTGCTGGCGTAGCTCAGGAAAACAATTACTAGATAAATGCTCCCATGCAATCAAATCATAAAACTGTGCAAAAGTTTCTACTTTGCTACCTTTTACCCAGCGTTCCATGGCTCTGCAAAAAAGGACACATATTCAACCCACGTGGTACCCTCTAGCTTCTTACAGACCCTAAACCTCTGTCTATACATCTCAGGGGTCAAACCATAGCGGGTCATCAACGCTTCCTTCATGTGGGCATAAACCATCCTACTTTCTGGGGGCAGGTCCAACAAGGTATCCCTCCCCTCACTCACAAAGCATCCCCACAACCCCGCTCCCCAATCCTTCTCGGGACCCGGTGGGACACCATGGCTAATTCATAAGCGGCAAACCATTGCCCAATATCTTCACTTTTGTGGAAATCCTTAATAACCTCCTTGGGTATATACACCCTACTCTCAGGGTGCACTACAGGTACGCTGCCACCAGAGGGGGAGATTTCCATGCTCTTAGCTTTAATCTCCAACTCCTTCAATACTCTCTCATGCTCAAGCTTCATCCTCATAATCTCAATTTCTAACTTCTTGTTCTCTAGGTCCCGGTGACCATCCATTTTAAGCTTAGCCATCTCCATATTATGCCGCCTATCTCTCTCCCTGTCCTCCAGCTCTTCTGGGGACAGACCCTTAGCGAACACACTAGAGCCCGGGTTGGAAAGGGCTGGATCTCCTACTAAGTCTACTACATCGCCCTGCTGCTCTCCTCCCTCCACAAGCTCTCCTAGATCCTTAGGGGCATCCCTGGCTTCTAGCCAGGCCTTCAGCGCCTTGTAATACTCCTCCCTTCTAGTGAGACCTGTGATAGGGACTGTGAATTGCTTGCAAAAATATTTGAGCTGCTTGGCATTGTAGGTTTCTATTTTCTCTTCTTCCCAGGAGAGATCTTCTGAGGCATTGGATCTGGGCTTGCCCATTGTAGAAATAACTGGCAATATCAATAAAGGACAGAAGAAAACTTCTCAAAAATGTAAGCGGGTGAAAAATCACCGGCAATATCAATCACAATATAGGATCCTAAAACTCTCAGAAATGTGCGTGGGTGAAAAATCACCAGCAATATCAATCACCATAGGGGATCAAAAAACTTTCAATAAATGGGCGCGGGTGAAAAATCACCGGCAATATCAATCACAATATAGGATCCCAAAACTCTCAGAAATGTGCGTGTGTGAAAAATCACCAGCAATATCAATCACAATAGGGGATCAAAAAACTTTCAATAAATGGGCGCGGGTGAAAATCACCGGCAATATCAATCACAATATAGGAGCAAAAAAATTCTCAAAAAAATGTATGCGGTACGTTATGGTCTGCACTCACTAGTAGTGTACACTATAATTACTGTATGCGATCATAAATGCAAGTCCAGATCCTCACCGCTGACCACCAATGTTAGAAATGGGGGTCTCTAGTTGGCAATGGCTGGCCACTGTCCAAGTAGGGACCCTTCTTCCTAAGTCAGAGTGAGAGGGCTACCCTCTTTAATACCCCTGCTCAACCCTGTGGTAACGTAGCACGAGCAGGTAGGCTTATCTCAGAGGCAGGGTGTGAAGCATTTATGATCATACACAGTAACACAGTGAGGAACACTACAAAGGGACACCACACAAGTAGTTATTATAAAAAATAAGTATCTTTAAATAAAGGCAGATTTATCACAAGACCAATAACTGTAAAAGCCACAATACTGTCAAGAATAGGATAGCTGTTGAAAGGTTGTCAAAAATAGTTCAAAGGTTGCAAAAATAAGGTTCAAGTTCAAAGCAGTGGTCTCTGCGACCCTTTCTTTCACAAAGTACCTGGGTTTAGTAGCAAAACCAACAAAGTGTCGCAAATAAGCTGTAGCGATGATTCTCGGCACGCGAGGCCGGCGATGCGTTGAAATCCTTGCCGCAAGGGAGGATGATGCCCCGATCTGCGGGATGCGTGCGGAGACGATGCGACAAACTTCTGCACGCTGGACCACCGATGCGATGACTTTCTTGCCGCGTGGGAGAAGTCGATGCAGTGATCCTGTTGCGCTGTGCGATCGTGTTGCGATGCGAAGACAAGACGCTCCGCGAGGGAGCGACGAAATTCGGTGCGATGCGATCAAAGTGGCGAACGCACGGCGTCCGCACTGCGATGTCTCGAAGCGATGATTTCTTTAAGGGTTGCGAGTGCGCGCGACAGCAGCGCGATGATCTTTCCAGCGCGTCTCGGCTGCAGCGGCTTGCAAAGGGGCGTCAGCGATGGTTTCGGGTTGCGGGCCCTCGGCGGCAGTAGCGCAATGATTTTCCCAGCGCTCTCGACTGCAGCGGCCCGCAAAGATGCGTTAGCGTCGATTTCTTACCCTCTTCTCTCTGATGCAAACTAGAGGCCCTGGAACTCACAGGAGCCTCCTCAGCAGATAGCAGTCCTCGCAGGGAGGAAGCAGGAGGTTGGTGGTGGAGTCTGTTGTGCCTGAGACTCCAGCAGGAGGCTAGCTCTTTTCCTAGCCCTTGGGTGATTGCTGTACAAAAATAAAAGTTCTCTCAAGAGTTCCTTTTCCTCTTCTTCAAGGTCCAGTGGTCACTGCTGCAGGCCAGTGCAAGAAACAACACACAGCACAGGGACAGTCACTTCCTGCAGATTCCTCCAGTGGCACGGACAGAGTTTCCTCTCCAGATCCAAAAGCAATACAAAAGTAGGGGGTTTGAGCACAGATATTTATACCCCAAAAACCTTTGATCCTTGAAGCTACCAGTCCCTGAACCTAGCCAGAACCAGTTCTGCTCAGGCCTGGAGCACTTTGTTTACCAGGCTGCATCCTTCCTTTCAGAAAGAGGGGGTCTGCTAGCAGACACACAGTGGGAGGTGGAGCCAGCATTCACCTTGCCAGGCACAGCCCTATTCAGATCAAAGAGCCACCCCTCCCCACACTCTAAATGCAGATCTCTCTATTCCACCCAGGTCTGACTCAGCCTGTCCTGCCCCTCTAAAACCAGACAGCCAATACACATAACGGCGGAGCACACTGGAAGGCTGAGGCAAGAAAATACCTACTTTCTAAAAGTGGTATTTTCAAACACAGAATATAAAAATAAACTTCACTAAAAGGTGCATTTTAATATTCTGAGCTCAGGCATCCTAAATTCGTTTTTCTACCATGTTCCTGGGGTCAGTTAGGACTATAGCATGTAATAGTCAAACTGCCCATTCTAGCCTATGAGGAACAGGTAGCCTTACAGTAGCGAAAAACGAAATGGTGCATAATTCACTACCAGGACATGCTACACACACCAAGGCATGTCCTGCCTTACACATACAAGGCACCCTACCATAGGGGTGACTTACAGGATGCTAAGGGAAGGTTCAGGGGCTGGGAAGTGAGTGCACTTCACAGCCAAGATGGCAGTTCTGGACTGCACACAGACACTGCAGTGGCAGGTCTGAGACACACTTTACAAGCTGCTTCTGTGGGTGGCACACATCAGTGCTGCAGGCCCACCAGCAGCATTTGGTTTACCAGCCCTGGGCACACATAGGCCACACTACTAGGGACTAACAGGTAAACCAAATAAGCCAATCAGGGATATACCAATTCACATAGACATATTTATACAGGGAGCATTCGCGCTGTGACACTGAATGGCAGTGGCACAGCGCCCAGAGCATCTAACACCAGTAAAACAGAGGAGACAACAGCGAAAAATGGAAGGGAGACCCACGCCAATGGTGCCAGGTCTAACAATCAGGTTATAACTTCAAACGAGGATCAAAATAAACGGCATCAGAGCAAACTTTCCATGACAACAAACCAGACTTGGCAGGAAGCATATTTACAGTAAATTCAGTTGTGTAGGCACACATTTCACAGCACAGGGAGTGAATACTTGCGTTGTGCCTGCAGACAAATCTCTATAAACTCCCATCACGGTAATGTAGTGTCAATCTGTGTTCTGTTGCACTAGGTGTAACACACGACACATCTTACTTTAAAGTCCATTTAGATGAAATATTTGTGAGCAGAGCACGCTTGTTCTGGGGCTGTCCGGTGAGAGGGGCACTCGTGATGATAAGAAGTGCCAGAAAATAAACACAACTTTCGTTACCAAGCAGTTCATATGTAGTGTACAAGTAGAGCATAGCACGCCTTGGCTGGGGCTGTCCGGTGTAATGGACACTGGTGGGGCTGCGTGGCGTGTTGCTCCATTTTCTCTTAATTATTGTGATGCTCCATTTTATTTATTTCTTGTGGATCTTTTCCCTTCTCTGTCCACACATCCTCCATTGTCTCATATGGAACATTTCCTCCTGGAAATGTACTTGCGCAGTTTTTGTCATCATAAGTGAACCTTTACAAGATCCTTTTGCTCTATGCGCTTGTGGTTTCTTTAGGTTCCATCCAACCTGAAGACATCCATGGTTTGTCATCCTTAAACTTTCTTGATGAACCTTGAAAAACGTGGATAAGTCTCCAAATCGTCGCCAAATGAAATAAGGTGGTTCCAAGCGTAGAGGTGACACAGCAGACATAGCCAGTTAGTGTCTTTTAAGTTATTTATTCAAGTCTTTAACATCAAAGGTAATAAGGATAACTGCCCCACCAGGAGCAGCCTGCTAGCTGCTCAGCCCATCTTCCCAACTGTCTCACACACACCAGGCATCCAAGCATTCCACTCATGTCAACATTCCACACAGAACACTCACACTGGCTGAGCAGCTAGTTACACGGTAAAGGGGAACACTATTAACATAACATGAAGATACTACACACAGTCCTGTCTATTTGCACTAACTGTTTATTTCCATTTTAGAAGTTTTGGCACCAAATTACAAAGCCATGGAAGAGTACATAAAACAGTACTACAGGAGGAGCATTCCTCCAGACATTTGTAAACACTAAAAATCACTACTATAGCAAAGCAGAAGAATTTATTATATATTTGAAGCTGTCTTGACGTAGGAGTCCATATTGAAAATCATGTCTACATCATCAATAGTATACTGCATGATAGAGAAATGTAAATAAATATGAACATATACAAAGGCAACATTGTGAATGTAACTTTTAAGTAAATTATGATCTTGTTGGCGAAGCCCTATATCTCTACCAGGATCAATTTTACAATGGTAATTCCTAAAATCATTTTGGAAGAAAACACCTCCAAAATATCTCCGATGTTAACAATAGGGTTTAGATATAAGTATAAACATCACTGACCAACTCCATTATTGATACTCATGATTGCTTTCAATCAAAGAGATTGTTAAGGTCCCTTCTGGCAACAAATTTTCCGAACACTTAAATAGTGCAACTGATCACAGGGATCTGTCATCAATGATAGCAGAAACTGATTGTATGACCTTCTACAGTGGATGTTGTAATCTTGTGTTGAACAATATTGCTTCCTTATGTTGAAGATGTTTTCCAAATATGTCAATGTTAAGATTTTAAAACATTTGAGATAGCCATCTCCTAAGAGGACAAAGAAAATGGACTGTAAACTATGATTGTGGACACAGCTGGTTGAGAATTCCTCTGCATCGGTCGATTATTATGAGGTTTTTGTGTGACCTGAAATATCTACAGTGGATTGGAGATTAGGAAAAAACAAAACGAAAGGTAAATCTTTATTGGAATCTATCAAACTCTTCCCACAATGACTTACTAATAGAATGTTTCCTGGGAATAAATCAGGAGATTGGATAAAAATAAAGCTTGCTGCAACTAAACATACTCCAAAGAGGATGACCTGCACTATTTGCTATATGTATATTTAGTTATCTCCACAGAAATTATATATGGACTGCAAGTTTTAAAACAAATTGCTCACGCACAGTTATTTGATCTCTAAATATGCATAAATATTATTTCTAGACGTTCTAAAGTAAGTGTTCTTCAGTGACTAGCTGATTATATTTGTAAAGTGTTTGCTACTTCAGAGATCTCTTAGTGCTGATCTTAAGTCTATTAACCAAACAAACTGCTTTTTCCTGAAGTCAGAAAGTGAATGGAACTGGTTGCTCCTGATGAGGGGAGTTTGAACTGGGTACGAACATCCCTGTCTGCCTGTAGAGAAGCAACATTTTGGAACTTCCCGCCAGCCTTGGTTTTTTCTCCAGAGGTCTCTTTAGAGAACACATTGTTTAACTTTGGAAGGAGATATTCAGTGTTGCTCCAGTGTCCCGCCCTGCGGCAACTCTGGAGCCAACCTCAGGTGGGCAAGACGTGTGGCTTGCAGGTGTTGGCTGAGCAGAGGAGAGGCTAGCAGGCCACTGTTTTCTACCTGCAGACTTACCTCACAGCGACTGGCCCACCAGCACAATCTACCCCACAAACTTTTTTTCCTTGGAGGTCCGTATAGGAGAATGCCATTAGCGTTTTCATGTTGCTTCTGCTTCCTAGAATCCTCTAGTATGGATTCCTGGGTAATAGGCAGCCCAATCCAAGATGGAGTTTCCTCATGAGTTTAGTGCTGATTCCCAATCCAATAAGGCAACATACTGTTTTCTCGTGAGGTACTTTCTGTTCTTAAGTATAAAAGGCCATCATTCCTTTTGCTCCCTGCGTCGTAACACTTCTTAGTCCTATGGATGTGTTTCCTTGCTCCAAAGTTCTTCTGCAAATTTCCAGTCCCTTGGTTCTTGAAGTTCTTCCTCCAGTCCCATCTCTTTGCTCCCTTTCCCAGCCAAGGTAATCGAGAAGGAAATCAACATCCAGCTCATCAGACATCTGGAGAACCATGACCTCCTGGACCCCTCCCAGTCTGGCTTCAGAGCAAACCTCAGCACAGAGACAGCTTTAGTCGCAGCCACAGATGACATTCGAATGCTGCTAAACCAGAGAGAAACAGTGGGCCTCATCCCCCTCGGCCTCACAGCAGCTTTCAACACTGTATCCCACCATACACTGATCAACAGGCTCCATCAGATCGGAATCCAAGGAGCAGCCCTCAAGCGGATCACATCATAGCTCACAGGAAGAATGCAGGTAATCATCCTCCCTCCCTACTCCTCGCTCCCAAAGAACATCACCTGTAGGGTACATCAAGGCTCATCCCTCAGCCCAACCCTCTTTATTATATACATGGCCCCCCTGGCCAACATCGTCAAAGCCACAAACTTAACATCATCTCCTACACTGACGACAACCAAATCATCCTCTCTCTGACTTACAATCCAAGAACCATCAAAGACAAGTTTCAAAGAAACATAAAAGATGTTGCCAACTGGATGAACAACAACTGTTTCAAACTCAACACTGACAAGATAGAAGTACTCATCATTCGGAAAGGCAAGGACACACACTGGAACAAGGAGTGGTGGCCCCCAGAGTTGAACCCAACCCCGATACCCACTAAACATGCCCGCAACCTCGGCATCATCTTCGACAGCCACCTATCCATGAAGTTGCAAGTCAGCGCCGTCTCCACTGCTTGCTTCCTCATGCTCCGTATTCTCAAGAAGGTGTTCAGATAGCTCCCAACCAACACCAGGTGAATTGTCACGCAGGCTCTCGTCACCAGCAGACTCAACTATGGCAACTCCCTCTACATAGGAATAACAGCCCAACTCATGAAGAAGCTCAAGACAATCCAGAACACAGTGGCCAGGCTCATCCTCGACCTTCCCAGATGGACGCACATATCCCCTAACCTCAGGAAACTCCAGTCATGAAAAGATGCCAGTACAAGCTACTTACCCATGCATACAGAGCATTACACAATGAAGGATCCACGTACCTCAACCAATGCGTGACCTTTCACAGGCCCACCAGGAAACTTAGATCCATATCCCTCACCCTGGCTGGCACCCGTCGCATCCGCTGGACAATGGGACATTAATTCTACAGTTCTCCTGGTCCATGGATGGCTTCTTCAGCAAAGGCTTCACATCAGCATGTTGTTTCCAATTCTGGGGGAAGTGGGCTGTGGTGATCGAGGAGTTAAAGACCTTGGTGAGTTCTTTGCTGATGAGATGATTGCCGAGGTTGAAGGCGTAGTGGGATGATGGTAGCCATTTCCCTTTTGGTGAGGGGGTTCCACGAGGTGAGCTGGTGTGGGTGGGCATAGGTCGGCATGAGGAAGTTGATGCTGTCTGCGGCAGGGGATTGGGGTGCGAAGTCTTGGTAGATGGTGTTGATTTTGTTGTGGACAAAGACCTCCAGGGTGTCGCAGAGATCTTGCGAGGGTTTATGTTGTTTTTTGTTGCTGAAGGGGTCGTAAATTCCTTGACTATGTTGAAGAGTTGTTTGGAGTTGTTGGAGCTGTCATTGATGTGGGTGGCTAGGGTGTTCTTCTTGGTGTTTTTCAGGAGGTGGTGGTAGCATTGGAGGGCAGCTTTGAAGCGTATTTGGTCCTCGAAGGTCTTACTGGTGCTCCATCTCCTTTCAGTCTGTCTGCAGTTGTGTTTCTGGGTTTTTAGTTCTTCCATGAACCAGTAGGGGTGCCGCGTTCATTTCTTGGGGTCGGTAGGTTTCCTCAGGGCGACTTCATCAGCGCTTGCTGTGATCCAGCTTGTGAAGTTGTCTACTGCTTGTTCTGTGCCCTCGGTGGTGGTGGATAGGTGGGAGTAGAGGGCGTTGGTCCAGCGTTGTTCTGATACCTTGGACCAGCTGCACCGTGTTTCTCTGGCGATGGAGGTGGGGGTGTTGAGGGGTTCTGAGATGACGAAGTGGATGCAGTGGTGGTCAATCCAGGTGACCTCTTCAGTGTGGGTGTATTTCATTGTGTTGCTGGCTCTGAAGATATGGTTGAGTGCATGTCCTGCGATGTGGGTAGGGTGAGTGACCAGTTGCCTGAGTCTGAGCTTGAACATACTTTCTAGGAGGTCAGCCATGTTTGTGTCTTCGGTGTTTTCAAGGGGAAAGTTGAGGTCTTCTAGGAAAATGTACAGATTTGAGTCGATGGTGATAGGAGCAATGAAGTCGGGGATGGCTTTGAGAAGGGGAGGCTGGGTCCCAGATGTATGTAGGTGATGGTGCCTCAGATTGTGGTTTTACTATTCGTTTGAAGTTGGAAATTGAGGTGCTCCATGAAGAGGGTGGTGTCGTCTGTGTAGGTTGAGCATTAGAGGGTCTCTTTGTAGATTATGGCTATGCTGCAACCACTGCGATATCAGCTTGTGTCCGGCCGGGGTGGCTGTGGCGATGTCTGGTGCTGATGCGGGGTTCAGTCAGGTCTCTGTGATGAAGACGGCGTCTGGGGTTTGGGTGGTGATGGTGTCCCAGATTTCCGTGGCGTGTTTTCCAAGTGAGCGTTTGTTGAGCAGCACGCAGTTGATCTCTCCGGAGGTGTTGGCTCTGGCCTTGTGCTGGGTGTGAGTGACGTGGTGTGGCTGATGGACGTGGCATCTGTGGTTTCCCTTGTGATGCAGGTAGAGTGGCAGTTCTGGCAGGAGAAGGGGTCTTCAGTGGTCTTGGGGGAGGCCTGGGTGCAGCTGTTGTTCTGGCATCTGGGAATCAGGGCCTGAAGTTCATCCGAAGTGAAGCAAAGGCGGTCCATGGTGGGTGGAGTCCTGGCACAGAGGTAGGTTCGTGTGCATGCAAGGGATGCATTCTGTGCATTTCCACTGCGTGGGTGTGCTGTGGTCTCCATGCCGGAGAGCAGGTGGGGTTGCTGAGGGATATGGGGGTGTTCTCCTCAGGTGGACACCAGACGTGACAGGAAGTGACGCGGGAGGCGAGGCACAGGGAAGCAGCAGGCCAGCAAATAGCAGAAGGGAGGCCTCAGCAGAGATGCGGGACAAGGGACAAGTCAGGGGGGCTCCAGCATGCTGGACCAGGCTGCTAGGGTCTGGGGTGCAGCTGGGCAGTCAGCTCCTGGGAGCCTAGCACAGGTCGAGCCAAGGGGGGAGCGCCAGGCGTGGTGTCAGGAGGAACAAGGTGGCAGGGCACAGTACCTGATCTGTGGGTGAAAGAGGGTGGCTTAACCCAGCCTCCTCGGGGCTCTGATGGGTGCGGATGGGCTCGCCCTTGGCCTGGCCTTTACCAGAGCACCACCCGGGCATATCCCATGAGGCGGGAGTCGCAGGAGGGTTAAATAGGAGCTGTTGTTCATTCGTGGCAATGGCGGTGCTGGCTCCCGAGTCGAGCAGGGGGCAGAGCAGGCAGACACTGTGGAGTCCCGTGAGGCAGGAGCCACAGGAGGATTGGATCAGTGCCGGGAGGTGCGAAAATGGGCTAGGCCCACCTCCCGGGGGCTAATGGGAACTATGGTTCCCTCGTGGAGATGACGGTGTTGGTGCTGGCTCCCAAGTGGAGCAGGGGGCAGAGGAAGCAGGTGTCTGAGGTGAGAGGCAGCAGAGGGACAGCAGACACTGCGAGACTCCCACTAAGTGGGAGCCATAGGAGGATTAAATAAGTGTCGGGAGGCGCTAAATGGGCTAGGTCCACCTCCCAGGGGCTTATGGGAACTTTGGTTCCCTCATGGCGATGGCAGTGGTGGTGTTGGCTCCCCAGTGGAGCAGGGGGCAGAGAAGCAGGCATCCGAGGTGAGAGACAGCAGAGGGACAGCACATCTTAGTGTGTAAATAATGTTTTGAAGGCTTAAGAGTAAAGTGCCTTAAACATCAAGAAAAGGGCTCAGCACTGGGGTGGGAAAAGCTTCAGCAGCTAAAGAAATTATTGGAAGGTCATGCGTTTATAATAAACATGTATTTGAAATTAAATGAATGGCAAATGCTAATGTTATGCAGATTTCATTCAGTAGGATACCAGTAGGAGATTTAAATAACTGAAGTCACAGCAGAGTGTGTGGCCTGAACCTTTTACTTCCTTCTTAAAGTTAAAATAAACAAGAGAATGTTTAACATCTGACCGTTATAGTGGTACCAGTTGCTTATGCGATGCACTGAACACCTTGCACGGAAATAGGAAAAAAGGTTTAAGAAAGTTCTGTGGAAACGTAACATAAATAATGAAAATATAGAAGTAGATTTTCCAATGATCATTCCTATATTTGCTTGCTTCTTCTCAGGAAGTCAGTCTCTAAAGCTTCCTATTCCTAGTATGGCTGGGATCTGATTTGCTAGGCATACGTTTATTCCTCAGAAGAGCCTATGGTGTTAGGAGGCTGATGAGAAGTTTAAGCCCAGATGTACGAAAACATTTAGCATTTCTTAACGGGCCAAATCGCTATTTTGGCCCGTTAAGAAGTGCTAAATGGCCTTTTCAGATGTACAAAGGGACAAAACTGGTCACAATTTGCAATTTCTACCTGGTAGAAATCGCAAATTGTGACTGCAATTTAGGAATCCCAAATAGGGATTACCTATTTGCGATTCCTAAAACACATGTATGTAGCGTTTTCTAAATGCGAATCGGGCATTTAAGCAATGTTCTTACCATCAACTTGAAGTCGATGGTAACCATGTGCAAAATTTAAAAATGCATAAAAAAATTAGTTTTTTAATGTGACATGAAGCGCACATATGCCCCTAGGGCATATGTGCACTTACATATGCCCTAGGAAATTCGGGATGCCTCCAGGGGGCCTTAAGCCCAAATGCACTCTTGGCTTTGCATTTCCTAAACTGCAATTTCCTATTAGGAAATCACAATTTAGGAAATGCAAACCATTTCCTAATTTGGCCATAGGCGGGAATGCAATGGCATTTCCTATTTGCGATTCTCTAATAGCAATTCCTACTTAGTAGGAATTGCTATTAGGGAATCACAAATTTAGTACATATACTTTTGCATTTCTTAAATAGCGATTCCTACGGAGTTGCTATATTACGAAATTCAAACGGGAAGCTTTGTACATCTGGGCCTTAGTCCTGGGCATCCTAGCAGAACCATGTCTCGTTTGTGTCACCTGTTGACCAGCCCTTTCAGTTTTATATCCTGCTGTGTCACATTTTGCTTTTTTTAAGAAGGTTTCTTTTCTTTTCGCACTTGCAATCCACTTCAAGATTTTGTCTCATTTGTTGCAGAACCTGACAACTCATGGAGCTCTTTCATGATCCTGTATTGTAAGTTATCTATGTGGGCCTGCATCTTGAGTAAAGTCTCCTCTCTCAGCTAGGATTGGTTAGCTAAGGTATTACACATCTACACTGTCCTTGCTGCCGCACTCGCTCTTGTGATCAACTAGCAGTTTCTTCTTATACCACCACCAGCGCTCCAATCCAGTCAACAGCGCCAGGGATGTATGTGTTCACCATAGGAGTGATTTTGACTTGGAGTAGCAAAAGCGATTTTGAGAGTGCCTTTTTCTGTTCTTTTTTTGTTCCTGTTTCACCAAGCGGCAGATCTACATGCCATGCCAAACTGTCAAATCCTGCTGTGATAACATTTGCGTTTTACCATCTCTTATCCCAGAATCCCCTACCACACACTGAATCTGTGGTTGTGCTTTTCCAGCACAATAATGCCATGGGGTTCTGAGGCAGTCTTAAAACCCTTATCCTCCTTGCCCGTGGTTATTTGTTTGTTTTTATTTTCACTTTTTTGTCATAACTAGTCCCTCTTTGTTCTAGTGTTGGGAAATCTTGTTTCTGAACCATTCAGTTTTAATTTTCACTTAATTAGATAAAGTTTTGCCAATACTGTGTGGACCTTTACATTGTTATGCATGTCACTGTAAGCACTTAAACCTTCCACAGTGCAAGAGGGATTGGTCCTCATTGTTTGCGAAATTTGTGAATCCCTCATATTTTGGGATTACCAGCCAGTCTCTATTCTACCATACCATCTTCAACACTACGTATAAGCTAATAATGTGTTGGATCCCTCCCAGGCCTCCTTACAGTTTGTGGCAGATAAAACGCCTAGACTTGTCGCACTATTGGACATCCTCCATAGACAGTTAAATTAGTAGGGATCAGCATATATCATATATATAAATATATATAGATGTACTCTGTTGAAACTAAGCCATATCGGCCCGATACATGAAACATTTGAGTCCAAGCAGGGATGTTTTCAATTCTCAAACATTCCACTGAAGTATGCCAGTAAAGCTACTCAAGGTGCACGTTTCCAGATATACTACTGAGAAGAAAGATATTGCCCTACACCCAGTGGCGGATCTTCCGCTAAGGCGGAGGAGCTTTGCCCCGCTGATTTCAACAGTGGAAATAAAGAAAAAAAATGATAATAACTCCTTGTTAATATCATCCTTTTTGTTCCTGCTGCTGCGTCTTTGCGGGGCGGGGCTGCTCTGCTCTCAGAGCAGGGGGGAGGAGTGGTGGGCACACTGTAAGTGTGCAATGACTGATTGGCCAAACAGTCATGAGTACTTTGCATGTTCTCCACCCAGGCTGCATTACAACCAGGGTGGAGAACATGCCCAGGCTCCCATTCCCTGGCTGAGCGTCGAACCACGGTGTTCAGACCATTCACAACACTGCACGGCAGCGTTGTGGTTGGTCAGGGGAGCCTAGATGTGCTTCCTGCTCCTGGCTGGGAGTGACGTGGCAAGAAGACGGAGGAGAGACACGGCAACGACGGAGGAGAGACACGGCGAAGAGGTACTTTTTTATTTTTATTAACCTGCTCCCCCTGCCCCACCCCCCGATCCATGCCGGGTGCCACTGCCTACACCCCAACCTTTGCCTAAAGTTACTTTCTCACAATTTCTACAGTGGTTAAGAGGTTGGATCAGAGTTTGTGATTGCCCAGAAACTAGATGTATAAGCATGGTTGTAACAGCCACTTCCCACCCCTTGGTGGGGTGGGGGAGAACTACTTTGGAATTCACCACACTTGTGGCAGGCAAATCCACACACAGTATTAAATCCATTTAAGCCTCCCAGTAATGACTCAGTAAATTTATGGAAAGCTTAAATGAGATATTCACTGCTGTAAACATACGTTTACAGTTGAAAGTACCTTTCTGAATAGGGTCCTATCTTTCATTGTCCTCATTCCAGATAGCAGCAAATTGTTTTATTTTCCCATAGTATGTTCATAGGCTCATAGCATGATCTGAGTTATACACCATTAACGTCATTTTCATGCAGATATGCAGTTGTGATCTCAACTCAGAGAAAGAAACAGTAGGTTTTTGTACATGGTTTAATTTTGTAATAAGGAAAATAGCATATTGTTCATCCGCTGCATGGCGTGATTCACTTATTTACTGTGTGATATAGAGGGTTATCTTAGCCAGACACTGACTAAATATATGGGCAACATGGCGGCAAATACCCGAGAAAGAACTATTATGTGGGTGTTAGCCAATTTGGAACATCTTCCCTGAGGGTGCCAGACTCATTGAGGCAAAAAGAGCTCTTGTTGCTTTCTCCACTGAAGTGGTAGAGTAATACCTAGTCTCCTTTTTACTGCTCATCCCCTTTGTAAGTGTAATAGCACTGAATGAGCAGTACACAGCTTTAGGGAAATTGTAATTTGGATAAGCAAGTGATGGGGTAAGAAGGGGCACTGTAGCCAGATGGTGTATTTCCCTTATTCAATGGGGAGCAGACATTGTTTCAGATGTTCATCACTTGTGGAGGATGTCTTTACATAAAGTTACATGACATCCACATATTGGTGAAGTTTGATCCTTGCCTGGCTAGTAGCATCTCTAGTAGCTCCAATAATGAAGGATTGAAGCTCTGCCGGTCTGTGAGTGGGGGTGACCTAAAGGCGTCCATTCGGACTGATTGCTGCTGTTTGAGGGGAATGAGGCAAACCATTCCAGTATGGTGTCAGAGAAACCCATGCACATGTCAATAGGTTACATGGCTCCATTGCGGCACGCTGTCTTGTTGTTGGACAGCAAATTGCACCTCACTGCCACTCCACTGGGCTTTGCGTGACAATTGATCGGATGGACAGGAGGTGGACCACAGTCTCTCAATCCAATTTTCAGTCACGGTCCGTGCAGGTAACAGCGGTGGGGCGGTAGGGCCACATGAGGGGGGATTTCGAGGGACGATGCGGACCCCGGCTGCCAATTTTCCCCATAGCATAGCGTTCCGGTATTGTCTGACCCGGTGATCCTAACGGGGTGAATTGTCTGGTTTTGGTGATTAAAGTGGGGCATGGAGCATTAAATAGTAGTAAGAACCTATCTCACATTTGGTTTTCATTTAGCCTCAATCTGCGGATTGGGAAAAGGCAGAGAAGTTCCTTCAAATAATTGATATTCATGATCACGACTGTAATGCTAGGCTGATCCAGAGCAGAAGCGCAACCAGAAAGCTCCAATCACTCCTGTCGCTTGTGCCTGGGCAGAGAGGGATTATGTGGCTCTCTTGGCACAGAGTCCATCAGTCATGACTGTCAAGGATGGGCGCTGGACAGAGATGTTTTTAACCTCGAAATCAGAACTGTTATCCTGTTCACAGACCATAATCCAGCTGGAAATTGGAAATATACAAAATGTAAGCAACATAAGGCAAGGAAATGAGTCCATTCTCTGAACTGGAAGCTTCAGGGGTATGTGGGAAGCACTGGTACTTAGGTTATAAACACTTGAAATAAAAAAAAAAAACTGAAAAGGGAGCGTGCCGTGACAGAAGGTGGTGCCTCATCCGTCCTTTTCATGGGCTGCCATAATCTGCCCAAATCCTTTAGCAAAAAAAATGCCAGTGGAGCTTCTTTAATTATAGTGCGGTGGATAATTTTGTGTTCATTTTTCAAACATCACTGATATTTGCAGAAATTGTTAAAATATATGTGCATGTGTACATTAAGTTGCATTTCTACCTTATGTGTTTTAAAACAGAGCTATCAAGTGTTTTTCATCTTCCAGAATAATTGCTTCCCACTGTAAACATACGCTTGGGCGGGCCAGCATCCTGAGCATGTTTGCAATTCTATTCTCCATTTAGGTGTGCAAATATTTCCACCTGTGTGTTCAAATTCTCTAACCTTTGTGACTGAATCAGAAAGGGTGGGATTTTATCCTTGCAGACGGGAATCGATCACGCAGAACTTCCACCAGGGCAATGGAGATTTTGTAGGAACAAAGCAAGTTGCACTTGCGCGCTTCTGGAGATTCAGATGTGAGACTATGGGGTCGATTCCGATTCGGGCCGGAAAAAGCACCGACCGACTCGGAGCAGGAAAAATTACCGACCGACACGTACCAGTGGCGCCCGACACGCCAAGTACGATGCAAGCCGCGATAAATCCGACCGACACGTTAGGAAACCAAGCCGACCGACCGAGCCGCTCGGAAAATAGCAATCCGGCCGGAAAAACACGCGAATCCAACCGACCGACACGCATCCGGAACAAATCCGACCGAATCGTACCCGCCAACTCCAAACCGCAAAGTACGATGCAAGGCGCGAAAACACGACCGAGTCGGACGGAGGACAAGCCGTACGACCGACACGCATACAAAACCGAGCCGAAGCAACACAATACACCGCGACCGACGCGTACGCAGCATACAAAACTGCACAAACACAGCGTGAACGAAACGGAAAACACCGTACGAGACCAATGCAGGGTCCGACTCGGTCACAAGAACGTTTCCAACATACACAAACAGCACAAAGGAAAAATCAACCAAAAAAGGCCAAACAAGCAATTACCAAGCCAATAAATACTGGGGGGGTGGGGACAGAGAACAAAGACACACCCACAACTCCACCTATATAAAGGACACACATCACTACCATGAGCCTTTGCAAATGCCATTCCACTGCCAGCACCCAAGAGAAAGCAACCACACACCCACAGCTCATCCCTCACACAAGCCACACACCATCAGCACACCAACAAATACCTACCTCACATACACCCAGCACAACACACACCCACACACCCTCACCTGCACACCAACACACACATCACCCACCATCACCACCCATCACCATGCCCCCCAAGAAGAATCCCAAGTTCCTAGATAGTGAATTGGAAGTCATGGTAGACGAGATCCTCAGGGTGGAGCCACAGCTGTTTGGCACTCTGGTCCAACAGACCCCCATGTCGCAGAAAACCAAGATGTGGGAGAGGATCATCAACAGGGTGAACGCCCAATCACCATGTCGGCGCACAAAGACGGACATCCAGAACAGGTGGTATGACGTGCGCAGGAGGGTACGGGACCTGCTGAAGATAGACTACATCAACAGCCAACACACCGGCAGTGGCCCTCCTGCCAAGCCAATATACCTCAGGCCCTGGGAGGAGAAGGTGCGGGCCATCCTTCCGCCAGTGAGCGTATATGGACTAGAGAACATCCCAGAGCCTGGTGAGTACACAACAAATGTACACAATAAACTGCCACAAAACACACACATCACTGTCAAGGGGAGAGTCAAACCATGCACTCATAGCAATTACACAGCAACTAGAACAGAATCATCCCAAAATGTGTATGTCAGTCAGATAAACACAACACATGCCATCAAAAAAGTCACATCCAACTGTGCCAACACATGTACAAACACAACCACAACTACAGCTAGGCAGTGGCACAAATAGAACTAACACACACATCCACACATGTAGCCACCACAACAACACCAACACACAGTGAAGACCACTCAAAGGAAGGAATTCTGTGTATGCTGGCCAAGTCAGTGTAGCCAATAGCATCATGGGAGTCGCAGTCACACATATTGCCCCCCCCCAACTGTCCCATCAACACCACCCTGAACCATGCTCACATCACAGGGAGTGGAGAAGGACTCACAAGATGGCTGACACTGGCTACTGCTGTGGGGAGCACAAGGCCCTGCTGGCAACTGTGCACCAACAAACAGCAGGACACCACTGACTGACATCCTGAGAGACAACTTCCACTCCCTGCAATGCAAGCACGTTCCATGGTGGGATATCTGGCTGGCTGGGTGGGAAGGGGGACTTGCAGCACTGACTATAGTCACCAGCACCTCCCCTCACCCCCCCAACACAAACTCCACAGTACCCACCTGGTAGAATGCAATGCCCTCCATCCTAACACAAGATCCCACAAAGCACCACCACCCTGGGTTATGTTGTGTGAAGCACAGGGACACTCTTGGGACTCTTAGCCAAACAACTGCCAGGACAACACTCCCAGCCATCCTGTCAGCACAGCCAGCCCACCCCACAGGGAAGCAGAGTCAAAAGGAAGGAAGCATGGGCATGCTGGGAAGGGGGTGGAGGCAATAGCATGATGGGAGTCGTAGTCACAGACATTGGTCACCCCCACAACTGTCCCATCAACACCACCCTGAACCATGCTCACATCACAGGGAGTGGAGAAGGACTCACAAGATGGCTGACACTGGCTACTGCTGTGGGGAGCACAAGGCCCTGCTGGCAACTGTGCACCAACAAACAGCAGGACACCACTGACTGACATCCTGAGAGACAACTTCCACTCCCTGCAATGCAAGCACGTTCCATGGTGGGATATCTGGCTGGCTGGGTGGGAAGGGGGACTTGCAGCACTGACTATAGTCACCAGCACCTCCCCTCACCCCCCCCAACACAAACTCCACAGTACCCACCTGGTAGAATGCAATGCCCTCCATCCTAACACAAGATCCCACAAAGCACCACCACCCTGGGTTATGTTGTGTGAAGCACAGGGACACTCTTGGGACTCTTAGCCAAACAACTGCCAGGACAACACTCCCAGCCATCCTGTCAGCACAGCCAGCCCACCCCACAGGGAAGCAGAGTCAAAAGGAAGGAAGCATGGGCATGCTGGGAAGGGGGTGGAGGCAATAGCATGATGGGAGTCGTAGTCACTGATATTGGTCACCCCCACAACTGTCCCATCAACACCACCCTGAACCATGCTCACATCACAGGGAGTGGAGAAGGACTCACAAGATGGCTGACACTGGCTACTGCTGTGGGGAGCACAAGGCCCTGCTGGCAACTGTGCACCAACAAACAGCAGGACACCACTGACTGACATCCTGAGAGACAACTTCCACTCCCTGCAATGCAAGCACGTTCCATGGTGGGATATCTGGCTGGCTGGGTGGGAAGGGGGACTTGCAGCACTGACTATAGTCACCAGCACCTCCCCTCACCCCCCCAACACAAACTCCACAGTACCCACCTGGTAGAATGCAATGCCCTCCATCCTAACACAAGATCCCACAAAGCACCACCACCCTGGGTTATGTTGTGTGAAGCACAGGGACACTCTTGGGACTCTTAGCCAAACAACTGCCAGGACAACACTCCCAGCCATCCTGTCAGCACAGCCAGCCCAGCCCACAGGGAAGCAGAGTCAAAAGGAAGGAAGCATGGGCATGCTGGGAAGGGGGTGGAGGCAATAGCATGATGGGAGTCGTAGTCACTGATATTGGTCACCCCCACAACTGTCCCATCAACACCACCCTGAACCATGCTCACATCACAGGGAGTGGAGAAGGACTCACAAGATGGCTGACACTGGCTACTGCTGTGGGGAGCACAAGGCCCTGCTGGCAACTGTGCACCAACAAACAGCAGGACACCACTGACTGACATCCTGAGAGACAACTTCCACTCCCTGCAATGCAAGCACGTTCCATGGTGGGATATCTGGCTGGCTGGGTGGGAAGGGGGACTTGCAGCACTGACTATAGTCACCAGCACCTCCCCTCACCCCCCCACCAACACAAACTCCACAGTACCCACCTGGTAGAATGCAATGCCCTCCATCCTAACACAAGATCCCACAAAGCACCACCACCCTGGGTTATGTTGTGTGAAGCACAGGGACACTCTTGGGACTCTTAGCCAAACAACTGCCAGGACAACACTCCCAGCCATCCTGTCAGCACAGCCAGCCCACCCCACAGGGAAGCAGAGTCAAAGGAAGGAAGCATGGGCATGCTGGGAAGGGGGTGGAGGCAATAGCATGATGGGAGTCGTAGTCACAGACATTGGTCACCCCCACAACTGTCCCATCAACACCACCCTGAACCATGCTCACATCACAGGGAGTGGAGAAGGACTCACAAGATGGCTGACACTGGCTACTGCTGTGGGGAGCACAAGGCCCTGCTGGCAACTGTGCACCAACAAACAGCAGGACACCACTGACTGACATCCTGAGAGACAACTTCCACTCCCTGCAATGCAAGCACGTTCCATGGTGGGATAACTGACTGGGTGGGTGGGTGGGTGGGAAGGAGGTCTGGCTGTCAACCAAACACAATCAATGCAGACCATGTTCACACCCCAGAGAATACATAGAAATGCCCAAATAATGCAGGACAATGTGCCACACCAATATCAACCCCTGACTGTGACGACTTAGGACAATACAATGTACAGGCCCGCACCCCGAGGCACAGTCACAACTGTCAGGTGTGTCAACCACTGATGCCTGCAGAAACATGAAATACATTGTTTGTGTCTCCCAAAAACAGGTGATGATAGGGACACAGCAGCAGACGCTGAGGAGTCCCAGTCCCAGGCTCAAGAGGATGCCGAGCTCACTGGCGTCGTACAGCCTCTGTCCTCCTCGGACGATGAACAACCTGGCACATCCGGTGCAAGTCAACTTGCTGCACCAGCAGGACCACCAGCTGCAGCACCAGCAGGTCCACCAGCTGCACCCCTGCACCCACCCCTCCAACGACTGTCACCACGAATACCATCCCTGCCGACATGGACAGAATAAGGAACAACACCAGCGCAGTGACCCTGGACCAACCTGGGGCCATGGACACCACCACCACCACCACCCCCAAGGTGGACCAGGGTTATCTGTGCGTGCAACTGCACACACTGCACATGTCAGCAGGGGTGGTGGGAGGGGTGGGAGACAGAGGTCGCTGCTTGCAGACGTTGCTGGTGTGCATGAAGACCCACAACTGGTACGCATAGCTGATGCGTACCAGTCCAGCACCGGAGAGCTCAGCCAGGTAGTGGGGCTCCTCAGAGACATCAAACAGCAGCAGGCTGCCCATCATGCCCGCTTGGACTCCCACATGTCCCACGTGGAGTCACACATGTCACGTGTGGACTCCCACATGTCCCGCGTGGAGTCCAAGTGGGATGTACTACATGAGATGACGGCGGTGCACAGGGACATTTTACAATGCCTCCGCCAGATGAACAGCAACCAGTCCACACCTCCCTGTGTGCCAACAACATCTGGTACCGAACAAACTGCAACTGCCACAGGGAGGGAGGAGGACTCTGGCGGAGAGTCCCCTGCACCGCAGCAGCCTGCACTTGAGGGCCCCCCCAAGAAGAGGGGTCGTCCGAGGAGGGGAAAGTGAGAGGCTGATGGCCAAGCGCAACTCCCAGGAAGCCTGAACCTGTTCTGGATTTTCGCCTTTGTGCACAGACTGTTCACCCTGTTGATGGCAACACTACTCCCACACATTGCATGGGGAGTACAAGTTGGAACAATGTGTCAGACAACTGTGGCCCCGATACTGGGGATCCTGTCTACCTGGACTTTCAATTCACCTAGGAACTTGGGATTGCAAGATTCATGTACAGCACAATCCATCCTATGCACTATTAACACAGATGTATCACAATAAACACACTAATACACCATACTTGCCTCTGTCGTGATTACAACGTGGGTGCTGTTATGGGGATGATGAACTGCAAAATTACACTGTGTATGCGAACTGCAACAGCAAGGACAACACAGGCATGTGAGTACAGGCAACGTGACACATATGAGGGAGACACACCACCAGGGCTACACAACACATACACACCTAGGCCATCTGACTCATTGCCTACACTGATGTTGCCAGGGAAGACGGTGCAATGCACAGACACCACACCCATTCCCAGTTGTAGTCAAGTAGCCCACAGGTGCAGTAAGCAAATGGCAGTCAAATGTGTGACCACAGACAACGCACATCACAAAGTGAAGCACAGGTTTATTACACAGTAGCAACATGCCGTAACCACTACAGATGCAAGGTAACCCCACCTGGTAGCGGGCACACAGTCAACAACTGTAGACGGAAGGAAGTCCATGGGTGTGGCGCACATCACCTGTAGGGACACAACAGCTACCAGCCTGGATGTGCAATCACGTCGTCGGTGGACACAGTTGACCAAACGAATCTGAAAGTACCCTGTGAAGGACAGAAATGACACACAGTCAAAAGCAATGCAGTACAGGACAGATCAGCAAAACTCATGCACAATACATGTTACAAGATACCCACCCAGAACCAAGTTAGCATGTCAACACTGTTGGGGAGTACAGCCCACCTGTCACCACACATCGCAACACACATCCTGTCAAGTAGCCCATGGACACACTCCAACAGCACCAGAGCACCACCCACACATCATGCCAACTCACATCATTCACATGACACCTCAGGATACTCACATTCAGCTAAAGAAGTTGGTGATGAGCTGTGTGCGGACATCACCATCACCATCATCATCATCATCATCGTCACTGGCATCGTGGTCCAGGCCAGGATCCTCCACAGGTGGCGGATGTTGGTCATCGTCATCCTGGATGAGAGGCAACTCCTTCCGCACTGCCAGGTTGTGGAGCATGCAGCAGACGATGATAATCTTGCACACTTTCGCAGGGGCATATGGGAGGGACCCTCCGGTCTTGTCCAGGCAGCGGAAGCGGCTCTTCAGGAGACCAAAGGTCCGCTCAATCACTCTCCTGGTCCGACCATGTGCCTCATTGTAGCGCATCTGGGCAGGTGTCACAGGGTTCCTGAGGGGTGTCAGCAACCACGGCATGTTGGGGTATCCCGAGTCACCTACGGACAGACAAGTGCACATCAGCTGACTTGGAAAAGTGGGCGGAATACTACAGATCAGATCACACACAATGGCACAAAGTCAGTACACACCGACAAGCCAGGCACGCTGGTTCTGCATCTGTGCCATCAACCTGGGGATGCGACTACTCCTCATCACAAAGGCATCGTGTGCTGAACCAGGGAAACGGGCACACACGTGTGTGATGGTCATGTCTGCAAGACACACCACCAGTGCATTGACCGAGTGGTAGTGCTTGCGGTTCCTGTAGGCCTGCTCCTGGGCCTGTGGTGGTACCAAAGCCACATGTGTCCCATCAATGGAGCCAATGACATGCGGCATCCTCCCCAGGGCATAAAAGTCACTCTTCACGTCAGTGAGTCGTCGCAGTCTAGGGAAATATATGTACCGGTTCAGGAAGAGCAACATTGCCGCCAAGAAATCGCGGAGCACACGGCTGAACATGGTCTGTGACATCCCACCAGCAGACGCCACAGTATGTTGGAAGGTACCGGTGGCAAAGAAGTGTAGGGCTGCCATCACCTTCACCTTGGGGGTCAGCGCTGTAGGATACGGCCGGCCAGGCTGCAAATGTGGGGACAACTGCACTGCCAAATCCTCAATCAGCTGCCTGGTGAAGCGGTACCGTCGGATGCTGTCCCGTTCCACCATCGTTGCCAGGTCTGGGAATGGCCGATGGACAGCAGGAGCCCTGCAGTGCAGAGGAGAAGTAAGCAAGATCGTCAGTCACCCCACATATGCGGCATTGAACACACTCAAGTTCCCAACATACATCATCATGAGGCACAACTACATGAAGTGTGCAGTACCGGAACGACATGTATGGTACATACATGGCCAACATCTGTCAACACGGTCCTACAGGTGGCATCAATTTGTCCCAGGTTGGCCCATTGGATATCATGATGCTGTGTCAAAGTCACCCCCCAGTGACATGTGAGGACAGATGTGCCCCAGGCACCACAGCTCAACGACAGGCACATTCCCAGGGACCCTGTAATGCCACATGGACACTGGCATCACCTGGAGTATCATGTGTACACCACAGCAAAACAAACATGACCCCCACAGGTAGTGGCCACACTTGCCATGGCAGGAGAGTCATGGACGTCTGTGACACACACGCACAACATCAGAGTCCATGCACACACAACGTGGATGTGGAGACTGTCTCCCATTGTGCACATGAAATCAGAGACATTGTAAACACTACATGCACAAAGACTGTGGAGGGCCATCACTATTGTGCCACTGGGACACCCTGGCTCAAACATACCGTCCCACATGGGACTCACGGGGTATGTGACATGACATACACAAACACCACTGTGAAATGTGACCATGACACATGCACAGATATGAACAGTTGCACATCACAGTGGTCACGTACACGTAACACCCAGGATCCTGTCCCCATGAACACGTGCACAGCCTGGGGGTGGCTGCCCACAGGTGACACCCACAGGACAACATGTACACCAACATACACACAATAGGAAATGCAGCCTTACATGCCTTATGATAAGGTTTGGACAGGCTGTCGTGATGTAGGTGTGCCCCTCACTCCCTGGGAGCTATCTGTGGCTGGCATATGTCCATCTGAGACAGGCATGCTGACCTATGCCAGTCACATATACAGTGATGCGTTGAACAGCAATGGACCGATCGGTGCCTCCGGCCGGCCCATTGCTTTCAATGTGTGCGGGTACGCGTTGTACCCCTGTGCGCGTTGAACTGCAATGGACCGATCGGTGCCTCCGGCCGGCCCATTGCTTTCAATGTGTGCGGGTACGCGTTGTACCCCTGTGCGCGTTGAACTGCAATGGACCGATCGGTGCCTCCGGCCGGCCCATTGCTTTCAATGTGTGCGGGTACGCGTTGTACCCCTGTGCGCGTTGAACTGCAATGGACCGATCGGTGCCTCCGGCCGGCCCATTGCTTTCAATGTGTGCGGGTACGCGTTGTACCCCTGTGCGCGTTGAACTGCAATGGACCGATCGGTGCCTCCGGCCGGCCCATTGCTTTCAATGTGTGCGGGTACGCGTTGTACCCCTGTGCGCGTTGAACTGCAATGGACCGATCGGTGCCTCCGGCCGGCCCATTGCTTTCAATGTGTGCGGGTACGCGTTGTACCCTGTGCGCGTTGAACTGCAATGGACCGATCGGTGCCTCCGGCCGGCCCATTGCTTTCAATGTGTGCGGGTACGCGTTGTACCCCTGTGCGCGTTGAACTGCAATGGACCGATCGGTGCCTCCGGCCGGCCCATTGCTTTCAATGTGTGCGGGTACGCGTTGTACCCCTGTGCGCGTTGAACTGCAATGGACCGATCGGTGCCTCCGGCCGGCCCATTGCTTTCAATGTGTGCGGGTACGCGTTGTACCCCTGTGCGCGTTGAACAGCAATGGACCGATCGGTGCCTCCGGCCGGCCCATTGCTTTCAATGTGTGCGGGTACGCGTTGTACCCCTGTGCGCGTTGAACTGCAATGGACCGATCGGTGCCTCCGGCCGGCCCATTGCTTTCAATGTGTGCGGTACGCGTTGTACCCCTGTGCGCGTTGAACAGCAATGTACCGATCGGTGCCTCCGGCCGGCCCATTGCTTTCAATGTGTGCGGGTACGCGTTGTACCCCTGTGCGCGTTGAACTGCAATGGACCGATCGGTGCCTCCGGCCGGCCCATTGCTTTCAATGTGTGCGAGTACGCGTTGTACCCCTGTGCGCGTTGAACTGCAATGGACCGATCGGTGCCTCCGGCCGGCCCATTGCTTTCAATGTGTCGGGTACGCGTTGTACCCCTGTGCGCGTTGAACAGCAATGGACCGATCGGTGCCTCCGGCCGGCCCATTGCTTTCAATGTGTGCGGGTACGCGTTGTACCCCTGTGCGCATTGAACTGCAATGGACCGATCGGTGCCTCCGGCCGGCCCATTGCTTTCAATGTGTGCGGGTACGCGTTGTACCCCTGTGCGCGTTGAACAGCAATGTACCGATCGGTGCCTCCGGCCGGCCCATTGCTTTCAATGTGTGCGAGTACGCGTTGTACCCCTGTGCGCGTTGAACTGCAATGGACCGATCGGTGCCTCCGGCCGGCCCATTGCTTTCAATGTGTGCGGGTACGCGTTGTACCCCTGTGCGCGTTGAACTGCAATGGACCGATCGGTGCCTCCGGCCGGCCCATTGCTTTCAATGTGTGCGGGTACGCGTTGTACCCCTGTGCGCGTTGAACAGCAATGGACCGATCGGTGCCTCCGGCCGGCCCATTGCTTTCAATGTGTGCGGGTACGCGTTGTACCCCTGTGCGCGTTGTACCTCAATGGACCGATCGGTGCGCACCCATTGACAATGGGCTTGCCTGGCAACGGACGCGTTTTCGAATTTCAAACGAGTCGGTTGCTGGAAAATCAGTTGGTCACCCACAACAATGTTGCAAAATCATGTATGTCATGAAGTTGAAGTTTTGAAGGATGCTGTGGGCGTGTTTTGGTGCTGCTATTCCATGGATTGGCCAGATTCAGAAGATGCAAACGACTTGGACCTATCACTTTGGACACAAGGGACAGTATCTGCCTCTCCAGCACATATATATTGCTGCCTGTTCCCCTGAGAGCCCACTTGCCTGCACTACATGCTCCAGGACGACATCTGCCACTGCACTGCTGCTGTCTCTGCCCCTCTGGACCCTGCAATGGCACGTACTGTGGAGAGAGCCCCAGCCTTCAGCCTTGAGGAGAACCAGGCCCTGCTGGACAGCCTACTTCCACAGTACAGCAAGCTGTATGGGACACCAGGGGAGCAGGTGAGTGTTCTGTGCACTGCCTTTCTGAATGTGCATTTTGTCTGACTAGCAAGGCTGAGAGTCAGCACACCACTGGCTAGCAGGCTCACTGAGTAGTTGTCACCCCCATAGTGTGTAGTGACTTGCACTGGACAGGTATGGTGCAGTGACAGTGCTTCTGAACAGGGTTTTACTCCCCATGCAATGATACCATGTAGTGACTTCTGGAAAACTGTCCATGGGCAGCCGTGCACTGCCTGGGTACACCATGTGCCCCTGTGATAGCGACATGTATATGCAACTGTGTCATGCACGGATATGTTGCATGTGTAGTAAAGGCCTTATCACTTTGTCATCCTGACAGGCTTCTGCCCATCGGAAGCATGAGATATGGAAGGACATCGTCCGGGCTGTCCGGTCCGTGGGGGTCTACAAGCGCCGGATCCGCAACTGCCAAAAGAGGTGGCAGGACCTTCGGGGCTGGACCCGGAGGATTGCACGGGTCCAGCTGAAGCTGTCGCCTCCTCGCAGGAGGGGCGGAACACGGACCCTGACCCCCACATGCTCAGGATCCTGGCGGTGGTCTTTCCAGACCTGGATGGGCAGCTGAAGGCCAGAGAGCAGCAAGGAGGGGTGAGTCAAAGACTGCACTGTGTACTCTGTCTAACATGCTATGTGCCCTCCTCGGGCCTGGTTAAACTGCCACAGTACAGCAGTCATGTTGTCCAGGAGCCATGTCCCTCTATTGTGCACTGCCCACTCCTCATCTGATACCCAGGTGTGGCCCTTACATGCAGGGAATTCTGTCACTTAGGACTGTGTCCTTGCAGTTTGCTTGACTCAAGGTGGGAGACAGCATCTGTTTCCCTGACTCTGTGGTGGGCATCATGGGTGGGTCCATTGCTTACACAATGCCTGTATTCTGACATGTATTCAGCGTGTTACTTTGATCTGTGGTCCAATTGCTGAGCTGATCCACCACATGTGGCTGGGGTACCTGGCACACACCCATGCTGCGGGTGGGAACAATGTTTGGGCCCCAGGAGTATGTATATGACGTGTGTCACACATACTTAGCCAGCTGCCTACAGTCCAGGGCTCATCCCTCATTCATGTGGGGCTGGACAGTCATGCCTACTCCAGGCCATACAGTACACTCTGTACTCCCACTCCCGTGTATCAGCGGACACATTGTGCACAGTGATTTGACCCCTCAGGTGTCTGCCTCTGTGTCAGTGTGCTGTGGATTAGTCGCCAGGACTGCTGTGGAGTTTCTTGGTAGGGGCTCAGCATGCCACTGGAGATGTGACCATAGGAGACGATACTTGTGTGACACATAGGTGTCTGATCAGCTGCCCATGCAGACTGGGGCATGTAAATGTGAAGTTCAGGCAGCTGTTCCCCATGCACAGCAGAGTGTGAGGGGCTCAGGTTCAGAGGGTAGTGTCACAGGTCTCCCATATGTCCAATAGGTATGACCTGGACAGATGAGGGTTAAGAGGATGTGTTGTGGGGGATGTACATGTGCACTTGTGCAGCTCCAGGACTTGCATTCCCCATGACCTACTATTGTGACACAGTGCAGAGTGTTGTTGTCTGGCTGCAAAGTCATACATCACTGAGCCAGTGATGTATGACTTTGCAGTCATGCCTCCGCCATGGCATGTGTCTACTGATTGGTGAGCCTGCAGGGGAGTGACATGTGCTACATGCACACCATAGTGGCGCTGGCTATCAGGACATGGGTGCATCATGGTGTCTGTCGCTGGTATGCATCACATGCATTTCCTATTTGACTCTGGGCATCCCTTACATCCGGAAACCTGTACTGACTCAGTGGCAAGAGCTGTGATGTGTCCACACCGTGTCCTCTGCACTGTCCAACTACTGTGTACTTGGTGCATGTGTCAACACTGGGGTGTTGCAATCCAACAGACACCAGACAGATGGGTGCAAGGCCATGTGGGATGTGAGTGCCATGCTTGGCATCAGACTGACAATTGACTTCTCCTGTTCAATTAGTGCACTTTTAGCAATGTACAACTAATGATGCCAGGGCTTGCTCTGTGATGTGCTGTGCTCACAGTGGTGTGTGCGTTATGTGCAGGTGACTGATGTCTGTCTGTTTCCCCATTGTTTGCAGATACATCCACGGCCACGGAAGGGGACAGCTCCACGGACCAGGAGGAGCCGGAGAGCCAGACTGGGTCAGCAGCCGAGGAGTGGTCGGAGGGACCCAGTGGCACGGAGGGCGAGGGGAGCCACACCGAGGAGTCCTCAGCAGCATCCACCTCAGCTGAGGACCAGAGCAACTCGGAGGATGACTCCCTTGTGGAGGCGGGTGTCAGCAGCCACCACACCCCAGCTAGTGTTGCTGTCCCCGCCACCACCAGCACCACCACCGCCCTCCCATCGGCTCCCATTCCCCAGGTCCGTGGAGGCTCCCATGTCCGGGAGCGTGTCTCCTTTGGGCCAGGCACCGCACCCCCTGCCCCTGTGTCCCCTGCTGCCCTGAGTGAGGAGTCTGTGTACCTCCTTCGCCAGCTCCATGTAGGGCAGACAGCCATGCTGAGTGTCCTCCATGTGCACACCGCGCTGTTGACTCAGCTGGTGTCGTTCATGGAGGGCATCTCATCGGGCATGTCTGACCTACAGAGGGGCAATAGGTCCATGGACTCCTCCCTGACGGCAGCAGTGTCCCTCCTCAAACGGTCCCTCACCCCTCCTGCCTCTGCTCCATCCACACTCCCCAGCACCTTACCCATCCCAGGCACACACACACCGGCACAGGCACACACCAGCACACACACATCCAGCACACTGACACACACGCCAATGACAAAACGCACACGCACGCACATTCAGGGGACTGAAGCCAGACTCACAGGGGATGGGGCCCTGGAACACACACACGCATCCACATGCACTGCGCAGTCCTCAGTTCCCTCTCCCTCCAAAGCACCCTCCCTTGCCTCACCTGCAACCCCAAAGTCACAGCAGCTCTTCCTCTGTGACCTCGGCCTCTTCCCCACCGATGAAGCTGCTCTAGCATACCGGGGAAGAGGAAGCCCACCCACACGGAGCAGAGTGCCCCTCGCCCCCGGACACCCTCCCCCAGGCGCAGACGGACTGAGGCCCCCACCCGCAAGTCCCCCGGAGTGGTAAGAGCAAGACCCCGCCACCGCCCTGCAGCTCAGGCACAAGGTCTCCGTCCTCCATCCCTCAGGCCCCCACTGCACAGGTGCCCCCACCACACCCTGCCCCAGGTTCCCCCACCCACAGATATACCATCCCCAAGAGGATCCGGCCTTCTCCCCCTGCCACTTGCTCTCCCAGCACCACACCCCCGCTGCGCTTGTCTGTGCCACTGATGTGGTGAGGGTGTCCTCCCCTCTGTCCAACCCACCTTGCCTGTTCCCCATTCTCCTCCCCTGGAGGTAGGCACTGCAGTGGAGTCCACTACCGCCCTGTCTGACTTGGGCACTGCAGTGGCGGACCTGTCCACCCCATCTGCAGGGTCCACTGCAGTTGTGCCGGCACCCACGACATCTGAGTCATGCCCCCAGTTGTGCCGGCACACACCATGTCAGACACCTCCACTGCAGTTGTCAGTGGCTCTCCAGCACCCACCACCCCTTCCCTGACTCCCCTGGTGAGCCCTGATCCTGTCCCTGCGGTGCCTGGCCTGCCCCCCGGTTGCCCCTCCTAGTGGATTGTCCCTGGTATTGTGCAGGCATGCGTAGGGTGACATCTGCCAGTGTCACCCTGTTTGAACTTTGACAATGGACTGGCCATTGGCCTTTGCTCTAATTTTTTCTGGACGTCGTTATCAAACAACACATATGCTGAATAAAGCAACTTTCTTTTCTCTAGTGCTCATGCTTCAGATGTACATGTTGTTGGTGCAGCTAACCATGCCCTTGCTGCAGTGATGGTGATATCTGGTCTCATGATTATGAAGTGTTACTGTGCAGGAACCCATGTGGTACAGGGGGAATGTGTCCTATCATGTGGTGTATCCATGTCATCAATAGCAGCATCTGAGGGTGTCATGTGTTCAGTATTTGGCAATGGGTTTCCTACTTACATTGGCAATTTCATATCTGTGGCTTCCACCCCTGCACATCTGTTGTGCCTGCCATCGTTGCATTTGTCTACTTCCCTGACCGTGTTGCCATCTCCAGTGGACATGCAGGTTTGGGCATCAATGGGGAGGGACTCATCCGTGTAGTCAGTGCAACATTGCTATACAAGTGTGTTGGATCTGTGCTGATGATTCCGTTGGCACATCCATGACCAGGCTGATGTGATGGGAGCCCTCATTTGGTGCTAATTGTTGATTGTGTGACCAAGTGCTCAGCTGACATGATGGGGCCCTACTGAGGCAACATATGGCACAGCTTTCCTCACACAGGAGTGGAGTCCCCTCATGGCAGTGTGTACACGTGTGACATTGCCTGCGCCCAAGGTGTGTGTTGTATGTGCATGTCTGTGTGTTCACTTCCATTCATCTGCGCATGCTGTGATCCCTAGTGTTGTACCTGTTTGTGATGCTTGCTGACTTGAGCTATGTTCCCCCAAAGTCTTCTCCCTGTGTTCTCTGTGATGTGGGTGCATGGCACATTACTGGTCATCAGGGTGTCACCCATAGGTGTGTTTGCTGTCAGGGCAGAGTTTGTGTGCAGACGCAGATGGGTCACAGTCAGGTTTCCCTTTGGCACTTGTTGTTTGCCCCTGTCATGTGATTTCCAGTTTGTGTTATCTTTCAGTGATTGTGACACGTTGTGTGTGTGACTGCTGGCACTCCTTAGGGTCCGGGCTGCAATGTTGGTTGTTGTCTATGTGTGTTCTTTGTGGGTGACCTTGGCTTCTTCATTGGTGTGTGACTGTGGCTGGGATCCCATTGGTCGGTGTGGTATTGCCGTCATGTCCATGTACAGCGTAGTGTGCAGTGTGTCAGACATTCAGGAGTCTTGTTGAGTGTCCATGTGTGATGTGTTTCTACACCTTGGTTCCCATCCACCACCCTGGAATAGTCATGGGTGCATGTGCAATGTCACCAGTGCATGTGTACTTCACTGCTGCACATTGTTGGAGGTCGAGGGGTGTGGTCTTGAGTGTGTGCAGATGAGAGTTGTTGCCCGGCTAGTCCCCTGCCTCCATGTTGGCCTTGGCTTACTGGCCATGCTGATTGATTTGTGCTTGTGTAGGTGTGATGGTAGTTTGTTGCTCAGGACACCTGACTGTGGTTCACAGTGTGAACGACATTTAGCTTTGTCATCACAGTGGTATTTTTATTCAGCCCAGGGTCACCACATTGTGGGGGCCCTGGGGGTGGTGCTGTGGTGTGTCTGTGACTTGCTGTGTCAGTTGTTGTTCCTACGTGCCTGTGTGACATGTGTGTTTTGTGCTCCCTCTCACCTGTCAATGCCTGCTTGCCCACATAGGGGATTTGGATCCATGAGTTACCTTAGTGTGGCAGTGTATGCACATCTGTATGATTGGTATTCAGCTCTCCTCATGTGTTGTGTTGTTGCCTGGGGACACTGGCACCCCCACCCCTCACCTGCTGTGTATGATGACAGTGTTGGTCTGCCTGTTTGTGTTTGTGCATCTGCACCACTGCATTGGCATATCTTGGGTGTGCCATTGGCTGTATGTTGTTTGGTGTGTTTCCCCTGCTGTCCCTGGGACTCCTAGGTCATCGGTCAGCACAGTGATCATGGTTTGTGTGTCCCATTGCTGCCATGGTATGGTATCTGTTCACCTCACATCTGCTGTCTCCACAGGGTATCTGCATTTGTGTGCCCATTGGTGCAAATATGTGGTTCTGCATTCTGATGGTCACTTCTGTCATTGTGTCATTGATGACTGTTGACGGTCTCAGCCCCCATGGGTGTTGTTTGTCTGCACATGGCCAAAGGAATGTTTCATTTGCACTGCAGTATTTGGCTCCCCCAATTTATGTTGCAATGGGACACATACACTACTTTGCCACAGATGAGTTTTTGGTTCTGTGACCAGGAATGATCCATGCAGTTTGGCAGTTGCAGCTCTTTCTTTGTCAACAATTACCTTTTGGTCACTGTGATGATGAGGGTGTAGACCCCATTGCCACAATGGTCAAAATGTGCTTCAGCTATGGACCCCACACTTGCCTTTTGGTCACTGTGATGATGGGGGTTTAGACCCCATTGCCACAATGGTCAAAATGTGCTTCAGCTATGGACCCCACACTTGCCTTTTGGTCACTGTGATGATGGGGGTTTAGACCCCATTGCCACAATGGTCAAAATGTGCTTCAGCTATGGACCCCACACTTGCCTTTTGGTCACTGTGATGATGGGGGTTTAGACCCCATTGCCACAATGGTCAAAATGTGCTTCAGCTATGGACCCCACACTTGCCTTTTGGTCACTGTGATGATGGGGGTTTAGACCCCATTGCCACAATGGTCAAAATGTGCTTCAGCTATGGACCCCACACTTACCTTTTGGTCACTGTGATGATGGGGGTTTAGGCCCCATTGCCACAATGGTCATGGGCTGCTTGCATTGTGGGTGCCACACACATATATGTGTGGCACATGTGCTAGGGGGTCACGTTGTATGTTCAAAGTCATGTTCGGTGTTGTAGGCATTTGACACAGCCTACACACGCTTGTCATGGTGGTGGGGGGATGTCTTTATCTTGCATTCCCTAGGTTGTGGTGTGCTGGTTGTGTCATGCATTGTCCATCCTATGAGTGGGGGTGGTAGTAGTGGTAGGCATCCTGCCCCCCTGGCTAAGGGTGGTAGTAGTGGTAGGCATCCTGCCCCCTGGGTGAGGGTGGTAGTAGTGGTAGGCATCCTGCCTCCCTGGCTAAGGGTGGTTGTAGTGGTAGGCATCCTGCCCCCTGGCTAAGGGTGGTAGTAGTGGTAGGCATCCTGCCCCCTGGGTGAGGGTGGTAGTAGTGGTGGGCATCCTGCCCCCTGGCTAAGGGTGGTAGTAGTGGTGGGCATCCTGCCCCCTGGCTAAGGGTGGTAGTAGTGGTAGGCATCCTGCCCCCCTGGGTGAGGGTGGTAGTAGTGGTAGGCATCCTGCCCCCTGGCTAAGGGTGGTAGTAGTGGTGGGCATCCTGCCCCCTGGCTAAGGGTGGTAGTAGTGGTAGGCATCCTGCCCCCCTGGCTAAGGGTGGTAGTAGTGGTAGGCATCCTGCCCCCTGGCTAAGGGTGGTTGTAGTGGTAGGCATCCTGCCCCCTGGCTAAGGGTGGTAGTAGTGGTGGGCATCCTGCCCCCCTGGCTAAGGGTGGTAGTAGTGGTAGGCATCCTGCCCCCCTGGCTAAGGGTGGTAGTAGTGGTAGGCATCCTGCCCCCGTGGGTGAGGGTGGTAGTAGTGGTGGGCATCCTGCCCCCTGGCTAAGGGTGGTAGTAGTGGTGGGCATCCTGCCCCCTGGCTAAGGGTGGTAGTAGTGGTAGGCATCCTGCCCCCTGGGTGAGGGTGGTAGTAGTGGTGGGCATCCTGCCCCCTGGCTAAGGGTGGTAGTAGTGGTGGGCATCCTGCCCCCTGGCTAAGGGTGTTAGTAGTGGTAGGCATCCTGCCCCCTGGCTAAGGGTGGTAGTAGTGGTAGGCATCCTGCCCCCTGGCTAAGGGTGGTAGTAGTGGTAGGCATCCTGCCCCCCTGGGTGAGGGTGGTAGTAGTGGTGGGCATCCTGCCCCCTGGCTAAGGGTGGTAGTAGTGGTGGGCATCCTGCCCCCTGGCTAAGGGTGGTAGTAGTGGTAGGCATCCTGCCCCCCTGGGTGAGGGTGGTAGTAGTGGTAGGCATCCTGCCCCCCTGGGTGAGGGTGGTAGTAGTGGTGGGCATCCTGCCCCCTGGCTAAGGGTGGTAGTAGTGGTGGGCATCCTGCCCCCTGGCTAAGGGTGGTAGTAGTGGTAGGCATCCTGCCCCCTGGCTAAGGGTGGTAGTAGTGGTAGGCATCCTGCCCCCTGGCTAAGGGTGGTAGTAGTGGTAGGCATCCTGCCCCCCTGGCTAAGGGTGGTAGTAGTGGTAGGCATCCTGTCCCCCTGGCTAAGGGTGGTAGTAGTGGTAGGCATCCAGCCCCCTGGGTTGGGGTGGTGGCGCGCATTCAGGCCCCTGTGTGCATATGTGGCATTGGTGATGGGCATCCCGCCCCTATGGTGCTGCTGTTGCTGGTGTAAGTATATTCAGATTCCCAGTGTATGTGTGTGATGTGTCGTGTACGTGTTGTATGTGTTTTGTGGTTGGTGTCTGACTTACCTTCTGCGCCGTACGCGTCCGTGCCTGTTCCGGTAGTAGATGTAGAATATTGGTATGATCGGGACGATGGGATTCATGGTTGGTTCGTGTCGTTCGTCCTTCTCGTTGCTTCGCGTCGTCCTCGTCGCTTCGCTTCGTCCTCGTCGCTTCGCGTCGTCCTCGTCGGTGCCGTGTTCGTCTCGTAGCCGTGGATCGTGTTGTGGCGCGATTCGAGCTTATGTGCGCCTCTCCCGGATGCTTTGACGTGCCGTGCGTAGCGACGGGTTCGGCGCGTACGGGAAGCGCATCGTACTTGTCCGGCCGGACGGGGCTGCATTTTCCCTTCCGTGCGACTCGATTCGGCGTTTCCGGATTCGCCTCGGTCGGAGAACAGGACCTGGTTTGGGTGAGTACGGCTCGGCCGGAATTTTTGCTGTTGTGCGCATCGTACTTGCTCGTTCGGTGTGCTGTACGGATCGGTCGGGAAACTGGCTTTCGCATGGCTTTTTTCCCGACCGAATGGTATTGGGTGCGCCTCCGACCGAGATCGGAATCGACCCCTATGTCTAAAACTTAGTGGAGATCTACAAACTTGCAAGTCCGTGAGTATTTGCCAACAATTTCCTACTTGTTCCCAGCCTGAAAATTCTTGCATTTTACTCCTGCGAAGGTGAAATGGGGAGGCAACACAACCATAATTCTTAGGGGCTTAAATGAATGGGTTTCTACAAAAGGAAAATTGTGTTTCCCGTGGAGAAACACAGGGGCATATTATCAAGAACGGCGTTAAAAATTATCGCCGGTTAACGCCGTTCTTGATAATATGCCCCAAAGAATATAGGGGCCAAAAGTACAAAAGGACATGTCACAGATAGTGGTGACAAATTGCACACAGACTGTCTGATTTTTTTTATTACACATGTGTCTAATAGGCCACGTTCCAAATCTCCCTTCACTGGGAGCCTCTGAAAGATGTAACTAATTAATATTAATTAGGCCTGTTGCTATTTGTAACCCCCCACCCCCCCACCTGTAACTGGATACAATCATAAACGATGGTGGCTTGCAAGGAACGGCAGACCAGCGTTAACTGTGTTTGCATCCCCAAAAGATTTTTAAAACAAACAGAAAAAACTGCCTGTGTTCCTTTATGGAATTATTGCTGCTTTAAAAAAACATGTTTACAGTTTGGGAAGATCTCGGGGCGCACAGGGTCACTGCCTGCTCCCACTGAGGCCATTAAGCATGATTCCCAAAAACGAAGATGTCCAGCGGGATCATCTTTCACTTAGCAAATCTGTACCCACTTCCTTCGATAAGTCAGTATCTTTTCAAATAAGTAGAACACAGTTGTGTTCATTGCACTTCGTAATTAGGACGCGATGCCCCTTCCCAATTTGTTATTTGAATTGATTCGTGAAATCTTTTTTGAAATTGGGAAAGGCTTTTCTGAATAGCGGTTGCAAATCCCATGGTTATGCAAATTAAAAACTTGTGACCACAAAATAGTTTAATAAATGCGACCTGTGTTTTTTTAAGTGCAAATGCACCTTTGAGTTATATTTCCACATGTGAACTTTTACATTTCTTGTATACTAGTAAAGTAACACAGTTACACATTTGGGTACTAATGGATATCTACGACTTGCATAGCATGTCATGAGCACACTTTGAATTCTTTCAGAAATAATACAAATCTGCAGTTACCCAAGATGTAGAAGAAAAAAACTAGGGGAGTAAATTTATGACTTTTGTAGCTGGGCTAGTACATGTCTTCCCTTGAACTGGTGAATTCCTTAAAAGTAAAAAGGGCCAATGCTCTTTTAGGAATTTTTGGAAGGAAAGGCTGGCTTACACTATGCTTCCTGTGGCTAGTGTACATCCACTGTCCAGCAGGCTCCTGCAGGTACTCTTTTTTTAAATTATACCAAAAACAAGCCCTTGGTACTAGTCACACCAGCCTACACAAGACACTTCTCTCCAGCCAACGTAAAATAGAGGGCTCGGTCATGCTCCAGCAAAAACTCAGGGGCAGATTTACAAGAAACTAACGCAGCGCTGTGCCGCAAGTCATTTTGCTGCGCCGCGCTGCATTTGGTTTCGACATATGCAACATATTTACAACAAAATGTTGCATCTCTGAGCTTCCCCCTGTGCACCTTCCTGCACAAAAACAATCACTTGAGGTGATTTCCTCTTCCAATGCATGCTGTAGAATGCAGCATGCATTGAAAGAGGAGAAAAACAGGGAGAAATGAAAACATTTCTCCTCGTTACACCTCGCTACCCCTATGGTGGCGTAGCATTCTGATGCATTTCCAGATTTACGATTGCTCGTAAATCTGGAAATGCATCAGTGGACATGGGTGTTGCGTGGGAACACCCACAGCAACACCCATGTTACGCCCCTAACACCAAAGTGTTGCGTGAAAAGGGGCAATATGTACAAGCACAGGTAAAGCCACGCAGGGTGGCTTTACCTGTACTTGTAAATATCATGCAGCAGGTTGCGCCGCCAGTGCTTCACGCAACGTGACGCACCAGCGGCGCAAGGGGCTTGTAAATCTGCCCCTCAGAGTCAGACCATATGTCACGGTGTGATTCTTTCCAGGAATGGTGCCTAGTGGCCTTCTAACTCATTAAGAGTTACAAACATACATTTTAAATTTTTTTTTCAAAAAGATTATAGTAAGTTCCTCACGAAAGCAACCACTATGAGCTGGGTGGCTATTGCTCACCAACTTGTTCGCTGTATAATCATCTGCACTTTCCTATAGTGACAGGAGGACCAAGCACCATATATATGATATGGTGCTCAATGTGTATAGCTACATTAAGGTCACAAGAGAACATCAACCTCCTGTAGGTCTCATAAAAGAAAAACAAGTAATCCATTAAAAATGACACAAACACAGCATGTCATATACATTTTACTCTACGCCTAGGCTCATGATTAAAAACAATCTTACATGTTTGGACCATTTTGTTGTGAAACGCCGACATGTTTCATTTCCAAACAGCACTTACAGGCAAGTTCATCAGGGCATGAGGACCAATGTGTGATGTGTGGCTGTTGACGTGGTCTGCCAGGCCGCAGGTGACCACAACTTCTGCCTCAGAATTATCTCCTGGTGGTCATATGTTGTTTGCTCACTACTTTTTTAGGTACGGTGCACCGTTGGGATGACATCCGCTGCTAGGCCGTTACGTCTGAGAAGGGTCATGATTGGATGTAGAAGTACAATATTACATTCATCGTTGGTCTCTGGAGTGACACTAATTCTGTCAGATACTTTGTTAGAAATTGGGTTCTTGGTTAACTGGGGTGTGAGCCCTGGTCAAGCAGTAACCACAATCCTAGTCAGGGTAAGGCACCAGCAATCCCCAAAATAACCCCTGCTTACCCTCTGGTAGCTTGCCACTGAGCAGCCAGGCTTAACTTGAAGGCAATTTGTAAAGTATTTATGCAATGCTTTGAACAGTAAAAACTGTGAAAACACAACACAAAAAGATCGCACACCAGTTCAGAAAAATGGAAATATTTTAATAAATAAAACAAGACCAAATTGACAAAAATTCAATAGATATTGAATTCTAAAGTTATAAGTGAATATAGCTCCCAAAAGCACAAAGCGCCCACAAGGGATATCTGGTCATGCCGGGACACAGTCAAAAGTTCAGGCCAACCACGATGTAGCGTGGGCTGGCTACAAGGACCAGGGGTAGCCCGCTGAACAAAAGTACCTCAGTCCTGGATGCATCGACATTGAGGATCCTGTCGACTGGGTTTGCGATGTAAAGCTTTGGCGTCAAGGCTACAGTTGATGGGAATGTGAGGACTCTGCGCTGGGAAGAGCGTTGTGCAGTGGCAGTTCTGAAGACAATGCGTCAACTTTGATCCATACAGCAGCAGTGATGCATCGATGCCGATCCCTGCAGCAGCAGAGATGCGTCAATACCGATCCACGCAGCAGAGGGATATGCCAGTTCTGATCCATGCAGCGGCCGTGATGCATTGGTTTGACAGGGGATGCATTGGTTCCACTGGAGCAAACACCTTAGGCTCACTTCCAAGGGTCCAGGACTGGGGTGGCACCATTTGGCAGGGCGGACTCACAGATGACAGAGTCCAGGTGCAGAATCAGGGTGGTTGGAAGTCTTTTATGTCCCTGAGACTTCAGATCAGGATGCCATCTAACCAGCCCATGGAGACACTCTGGGATCTGGAGTCAAGTGACGTAGGTCCAGTCCTTTTCACCCAGGCAAGGATAGCAGCAGACAGGAGGTCAGCATAGCAGGGCAGCAGTTCTTCCAGAGCAGAAGTCCAGCAGAGTGGCAGTCCTTTAGCAGCACAGTAATCCTTCTTCCTGTCAGAGTATCCACGGGTCCAGAAGTGTACTGAAGTGGTGGGGTCTGAGGTCCAGTTCTTATACCCAGTGGTGCCTTTGAAGTGAGGAAGACTTCAAAAACAGGACTTTGCGCTGCATAGAGGTACTCCCTTCCCTGCTCTGCCTCCAGCCTCACTACAGGGGGGTATGCCGTCCTTTGTGTGTGGACAGGACACAGCCTATTCAGGTGTAAGTGAGGCTGAGCCCAGCTCCTCGCTCCCATTCTGCCAGGATGGCCCATCAAGTCACACTTAAGCTCCCATTGTATGTGGCTGTCTAGGAGGAATACATAAAGCCCAGATGTCACCCAACCCAGACATGCAATCAGAGACAGGCTGTAGACACACAGGGCTAAGAGCACGAAAATACCAACTTTCTACAAGCAGCATTTTCATAATTTGAGTTACAAATCTGACCTTAGCATTAAAGAGGCTTTATGATTACAATTCCATAGGTACCAAACATGATGGATCTACCTTCTCTCAATTTGGAATTACAGCTTATTCATTGTAATAAGGGATCCCCAATGTTATCCTATGGGAAGAGTAGGCCTCACAGTAGTGAAAAACGAATTTGGGAGTTTTTACCACAAAGACATGTAAAACCTAAAAGTGCAATGCCTCCCTTTTAATTACACAGCACCCTGCCCAATGGTTTACCTAGGGCCTATCTTAGAAGTGACTTATATTTAATAAAAGGGGAGTTTAAGGCTTGACAAGGGGTTTTAAATGCCAAGTGGACATGGCAGTGCGACACTGCATTCAGGCTGCAATGGCAGGCCCAGGACACGTTTTAGAGTGCTACTTAAGTGGGTGGCACAGTAAGTGCTGCCATCCCACTGGTAGCATTCTAATTTACAGGCCCTGGGTGCATGGTATACCACTCTACAAGGAAGTTATAAGTAAATGAAAAATGTGCCAATCAGGGGCCGTATTACAGATGGTGCCCCGGGGGCGCAATGGGTGTTTGCGCCCGCTTTGCGCACCCTGGGGCACTTTGGCATTATAGAAGGGAACGCAGATTCTTGTGCGTCCCCTTCTATAATACCGATAGTGCTGACGCACTTAAAGCGCCAGTGCTATCAACAGAGGGTGTTCCCTCATTTGCATAGGGGCACGCCCCTATGCAAATGAGGGAATTCCTTTGACTCTGCGCCCGTGCCATATTACAGACGTGGGCGCAAAGTCAAAGAAGCCCTCAGGAGGTGCACTGACAGTGTGCCATTTAAAAGGTGGCGCACTGTCAGTGTGCCTCCTGACAGCAGCCCTCTGCAGGGGGTAAATGGGGTCTAATGGATGCCCCGGACATCCTCTTGCAGGCCTGCAACGTGATCTCTAAACCCCTTTGAAAGCTGCTCTGTGTTTTCACTTGAATGCGCTGCCCCTAGGGCAGCGCGAGGTCGCGACTGCCCTGGGAGCAGCTCATACACCAAAATGGGGCGCATTATCACTGTTTGCGCCCGGTCACCTTTTGAAAGGTGTGCCGGGCGCAAACAGTGATAATGTGTAATACAGCCCCTGGTGTGTGCTAATCAAACCATGCTTAGAGGAGTGAGCATGAGCACTTTATCACTGGTTAGCAGTGGTGAAGTTTACAGAGTCCTAAGGCCAACAGAATCAAAAATTCAGCAAAATTGGAGCCAAGCAGGCAAAAGTTTGGAGCAAGACCACCCTAAGGCTGACAGGTCTAATATATTTTGTTTGCACTTTATCCACAGGCACGTGCACTTTATCAGCCACTAGTCCTCCGCTCCACTATTGACAGCACTTTGCTAATTATTAAGTACTTTATACTACTGTAAGGTGGAAATATGTTACTGCTATAATTGTACTTGAATATATAACTGCTTTTATCATTGGACCAGGCGCTACTGTTGGTCTTGTTGTATTTCAATGCATCAGTCTTTCATGATCAAAATATTATAAACAATTTTAATTAATCATACAATAAATGTATTGACTGACTACTAACATTTATGCGGTAACAGGTCTGAATGGGTTTCAAAAAGCTTTGCCAAAGTTTATTTTTCTCAAGGAACACACAACTAGCTAGAGCGCTGATGGTGGTTGTTGTGAATGTGATGCCAGTCAGTCTTGAAGGTTAAAATAATGATGTGCCCAATCTACTTGTGACCTACTGACAAGTTTTTGTATTAGGTCAGGTAGCCATTTAGAATAATCTGAGTAGAAGTGATTTGTGGAATAACGGAACACTACAATGAAGCCAATAACTAAGTGCAAAGGAATGGCCATGGCCCAAGAACAAAGCTAACAGCAAAATGGTAAACCCTAACTGAAGTTAAATAGCTTAAAAATAAATGTAGTAAGTATAAGGCTTTCTGGGTGATGTTGAACTTGGATTCAGCAGGTGTAAAGTATTCTCAATTCATGCAAGTTTTCTAGGAGTTTTGTTGACCTGTGAATTCCCATATTCGCTTCAGTGTACCCTCTGGAAGGCACAGCAGACATTTTGAAATTTCTACATTTTGTAAATGTCTTTTCTTTCTCCTTTTGAGATTTTCATGAGCCAGCATATTAGAAATGGGGTTTCTGGTTGGCTAGGATATGCACGTAAGCCAGGCAGAACCCACCACTCTGGTCAGGGCAAGTAAGAAACCACCAAAGATAACCAGCGCTCACCCTCTGGTAGCTTGGCACAGGGCAGTCAGGTTTATCCCCTGAGGCAATGTGTAAAGAGTTTGTGCAACACACACATACACAGAAACACAATGAATACACCACAAGAGACTCCACACAAGATTATATAAAAAATATAGTAAATATTATGCACATAAGATAGACCAAAACGACCTGAACCATAAACACTGTGAATACTCTGCCAGTACTGAAATAGTACTCGTTATCCTGACAATTCAAGAATCAAACGACATGCATCATACATCAGGGCAAGAAATGCAGCAGTTGAGGTTTTTAGAAGCAAAACACATAAATCACCCGGTATCATCATCTGCACATCAACCACTAAATAACACCATAAACACATAGTGTAAATCAACTACCAATGCAGGGTACACATAGCTACAGCGCACCTATGCTTCTATCACAGGTTATGCAGTATTTGCGGTACACGATGAGCCCCTCTGGGGACAAATGCAGAAATAAACTGTAGGCCTTGTAAATCACAGTGCTTAAAAAGATATGGGCGCTCCCCTTTGGGGAATAACGGTAATATCACCCTTGGGCTGAGAAAGCACTAGTGTACAGCTTAATTACAGTCCCTCATGACCAAGAAGGCAATACAGCAATTGCGGAGCAAAGGATTTGGAGGTATGGTCCAAACATGGGGGGCAGACAACCCCCACATGTACAACAGAATCCAGTGGGGACCCCTCTACTGGTCCCCCGTGTGCAGGTTTATCAGTGTAGCTGCCCGCAAATGAGCGGTGCAACCACAGGGGCCAACAGTACCTGAAATCCAAAGGCACAGGGTGAGGGAGGGAAAGACACTGTAGCAGCAAGCCCCCCTCTGAGGGGTAGGCAAGGCCCAGCATTGTTCAGCAATGCGGCCCAGACCAGGGGCGACAAAGAGGCACCCGGTCCCCCATTTTAAACAGGGCAGGTTGAGCACATTACCTCTTTCACACGGGAGGCCTCCAGGCTCCCTTGCGGCATGAACTTCCCCCATCGTTGATGTAGCGAGCTCGCCCATCTCCCTGGAAATGCATGGTCGAGAAAGACTGTGCTGGGAGCTGCTGCAGGGATTTCCACTCAGCGGCGATTCCAATTAGCACACAGACTGGGAAACGCGACTCAGGTGGGGCACACGCTAACACCCCAGTAATTCTCCCTAATACACAAGGGCAGGCGAGGGTCACTCTTCGGTGCTGTGGCATCAATGTAAGCACTCTGGATGCTCAATACAGACGGGAACACACCAGTGCTTCAGCCTGCACTGATTTTAGGATGAAGATAAAGTGCTCAACACACACTAGTTGTAAGGACTGTGAAGGCTGGACTCGGAGTCCCACGGCCAATTCTGGGCCAGCCAGCAGTCCCAGGAAAATACTTGGGGGGACACAGGGAAAGCAGACAGGCCAGCACAAGAGTCCTTCTTTCAGGGTGGAAATCTCTCCAGCAATCTAACAGGCTGGCCGGCAAGCACACAACTCAGCAAGAAGATTAAATGGTGGTTTCTCCTGACAACACCACAGTGCCTAGGAAGAACAGGTTCAGGGAGCAGCTGGCAACAGGGCAATAAACAGTAAAGTAATCCATTGAGTCCTTTATGCCACCCAGCAAGTAGCAGGCAGCAGGGCAACAGCAGAAGAGCAGTCAAGATGAGTCCTTTAAACTGCACAGCAGTCCTTCTGACAGACGTTCGGTTCCAGATCAAAAGTGCTTTGAAAACATGGGTTCAGAATCCCTGTACTGGGTGTAGGGTGACCTAAAAAAAACCTTAGAAGTGTACTACATTCCCTTTAGCCCCCAGCCATAGCTCCAGACATTAGTAGGGGGTAGATCAGCCCTTTGTGTGAGGGCAGGACACAACCTATACAAATGTAAAGTGTGAATGCCCTCCCTCTTACAGCCCAGGAAGACCATCAGTATGCAGATGAATGCAGATGTAACCCTGTCATACCCAACCCTTCCTGTGTGATGGCTGTCTAGAAAGTAAGCACAAAGTGTAGCTGTCACCAAGGCAGTGGCGTAGCTAGGGGGGGTGGTGGGGGCGGTCCACCCCAGGCGGCACTAGTTTGGGGGCGGCGGCCGCGTGACACTGGTGGCCCGTGGCGGCGCCTTTATAATTTATTTGGGGACACTCACTGACGCTACTGTCAATCACTGACAGTAGTGTCAGTGTCCCCAAATAAATTATAAAGCCGGCCACGGGCCACCAGTGTCGCTCGGCTGCAGCCCAGACAGTGAGTGATGTACACAGTACACCCACCACCCCCCACACCCGCACGGAGCAAATGCACACGTGACGTGCAGTTATGTGTGAAGTGCGCGACGTACCGCGTTTGTGGGTCCCAGGGCCGTCAATCTTGTAGCGCGAAAGCGCTACCAATGACAACCCTGGGCATAATTTTTGGCCAGCCCCTGCGCCGAAAACGCAGCAGTGACGCGCCACGCACGCCACAGGGCCGCTTCCCCACTCCTCGTTATGGCCCGCTCGCGAGCGGGTGCTTCGGCACACCTTTCACAGGGGTTCTCTCCCCACAGTAGGAGGAACAGTTTAGCGCCTGGTTTTGCACAGCTCAGGACCTGCTGCTGGGGAGCTTGGATGCATACGGAAGGCCCGCTGTACGTGGAGCCACTGTGTTGGGTTCCTGTGCGCCCAGTTCTGCCTGTTTTCCTCGGATTTGATGTTGACTGTGTTACTGCATCTCAACAGACCTGTAAGCAACTGGGTAAGATGTGTTCCGGCACCACCGAGTGGAGTCGAGTCTGGGGCAGTGGCAGTGCTGTGCGATTTGCTGCAGCAGAACCAACCCCTATGGTAGAGACCCTGCCACCATTGGAGTCTACACACAAGAGCCTAAGGTGAGAGCTAAACGGTTGTCATGAGGGGAGGAAAGGATCTTCGGCGACTGTGGCGTGAGAGCCTCCTCATTTTGGTATTTAAAGAGACTGCGGGGCAGATCTACAAGAAAGTGCCGCAGCGTGGCGCTGCAAGCCCTTTGGCTGCGCCACGCTGCGGCACTTTCAGAGCACAGGAATGCGACATATTTACAAGAATATGTCGCATTCCTGTGCTCTCCCTGCGCTGGCGCACAAACAGCTGCCAAGCGCCGGCGCAGGCACCCTTGCACCATGGTGCAAGGATGCCTGCGCCATGGGGAGATTGTTTCTGTGCAGGAAGGGGCACCTTTCTGCACAAAAACAATCAGTACAGGCTTTTCCTCTTTCAATGCGTGCTGCAGAATGCAGCACGCATTGAAAGAGAAAACGAGGAGAAATGAAAACATTTCTCCTCGGTGCGCCTCGCTACGCCACCTCTAGGGTGGCGTAGCTCAGACGCATCTCCAGAGTTACGATTTCTCGTAATTCTGGAGATGTGTCTTGTTCCATGGGTGTTGCGTGGGAACACCCACAGCAACACCCATGGAACGCCCCTTCACCGCAAAGTGCTGCGTGTGAAGGGACGGTATTTACAAGGAGAGGAAAAGTCACGCATGGTGGCTTTTCCTCTCCTTGTAAATATCGAGGAGCCCCCTGCGCCACCAGTACGTCACGAAAAGTGACGTACTGGTGGCGCAGGGGGCTTGTAAATCTGCCCCCTAGTCTCTCAAGAATAAATGAGCCATTACTCCCCTTGACTGGAGCCCTTAGTTGCTCGCCCCCCACCTCGTTCAGTTAATCAATGAGCGTCAGTAACATGTTCAGAATGATGAAAATGTCACTCGGCTGCAGGGCCTCTTTTAGCATTGGTGGAAGGTGGTAATGGTATGCAGGCCGGTAAGATCATCTTGCTGTACCGGAAGCAGCCGAGCAGCATTCTGAAACGGTTCGTGGTGTGGGCCCTACTTTTGGTGAGTAGCATAAAACTGACATGCAGTGATGAATACATTACCCTGGATGCTAACTCTTAATTTCCATTAGTGCTGGTCGTAAACCTGTTGTATTCCTGGAAACACATCTGTGTGTTTTAAAATGGCGCGAGGAGCCGGTGCTGCACACCACACCTCATAGCTGCTTGGAGTTGGTACCTCCCTTAATGTATTTGCACTTAGGATCACATTTTAAATTCGCATTAACCAACACAAACCATTACTAAGCACTTAGCAACTCTATTAACCACAGACAGCCAAACAACATACCCAACCTATCAATCAAGTGCCCAGAACCGTATGAAAGGTCATCCATATTAAAAAAGTACAGCAGTGCAATACTATTGGTAGAAGGCACTGTACGAATGCTGATAACATACAACTAATCATAACTGTAGGGTCTGGATGCCTACATCTGCACACCTCCTCAAAGTACAGATGCTGCTATGGGGTAATCTGAAGAGGGTAACAGGCTCTCTCCAATACAAATAAGTGGGTAGATGGCCTGGATTTTTATGTTTTAACCACCCCAGACATTTGTCACGGTGTGGAACGTTGTACAACAATATTTATTTTACCTTATGAATTAAGTTCTTCCAATTCATCAACTGTTTATACTGGAAAGACACGGCATCATACTTATTTGGACTCGGGATAAAATCATCCCAAAAATGAGATGTCCTATTATATTTAAAATTGAGTATAACTCTCATTACAAACATAACTGATCTCATTTTATGTTCAGGAGGAAACCAACATTAAGTTAATGAATTGCACAACAAATACTTTCTAGGTTTGTTTACAATCACAGATAGGGAGAATCATTTAAAAAGTATACCGGTTTTTCCAGTTTCTCACTCAGTTTAGGTGTCATGCCATATGTGCTCTTTACCTCTTAAAGCATGCACAACAGCAGTTTCCAAGCAGGTATCAATATATGAAGAACCACAGTATGAAGCATTATTACTTATGTTGATGCTATCTTTGATAAACTGCTAAAATAAAAGATAAAGGGGCATATTTACAAGGGCTTTATCTCCGCTTTTTTGGCTGACAAAGCCAAAAAAGCGGAGATAAAACCAGCGCCCTATTTACAAGAGGGTGCTAACATGCATAATTGCATGTTAGCACCCATTTCACTAACGCCTCACTTTGCATCTCCAATGAGATGCAAAGTGGGCGTTACTGGGCGTACCCAAGATGGGCTACCTTGCAAATATCGCTGATGTTTACATCGCGATATTTACAAGGCAGCCCACATGATTTTAGCACACATTAGATTTTGGCGAAAACTGCCGTTTTCGCCAAAACCTAACTTCTGCTAAAATCCTGATTTAGCCATCCCTAACATAGGGGGTGGATTATGCTGATACGACCCTGTGGGTCGTATCAGCAGGTTATCGCCTTTTGCAGGGAACATCGCTGGAAAACCAGCGATGTTCCCTGCAAAGGGCGATAATCCTCACTATCTCTGGAATGCTTATCGCCCTGGAGTAACGCGTTGTTAATAACGCGCTACCAGGGCGATAAATACCAGAGATAGCCTGCGATAATATAATTATCGCTAAGCACGGCCAGCGATAATTATCGCTGGCCGTTGTTAATATGCCCCAAAGTTCCTACGCAGGATTGGGGGCAATATTATCCTCAAGAGTACCTGAGGTATTGTGCCCCAAATGGATCAAAATTGTCAATAAATTAAATAGCATAATCAAAGAATAATGTTATCTCTGCCATATCGTTACCACATCCGATGCGACCGTCCATGGCACAGTCAGAATGCTGACCGGTTAACCTCATGGTCTTATTCGACGCTTGTGTAACAATTTCTGTTGGTAGCCTCCAATGTCTTCCTTTTTCACAGATTCCCTCACTACTGCCCTACATCTCTTCATAGCCCCTTTCTCACATTTATTTAATTTCTTTTATAGTGCTACTCATCCCTATGCAGGGCATCGGAGAACTTTACATTACACACACATTATGCAGCAACAGTGTTTTGTGCAAGTGTGTTAATGAATACATCTCAGATCAGTGTTGCAAACAACCATGTCACTGGCCTCCGCCAGGCGACAAACTATCTTATCTTATGCTGCGTACAGTCTATTTTATACTGTGTGTAATACAATATTTAAATTAATTGCATACATACTCAGTGCTTTCTGTCACAGGCTGTGCCCTCATAGCACCATAAATACAAGTCACTATTCTGTGCGCCAACAAGGATTCAAATCAGTGACCCTCCGGCTACAGACTTAGACATCTGAAGTGATCAAATCAACCAACTGAGTTTTCATGCAGCGCAAAACATTTCCCACAGATGAGTTTACCTTGCATTCATTTTCCATTTTAGGTGTGTGCAATCAGGCCGAGGTGATTGCTGGTGACGGGGGAGGGGGAAGTAAGACCTGACGAGCGAGTAAATGTGAGAGCGATCATGAGAACAAAAGAGACGGAGATGAGTGAGAGTGTGGAAGTTAAAAAAGACGGGTACATTTTAGTTGAAATGGGGTAGGTACTGCATGTGGAGATGAGAAATAAGGTTTAAAATACATGATCTCGGGATGGAATGATGGAGTATGTCTAACGTTATGACGTAAAGTTATGCTGTACTATTCGTGCCTGCCTGTGTCAATAAGTAGCTGTACTTTATTATTGTGGGCGTTGTTTACAGTAAAGCACACTGCAATGATTATTAGCACCTACACCTGACAAAAGAATTTCTGTTTTTTTCATTCTTATTATGACCGGGTTGGCACTTGGCTTTTAAAAATAATTTTCCCTGCCCGTTAGAAGCTGCTTTTGTCTCCAATATATTATATTGTGTGAAAACAAGCATGCCAAGAATGTCAGAACACAAAAGCAGTGTGGGATTTCTCTAAGTAACTAGGCCTTGTATGAAATGAACTTCTATATATCAATAATCAGCTGGAGGTTTTTGGCGCGATAGAGCCAAGCTACACGGTTGACTCTATTGGGCTCCAGAGAAAATACATGAGGCCATTGGAGCTTCATTTGCCACTCTGACAAAAGTGAAGGCTGAGAAACAGCCCGGTCAATGTGCTAAAAGAAACCACGATAAAGTAATTCTCAAGGAGTACAATTTGCTTTCTTATCATTCGGTTTATGGTTTCATCTTTTTTAAGCGAAAACTCGGTAGAAATTGAAGAGTGTACTTAGTGTGCAGCACGCGCGCAGCACAGCCTGTACTGTATTGGACAACAGCTAGGGCAGTGGGACTTCATGATGCACCTCTCAGACCTCTTTCAAGTGCTTGCCGTCCTTTTTCCCCGGCTACCTGCCATGGGCGGCAATCTGAGGGATAGCCCCGGGCGCCAGAAGCTCTGGCTACGCCCCTGCACCAAGGCCTAGGCGTGGATTTAAGTCAGACTGCAAAGCACAAAGAGTTGTAAGCAAAGAGAAATGCCCACTTTCTAAAAGTGACAAATTTCTAAAATGGTAATGTAAAATCCAACCAGACCAGTAAGCAGGATTTATCACCACTATTCCAAACATACCAAACATGGCAACTCTCTCACTTTCAGATCAGGAATTGCCACTTAAACATATCTAAGGGAATTCCCAATGCTATCCGATAAGAGGAGTAGGCCTCACAGCAGTGAGAAACAAAATAGGATGTTTGTCACAGCCAGGACATGCCACAAAATAAAGCACCCTGCCTATAGGGCTACCTAGGGCCTACCTTAGGGGTGACCTATATGTAGTAAAAGGGGAGTTTTAAGGCTGTGCAAGTAGTTTTAAATGCAAGTTGAAGTGGTAGTAAACTGCGCATGTAGGCCTTGCAGTGGCAGGCCTAAGACATGTTTGAAAGGCTACGTCAGTGAGTGGCACAAGCAGTGCTGCAGAACCACTGGTAGCATTTAATTTACAGGCCCTGGGTATCTGGGATACCACTGTACAAGGGACTTACAAGTAAATGAAATATGCCAAACAGGTGTAAACCAAGCATACCATGTTTTAGAGGAGAGAGCACATGCAATTTAGCACTGATTAGCAGTGGCAAAGTGCCCAAAGTCCTTAAGCCAACAAAAAGAGGGTCAGAAAACTAGGCGGAAGAAGGCAAATAGTTTGGGGATAACCCTGCAAAAAGGGCCAGGTCCAACACAGATTTTCACTATTGTTCTCATCAAACCATGGAACATCAAAATAGTCATCACCCATGCGAGACTTGCTTCTGGCTGCGTTCTAAAATTACTATGTTAATCACAATATATGTTTTTCCTAATAATCCTCTTTCAAAAGTGTAATAATTAGTTCTGTGTCTACGGGGATAGCAGGCCAAAGGACAAGCGACTGTTATATACAGGACTACGTTGGAAGACATAGTATTCAATTGATTGAATTGCAAGATTGTATCTTCATCTCTCATGCTCTTGCACGGTTATGTTCATAAAGTAATAGGATTTATATAATAAATTAAGAGTTTATCCTTAGCGCCCGCGCGCTTTGACTGCAATGCTAATGTTTTGTGAAGCACAGTCAGGATTGATGCCGGCATATGCTCCCCCTCAGGTATTTATATCAGCTTTTATCATTTTAATTGTCCTTGTACAATGCATAAAATGAAGGCTGGTATGCTTCATTGGACACTTATACTGATTGCAAATTCTGGATGGATAACATCTCTTGAATTAATGCTATCCCTAAGCTACTGTATCTTATGCAAATGTTGCCTTGTCCAATCTCAACCTCGATAATTGAAGATCTTAATAAGCCATTTAGCAAATATATTTGTGTCGGGAGAAACAGATTATGATTCGGCGTGCTGAGAGCAGCAAGACTGCACAATACTTAACATTAGGAGCGCAGTGATGTTCGCAAGAATATTTTGTGCATTGGTTAATTCTGGGTTCACTTCACTTCTAGTTTCCCATTCCTCCTTGCAGTTTTTCGTTGAGTTCTTTGCTCTATTGAACCACAGAAACATCCAGGGGAAACAAGGCAGGTCGAGGGGCTTCATATTTTCCCATGGAGATAGTAACATGGTTACCGTCCCCATCATCGAGGGCTTAATGCAGGCCCCTGCAGCCCCTGCCGTTCAGGGTGGCCCCCAAAACCTCAGGGTGCCCCCATTCCTCCAATGGCCAATGCATATCTGTGATATATGGGAGACTCAGGGGTCCCTCATTACATTCTGCATGGGGGCCCCAACATTTTGGTTACACCAATGCCCATCATAATTTCCATGGCATTCGTAATGTGGCCAATATGTCTTGTCTTTATTCAGGTAGACTTGTCGTTGGAATGTAAAGTTTAATTAACATCATGTCACGTGGCTCAGTTAGGCCCGGTAAGAAACACTGCCATTTTAACATGCACACATTTCTTAAGTTGCCTTCTCTTTCACACAATGACTTTTGACACACATTTCCTTGTGTGACAGTGCAGGGTTAGTTTCTCCGAAACCACTATGCTTACAAAACATCTTTGCAAGAACACTATCATGACACCTTGTACATTTTGTACAATGCCCGACACACACTGTGCAAAAGTTGTTATTTCGTTCATGAGGTGACTTTGCTACCACAGGGACAATAAACAATGCCGGCTTAGCTGAGGAATCAACACAGAAGCATAGATGTCGCTATTATAAATACACATGCACTTCTGTCTGTCTTGAGGGGAGCACTCAGCTGTCACTTGCGAGGTCATCGCTGTGTTGTTGTTTCAGCTCGGCTGGTGCCTTTTTATCCCTCTGGGAGGGATGTCCAACCTGTGACCAAGACGTGGACCTACATACTGTGCCTTTGGGTAAAGGGGAGTTAGAACATCCTATAGGGGATTCTTGGCAGAGCATACACACACCCTAGACAACTAAGGGGCATATTAGCAAGCGGCAGCGATAATCATTGCTGACCGCACTTAGCGTGAATATTAATATCGCCGGCTATCGCTGGTATTTATCGCCATTGCAGCGCTGTATTAACAACGAATAGCGCAATGGCGATATTTATACCAGCGATAGCGGGGGAAATTGGCCAACATCGCTGAAAACCAGTGATGTTGCAGTACACACGGTGATGACCTTGCTGATACGACCCTGTGGTCGTATCACAATAATCCACCCCCCCATGTAATGAATACATAAGTCAGGAATTTAGCAGTTCTTAAATTCCTGCGTTAATGGGGGCTTAGCGTGCGTTTCATTGTCGCTACGCGGGTCCGGGGCATTCTTGTTAATAGCCCGGAGCCGCGTTAGCGATGATTTCCCTTGGAGTTATGTCAGGAACGCCTACTTCGCATCTCATTAGCGATGCGAAGCAAGGCGTTCGTAAAACGGGCGCTATCACCAGGGAACACGCGCTAAGGCCTGTTAGCGTGTCCTTGGTGATACCGCAATATAATTATCGCCGCTTTTCAGCCGAAAACGGCCGCAAAAGCGGCGATAAGGGGCTTGCTAATATGCCCCTAGGTTAGGGAACGCATAGTAGGAGCATACTATGCTCAGTACTTATATGCCAGCTTATATACACTGTTTTACCACGATGGTGGAATCGTTCATTCTCTTCACAGTCCTCTATACTTCTAACCAGTTTTATCTGTTTTGGCTATTGATCATTGCAGTGTATATATTTTATACAAGAATCATGATGGTTCAATAAATATTGAAAACGCCCCTTTGTGTCTTTCTTGTATATCTCTCTGAGAGCACACAAGTGACTGACAAAAAGGTGCTAGATCTGTTAACACGATTCCTGGGAGGGATCAGGGCTGTCATGTTCTGAGGTTGCCCAAACCATTTGCCACCCATCTAGGTTAGAGGGGCTTATGGAGGCACTGTGAGCTAGCTGGCCTTTAGGGCAACATATCCTGGGGGGGTGCATAGAATCAGTCTGGCACCAATCCTAACTTTTATGTTGCCTGTTAGACATGGCACCATTGGTGTGGGTTTCCCCAGTATTTCTGCCTTACGCCTCCTGTGTTTTTGCTGTGTGTTGGACTTTGTTTTGCTGGTCTAGATGCTTTGGGCACTTTGCCACTGCTGTTCAGTGCCAAAGTGCAGTTCTCTTTGTAAATTGTTGTTATGGATTGGTGATTCCATGATTGGCATATTTGCTTTACTAGTCAGACCCTAGTACAGTGCACTGTGTGTGCCCAGGGCTTGTAAATCAAATGCTGCTAGTGGACTGCAGCACTGATTGTGCCACCCACATAAGCAGCCTGTAAATGTAAACTCTGGCCTGCCATTGCAGAGCCTGTGTGCAGTCTGGTACTGCCATGTCGACTTGCCAGTCGCTAAACCTTCCCTTTTCTTACATGTTAGTCACCCCTATGGTAGGCCCAAGGTACCCCTGTGGGCAGGGTGCATTGTATGTGAAAGGTAGGACATGCCCTGATGTGTGTGGCATGTCCTGATAGTGAAATACTGCCAATTTCGTTTTTCATTATTGCAAGTCTACCTGCTCCCATAGGACGGAATGAGGAGTTTGTTTATAGCATCTTATAAACATAACTGCCCCTGGGAATAAGGTAGAAAAATAAAGTTTGATATGCCTGAACTCAGAATGTTCAAATGCATCTTTTAGTGAGGGTGATTTTTACATTCTGTGTTTGAAAATACCACTTTTAGAAAGTAGGTATTTTCTTGCTGAACCATCCAGGGTGACTATGCTAGGTTTGTGTATTGCATGTCTGGCTTTGGAGTGTCAGGGGATGGGGAGGAGCAGTAGCTCCAGAGAGCTGATGAGTCAGGGCTGGGCTGAAGAGGCCTGGTCTGGATTTGGAGTGGTGGGAGGAGTAGCACCTGCACCTGAATAGGGCTGTGCCTGCCTTCCACAATGATGACTATGCCCTCCTGTGGTGTGTCTAGAGCTAGGGCTCACACTAACAATGGAGGTTGTTGTGCACTTGCAAAGTGCCCCACATAACTGCTTTTGGCTGGGTACAGACACTCTCTGCCTTCAGAGAACAAAGGATTTTTGGGTATAAAAAGAGGGGCCCAGACCCCGACTTTTAGATCACTTCTGGGAAATCAAGAGGAACCTTTGCCAAGGAGAAGAGCCGGAGAAGCTGAGGAGGCATACTGCCCCTGTGCTGTTTGCTGTCTGGGGTTGGCCTGCAGTGGCTACTTGCTACCAAGGAAAGGAGAAAAGGACTTTGCTGTTTGCTGTGTCCCCTGCTTGAGGAAGATCTCCAAGGGCTTGAAACTGAGCTTTCCTCCTGTTCTGAAGTCTCAGGGACACAAAGACTTCACCACCATCTCAACTTCCTTGCTGGGAGTTCTGACCTGCAAAGAGGTGCCTGCTGTTGTTTTGGACCTCTAGAGACTGTTTTCCACTGGGAGCTGGAAGAATCCACGCATCGTCCCGGATCGTCGCATCGCGGCGCCAAGTTTGTCGCATTGTTGGGGGACGCAGTAAGAAACCGACGCATCACCTCCCCACGCAGTAAGAAACCGACACATCACCTCCGCTCTGGTAAGGAACCGACGCATCACCTCCCCTGCGCAGCAGTAAGGAACCGAGGCATCACCTCCCCCAGAGCAAGGAACCTACGCATCACCTTTCCTGAGTGTAAGGAACCGACGCATCACCTTCCCTGCGCCCCGTTTTGTTTGTTAACGTGACGCATCCCAGGTACTTTGTGTGAAAAGTGTCGCAACTGTAATTTGCTTTGAACTGAACTATTTCTACCATCTGAAAGTCATATTTTTATTACTGTATTGTGGATTTTTGTCCTTTGGTCTTGTTTTGGTTTAGATAAAGATTACTTATTTTTCTATACTGGTGTGGTGTCCATTTGTAGTGTTTTCACTGTATTACTGTATGTGTTCACAAATGCTTTACACACTGCCTCTGAGATAAGCCTCTCTGCTCGTGCCAAGCTACCAGGGGTGAGCAGGGGTTATTTTAGAAGTGTATCCCCCTTACCCTGACTAGAAGCAAGGGTCCCAATTTGGAAAAAGGTGCCTACCTCTGCCAACTAGAGACCCCCATTTCTAACATTGCCCAACAAACACACAATTCCTACTGGAAAAGTGGAAACAGTACGACAATCATAGACTAGCCAGATGATTAAACCTTTGTATCACATACAGGTATTTGTTAATGGCCCAGTTTCCATGCTTACAAAATTAACTTTAAGCGAAAACATTTTGTCTCTTCGAAGGGAAATACAAAAAATAATGTGAAAAGACTCCAGCTCAACTTAGATGATTCGTAACCACTCATCCGTGGCAGGAGATTTGGCCCTGTAACAAGAGCTGACAACCTTGGAACCAGGGAGCCAGGCTTGAATCCTTGCCTTGGCTCAACATCTTATGATTCTGGGCCAATCACTTAACCTTCTCGTGCCTACAATGCTCTTACGCACTTGTGCTAAGGTTATGCCATAAAAAACTGCAAATATAAAACAATTGCAGTCTTTCTCTGTAAGACATAAATGACATGAACCTGAACTCAGAGTGTGTCAAGGACAGAGTGAACAAGCATTGGCAAAGCAATTGGTCGCACTTTGGAAATGCTTATTGGTTGCAGCTATAGTCTTTGTCAGTACTTTGTAATGCGCTCTGATACCTTCGGGTCTGGCTAGTGCTATATAAAACTCTTAAATAAATAAATAAATACTTGTTTAATTGTACCCTCATGGGCAAAGCCAACACACTCCATCTTGGAGAGGTTTAGCTATACTTCTAAGATTGCAGTCATGTTGTGTGGCTGCAAGTTATATCTTCATTATGTCGGGCAGTTTTATTAAAGTTATATGGGGTCGGATCACTTTAGTTTTGTGATTTTCCAGCTAGCTCTAGTGCTAGCAGTAGGGCAAGAGCAGCACACTTCCCAGAAATAAGTTCTTTCACTTCTCCTCTGGTCTTGCTTTTCGTGTTCTAATGAATGGCCCTGTCCAATGTTCCCTCTAATTAATTTCCTCTGTGTGCAGTGTAAGGTCTCTGTGCGCTGCAGCCAAGGCTATGTGCGCGAAGAACCCAACCATGCATGCGAGCCTGACCCCTGCAAGGAGTGTTTCGGGGTTCTCACCCCTAGAAAATTTGGGCAAAAATAGCGCATTGTACAACACATACTTAATTTTATATTCAATTGTATTAGCTTTTAAAGCATAGTAAATGATGACCTTACAGTGCACCAGGACAAGACAATCTTTGTTGAGGCCCTTTAATGATTCCTTCATTATCACCTTCCAACAGTGCCCCGCATCTCTCCATAGCCCCTCTCTCACATGTATTTCATTTGTTTTATAGCACCTATCATACCAATCTAGGGTGTCAGAGCACTTTTCATCACACACAATTTCAGAGAAAATGAATCATATGTGTGTAAATCAGTCTATAGGAAATGTTCCATAAAACAAAGGGGACTACAAGGTGTAGGATTCACATATCATCCATACTGGTAGGCATTTTTTAGGAGTGCTTGGTCTGGAGAAGCACAAACTCAGGTTTCAGTGGTTAGGGTTGGCTTTACTAATAAGAATTAATTTTTACCCAAACCCTTTCTAGCAACATTAGGATAATGAAAGAATCAGAATAAAACATAACGTTCTAACCTGTAAGATGTAGTTTGCATGCAGCTTTTTAATGACACTTCATAGCTCACTGTGCTAGATTATGATTGTACCGTATGAACTGCACAGTAACTAAAGAGTATCTGTGACAAAAGCAGTAACCCACTAAACTATGCACATATAATACTGCTCTGTGATCTGCATGGTACACAATGTTTGCAGCAGGCATATTAACCCTCTACACTACCTTAGATGAGTTTAAACTGCCACTAGACAAAACTCTGATCTCTCTCCAGCTGGTACATTAATCACCAGAATTATCTTGACACTTTCATTTCTGCCTGAAAACTACGGGATATACAAGCAGTCGGGCCAGTGCACGTAAGAGTGGTGGGGCTGGGTGGGGGGAAGTCGACATTTGACGAGGAGGGCGAATAAAATATAAAAAAAAAGAAAAACACTTACCTTGCGCTCACCGCATCGCTCGCCGCATCGTAGATGGTCTCCTCTTCCGCTCGAGATTGCTGCCTCTACTCCCAAGAAAGATTTATGAGCTGCTTAAGCACACACAGGCAAATGCGCATGCAGATGCACACACGTTCTCAAATGCAGACAAATTAAAAAATGCATGCGCTTACATGAAGACAAACTACACACAGTGTGTAGTCAAACGTATGTACTCAAGCATACAAACACAGATGTCACATATGTACATTAAAGTGCACACAGACACACAAACACACAACTTATGGGCACGTATACAAGTACTTGTATGCAAATTTTGTATGCCAGCTATTGTCCCTTCTTTATATGGCGAATGTCCCAACAAGGCCCCTATAGTGCCAAATTTCACGGTCGAGGCATCTAAGCATCAGCAAAACTTTTGACAGTGTTCTTGGACGTTCATTATTTTTGAAGTGTCTCTTGTGTGGGTATTCTAAAAGGACGGTCTCCCGAGGGGGCTCATTCACAAATCGGCTTTTGGTAGGGTTGTTCTGATAAAATTCCCAGGTGTTGCACCAGCTGTGCACAATTTTCAAGACAACTTCCCATGCCAATCAGTAGTAATTATAGTTAAGCTTATAACCTAAACTTTCTTAAGGCACTGAAAAGAGGTTGTATTTCTACCCATCAAAATGGTACTCATTTTATCAACCTTGGGCAGCTGAAAGTCTAAGTGAGCCCGGTAGATTCCAATGTGTGACGCTACCTTAGATGAATCAAAACTGTCGCTAAACAAAGCTCCGATCTCTCTCCAGCAGGTACATTAATCACCAGAGTTATCAGGACACTTTTATTGTTGCCTGAAAACTACGTGATATGTGACCCTCATTAACCCTACAGACTGCCGTGGATGAGGAATATAAGCTAAGGACTGTTTTTCTCACCACTTGAGTTTTATAAAGCAGCGGCGTGAAACAGTCTCTCCTCTCTCATGATGTGGAGTGAAAGTGTTTGCGCACTTCACACAAGACACTTCGGGCAGATTTACAAGCCCCTTGCGCCACTTTTGCATCACTTTTAACATGGGAAAAGTGACGCAAAAGTGGCGCAAGGGGCTTGCAAATCTGCCCTTTCATGCTTAGGGTAGAACGGGTGCGCGCACGCACCCACATGGGAACAATGGCCCTGTCTATGCTGTTGTGCTTCCAATGCCACCTGTATTGAGGGCTGCTGCTAAGAGAGCAAAATGTAGCTGATGGTGCCAGAGGAGCAGTTGGGTCTTCCTGCAATGAAACCATAGCTGACTAACAAGTCAGAACAGGGTAAGAGCCAGTCCACCTCACTGCCAAAGTCAGAGCCACTGTGGTCATTGGTGTGGTACTTTTTTGCATTTCCTGCAACTTTCACATAACAAATCCTAGCCGAGGCTCTCACAGTTAGTACAGTACTGTACTGAAGAGGTGCTGGGACTTTACACAGCATGCACTTGGAAGAATAGTAACAATAAACACTCTGCATCATTATGTAGAGAGTACATGCAAATAAGAGCTTTCTCAATTGCCTGAGAGGAAGCTGAGGTGAGTGCTAGCAGCTCTGCCGGCATTTTCATACAGCATTTGTACATCACTGTTGGTGATGTATACACACTGATAGCACTCCTGACCAACATTTGCTTGATCTTCTTCCACTTGTTTACTTTTCTGGATTCTTACCCAGTCCCAGTCCCAGTCCCAGTCCCAACTCGAGCAAACAAACTTAGACAAATCTCTTAGGCTAATGGTCATGTTGCGCCTGGTGATTGGGCTGGTGATCATCCAGAATGAGTGGGAAGAATCTGCAAGGTAGGCTGGCAACTCTCAGGCCAGTTTTATGTGCCCAGTTTTATGAAGGCCCAGTTTTATGTGGCGGTATGGCAAGGGTGCCCCTCTGTCAGTAACTTTAGTATTGTTTTGTTACTTTTATTTTTGATGCCATTTGTGGTTGGAAGTATGTGTGTCTATATGTGTTGTGTGTGTTTGGTGTGTTTGTTAGAGAAAGTGTTATGTTTTAAAGTTTAGTAGTACTAGTAATAAAAAGTGTTGCAAAGTCATCCTGTGCCCTGGGCACCCCCCAACTTTTTGCTGAATGGTACTGGTGGTACCTGACTCTGACTGACCCTGGGCTCTGCCTAACCAGGCCCAGGGCCAGTTCTATGCTGAAAGAGACACATTTAGAATACAGTGAAAACACCTACATACACTAGGGTACACTAAGGGTTGGGGTACCCCTGTGGTTGGCATGACCTACCCTATCAGACCCTATTAAATATTAGGGCAGGGGGATTAAAACTACCTAGAAGTCCCTAGCCCACAATAGGGCATGGCAGTTTAGAGGCCAGCAGCTTTTTCTGCACTTGCATGTGTGCACTGCTGAAGCCTGAGGTCAGTTTAAAAGTAGCCCTGGGTGGCAGGACTGCTTTTAAAAAATACGTTGTGCTCAAACTCAACTTTGGGGCACTTAAAAATGGATAACCTACAATGTTTTGGCATATTAGGAACCCCCAGGGTCTCCCTAGGTGTCCCAGGGGTGGGGGTCAGGTATTTATAAGGTAGACCCTTATAAAATGAGTTTTATATGCCCTGGGTTAAGTGAAATTTCACATTTCACTCCCCACATTGTGATAAAGTGCTGCCCAAATTCGACTTTGATGCTAGGAGCCCTGTGGAGGGAGGATCTGCAATATTTCTACAGATTCAGAACCCCTAAAGTCTCCCCTAGTTGTCCCATGGGGTGGGGGTCCTGTAGATATAAGCAAAGTACTTATAAAACATGTTTTTGTAAATCCTGGTGCTGGAAAAATGTCCCAAGTCATTTTTCCCATTGCAAATCCCCTGCCACATAGGTTAATATGGCAGGAAGTTATTAACTAATAACTCTTGATAGGAGAAGGCTACAAGTACCATTCAAAGACTTCCCGAATGGTATTAATAAACTCAAGAATATTACATGGTTGAATTTCTCCTAAAGTGTACACACAAGAAGTTATACGACTTTCTTGTTTGTACGTCCAGATTCAGCCTTCCAGTGGTCTGTCCTGATTAGTCAGAGTTAAGTGGATTAGCCAGGCTGCCTTGAGGTGATAAAGAGCCCATGGGGTTAACCAGTTCTGCTGGGAGGGCAGTGTGCTGCTACACAGGAATGCCAGAGCAGGGGGAGGAGTCGTAAACCATGGTCTTCAAAGAGAAGAGGAGGCCTTAGTGCCATTTACAACTCTAAACTTTTCACCTCAGCCAGAGCTAGGCTTATGGAAGGAATGCACAGATGCAAGGGGGAGAGTTTATGAAAAGTAGCCATCCTAGGGGTGTGTTTAGCCAGCTCTTACCTCCCTGCTGGAAAATCAGCCATTATGAATTTGGAGAATTTGGTGCACTCTGGGACAAAATAATGCCACACTCTACAGGATGTGGTCATATTCTTGGGGAGTTGCCCTGCTCCCATTGGTCAGCAGTGACCTCCTGCTTAACCCAGAGAACTTGGAATAAGTATCTGAGAGGGGCAGAGTCTCTCAGATCTGCTGCTTGAAACTTAAGAAAGCAAGACGTTGCCATGCTGAGAAGTTGGGGTGCAAAATTCTAAGGCCTGCCCTCTGAAGACTGCACCAGCTGAAACTACAGCCCTGTGGATTACCTTGCTGTAAAAGAACTAAAGAGTGGACTCCCTGCAAGCTACAGGCTAACAGAGCTCACCTGGAACATCACCACCAAGGATCCTCAACCTGGAGAATTACCAGTGGGTTTGTAAGGGTTTTGTCAAAGTGGATTGTGGGAACTGAAGTCCTTAACTTTCAAGGACCATCTTGGAGCTTCCAGACCCTTGGAGTGAGTTTGAGACACTTTGGGACCCCTTGGGGAACTTCAGGAAGAGGTTCCAGGAGTTTGGAGAACTTTGGAGCAACTTTGGAAAAAAGCTCCATAAGGGAACCGACTCAACCTGGTCAGCCAAGCCTCCTGCCTTCAACCGCGAGCCGGCCAAGCCATCCAAGTTCATCTCGCTAAAAGCTACGTAGGTCCGACTTCCAGAGTTTGACCGGGAGTAGAAGAAATCCGAGGCCGGCGAACCCTCACCGAATCCGGCCTGGTGAAGAGCATCCAGGGACCCCGCGAGAAAAAGCTCCAGAAAAGTTTCTAAGTCCAAAGGTAAAAACTGTGACCGGGACCTCCCGCGAGGGGTAGCCCCTCAGGGCTCCATCGCGGTCGGCCTAAAACCTTGACTATGAGCCGGTCTATGGCGACCAGATATCCCAACATGGTGCTATATGTTTCTAAGTGCTATAAAGTGATAAATCTTTAAAAATTAATATCTTCGGTTCCCTACATTGGATTTTTGTCGTTTTGGTGTCATTTTAAAGATAAAAATATTTCATATTTTTATAAATTGGTGTTGGATTTTTATTATGCATTGTGTCTTAATTATTTACTGAATTGGTGTTTTTAAATGCTTTACATACCTGTCTTTGAAGTTAAGCCTGCCTGCTCGCAGCCAAGCTACCAAGGGTTGAGCATTGGAATAATTTTCTAAGACAGGGTGAATGCAGCAGGGAGCGGTCTTCACTGGCTCCCTGCGCCAGCCTTTCGCCTGGCGCTCTTCCTGGGCCTCTCTTCTCCTTGCGCAGAGGCCCAGGCTTCTGCTCACTTGTCCTGGTGCTGGAGCCTGGCACCATGGGAAGCTGGAAGGAAGAACCTCCAGACTGGCCCAGGACCCTGACTTGCGCCACAAGGGGAGACCAGGACCAGTGAGCAGAAGCCTGGGCCTCTGCGCAAGGAGAAGAGAGGCCCAGGAAGAGCGCCAGGCGAAAGGCTGGCGCAGGGAGCCAGTGAAGACCGCTCCCTGCTGAATTCACCCTCCTGGAGATCAAGAGGGTGAAGGAAAGGGCTCCCAGTGGCTGGGGAGCGCCACCAGGAGCAAGAAGAGGCCAAGATCGGAAAGATCGGTCCCCTGGGGGCTGAGATATGCCCCCCAGAAGGTAGGTGACCTTTGACCTTTGGCAGACCGACGACAAAGCGTGTGGGGCTCCGCCGCCGGTCCAGAAAATGCCCCCGGGGTGGGTCAGGTCCCGGAGGCTGCCCCCAGCAGAAGATAAGTCGGGGGGCGCCATTGCGCTCCACGTGAAGAGGCCCTGTGCGGTGGCAGGAGCCCACCCTGGTCCCCGCCAAAAACGGAGACAGGGGATCGCTGTCGCGCCCCCCTGGGAAGGGTGTGAGGGACCCGGGATCCCAACTCCGGGCCCCGCCGAAAGCAGGGAGCGCCGTCGCGCCTACCCGCGAGAGTAGAAGTCGGAGAGCGCCGTCGCACTCCCAGTGAAGAGCCCCAGGGGGGGCCAGGAGCCTACCCTGGCCCCCGACGAAGAGAAAGACGGGGAGCGCCATCACGCTCCCCGTGAAGACCTCCTTGGGGCCCGGGACCCCCAACTCCGGGCCCTAATGTGCCCCCGAGGGAGGGGGAGTGCCGCCGCACTCTCCCCTGGTTCCAGAAAGGCGGGGGGAGTGCCGTCGCACTCCACCGAGGTCCTGTCGGACCAGCGGGAGTCTTTGTGTCTGCCCGCCGGAGCGGGCAGAAGAGAGACGCCGGCTCCCGCGGCAGCACACGAGGGTGCTGGCCAGACGGGGAGCCGGCGAGAGCCACCGGGGGTGGGCTCCTCAAGTGGCTCTCCAGCGAGCCTGTGGTGCAGGGTTCCCGGGTGGGACCGGGACCCCGAGGAGAAGAGAGGAGGTGCCAGGGGCCCGGGTGGGACCGGGCCCCCAAAAATAAGCAGGAACAGCCAGGGGTGGGCTCCCCGAGCTGTATCACTCACCTGGGGTCCGGGTGGGACCGGACCCTCCAACGAAGGAAAGACGCGGCCGGAGGCCCACAGCGCGGCTCTCCCTGCGCAGTGGGGGAGCCACTGCTATGATATTCACGGGGCTGGAGGAAGCGCCCATAATGCTTTGCAGGCCCGAGCCGGCCTGCAGGAAAATGCCTGTTTTTCTGCGAGTGGTGGCCCCAGGACGACGGGGTCACCACGACATGGGTGCCAAGGTGCAGGGGGAGCTGCAGGAGCAATGCAGTCTCCCCCAGCATGAAGATGTTAGGTCCCCCCCCTAAGTCTCATGGGGACTTAAAAGAAACAACCCCTCAAGGGCTCAGCCAGCAATCAACTCTCCCCTGGGCTGGAACTTTTGTTCTACAGCTGGGGGGTGCCTTAAGGATTGTCTCAATGTGTGGAAGGCTGTGCTGGGGATGTCTGGAGAAGGGCATCCCTGGAGGTGGAGAGGTGCAACTGCACGAGAAGTGCATTTACCAATGTTATTTATTTTAGAGGGACTGGAAGTCACATGTGTAATGTGAAGTACCTGTGTAAGGTGGAGTCATAAGCGAAGTGGGGTTATGTTGCCAGACATTCCTGCTAGGGTGTCTGGCTGTAAATGCTTAATCCTGTGATTTTGCCTGTGATGCCTTTTAGAGGCTGTGATTGCAATGCCTTACAACTGTTATCAACTATGAAAAGTACCTCATTTAAAGTGATGCCCAAACATGTATTCTTGCTACGGCGTTAGGGGAGGAACAACCCAGACTGTTAGCTACTAAGATGTAGGGGTGTATACTGTATGGTCAGTATAAGATGCTCAGTCAGGATTATGTGTCCCCAGGGCAGGTATACCTATTTTTAATGCTTGTTGAGATGATGGGGGTGGGTCGCCACTGGGATGGTGCCAGTGGGGCAGGCCCTCGCTCCAGGTTGTGTCAACCCACTGCATTAGGGGGCAAGATGATGTGCATACATGGGAGTAGTGGTACTAAACCCCACCCCCCTGCGGGAGGGGTGGAGATGCTATGCAATGTCACAAAGTAATTCCAACAGCTTATGTATATTTGTAAATTGGTGCATAGTATTAAGTAGTGTGTGTGTTTAATAAATGTACTCTTACTTTTATAAAGCAAAGTACAGACTGGACAATCAATTATTGAGTGTTATTTCTGCACACCTGTAATGGCGATTACTAGCCCACACCACCTACCTTGAGTAAGCCTTAGACTGCTCTGCAACGCTACCCTCTGAGAGTCAAGCGCTACAATAGGGTGTTTGGTTCCAAGTGAAGGACAAGTGTGACATGTTATTTGTGCAGGCCTCACAGATACTGCCTCGTTTTCCAACAAAAAGTAACACACAAACTAAAATAGTTTAAAAAATAAAAATCAGTAGTATTTCAAAAAGGACCATAAGCTTCATTTATATAACTTGTGCTAATATACATTGTTTGCTGAGCACGTAACAGTTAAAAAAACAAATGATATACTGGAGTGTACTCCTGCCCTTAGTGCCTGACTGCATGTGAAATATGTATTCTGACTCTTTGTTGGCCCTGCAGCCACACTAATCCAGCAAGTGCACAGAGGCCTAAGTCTTCCCGTAGTAATGGAAGGCCCATACGCTGTTCTGTGACATGGAGGGATGTACCAGGCATGCCTTCAAAGCTAACATGAGACTACAGACGCTGTGGCAGCAACATGACATGCTTTGTAAATTATTATTCTTGACCAGACCTAATTTCTTTGTCAGAAGAGAGAGTGGTCTACTGACACACTCCCCCCAAAAATTCAGCTTTAGTTTGAACCCAACCCCCCGCCCCAGATCTTTGCACTGGCATTCAGTGTGCATGTTGAGTGGCTGTATGTGTAATTCATATGTGCTAGCAAGATTCAGTGTATGGTGAGAGTCTGACTACTGGGACTAGTAGGATCCTTTTTGGATGGCCCTTGGTTTAGCATTACACAAGACACAGAAAGAATACAGATCGCCCAGATAGTGAAAGTCTGCTGAATGCATTCCTGTGGCTAGTGGTTTGACAGCCAGAGACTGAAGTGAGGCAGGGTAGGAACAGGGCTACCTGAGGTCCTTGTTAGCGAAGGTCTGCTGATTAGTTCCTTCTGAGTGCTGGAATTTGTAGAAGGCAGAGGTGAGAGGTGGGTCAGCACTTTTTGTTGTTAAGGTGAGGAAGATTCTCATGCATCTCTTCCATTTTGTCTGTCCCTATTTACTGCTTCAGGAAGTATGATGACAATCAAGTGCATATATCTCACATTTCAGTGTGTCCATGCTTGTATACCCCTGTTTGTAGCAAATCACATTGCTACCTGCTGTGAGGGCTACCACATTGCTACCTGCTGTGAGGGCCATCACATTGCACAAATGCTGTGTCTTTAGAGCCAACTGCGAGCATTTCTTCATGGCGCTTTCATATCCGGGACCTTTCAGTGGTTGAAGATTCCAGAACTGTTTGTCCTGTGCAGAGGATGTTAACCTTTCAGAGGAAGCCATGACAGAATTATTGTGTTGGCTGGGCCATGTGAAGGCGTGGAAAAGGGGAGCTAGTTTTGGACATATTTGTACAATCACATGCACTCAATGGGGTTGGGGGCCCCCTTTTATGGCATTTCTATTGGAGGTCCATGGTCAGATGAGTTATATTTTCACATCAACTGCTCGGAACATGTTATTCCCAATCTGCAGCCTTTAGAGAGACAGGTAAGAAAGTGAGGCGCTACATGTTTCTCGGAATGGACAACAGCTCAACAGTGCAGTATGTCAACCACCTAGAAGGGACAAAATCAAAGATGTTGGAGAAAATGCAAAGGCATTTTGACACATCTGCTGAGAGAAACGAATTTTGATTACATCCCTCTGGACTGACAAATGCAGTGGTGGTCTGGAACTCTTAGTTCTAACAGTATGCCAGAGACTGAAGGTTGCATCCCTGGTATTTTTGGAATTAGCTTCTAGGTGGGTCCTTCGACATATGGATCTGTTAGCTTCCAGTATGAATGCAAAGGTTCCAGTGTTTTTCAGCAGGAGACTAGACCCAGAGGTAATGCAGATGAATGTGTGTATACAACACTAGAGCAAGGGTTTGAACTATGTGTTTTTAATGTTTCTGATCTCTTCAATTTGCATATAAAAAAGGCACAAGCTTGGTTCCCAGTACTTCTGGGAATACTAGGTAATTGCCCAGTTCAACTGTCTTCCTATCAGGACCTTCAGTGAGCCCACAGGAAAAGGTTCACCCCTTGATGCAGGAAGGCCTTCTGTTCATCAAGTAGGTTTAGGGACAGATTTAAACTGCTGTAAATTCTTCAGAGAGCTGCTGTCTTTATGAAGCAGTCCCAGGCCCATATTACAGATAGGGCGCAGTTTCCATGCTTGCACCACGATTCACCTTAAAGCAGGTGCGCTGGTTGCAAACATGGAAAGTGAGCCCTATCAGGAAGAATGTGCTTCCCTCAGGGCAGTCACAAACCCGCGCTGTCCCCAGGGCAGTGCATTCAAGAGAAATACAGAGCAGCTGTTTAAAAGCTGCTCCGTGTTTCTCTGTGCAGGCAGCCACCCACCTGCACTTTTAAAAGGGATTAGAGATCCCCTTGCAGGCAGATGCAGTGAGTGGCTGCACCCGCCTGCAGGGGGATTTCTAGGGGGTCTCTGGGACCCCTTTCATCCCTTTAGAGGGCTGCATTTAGAAGGCACACTGAAAGTGCACCACTTTTTTGTGGTACACTTTCAGTGCATCTTCTAAATGCATGTTTGCCTCTGTGCTCACATCAGTAATACGGCGCAGGTGCAGAGGCAAAGTAATTCCCTCATTTGCATGGGGTTGGAATTTGCATGGGGTCCCAACCCCATGCAAATGAAGGAACACCTTCTAATAGCACTGGTGCTGTGTGTGCGCCAATGCTATCTGTATTACAAAAGTGGCTGCACAAGCATCTGCAGCCCCTTCTGTAATACCAAAGTGCCCCGGGGGCGCATAAAGCGGGTGCAAATGACCGCTGCGCCCCCCAGGGCGCTTGTGTAATATTGCCTCTGGCTGGCAGACACCGGCAAGTGATATCACTGAGCTTGAAGGAAGTGGTGTAGTTGCTGTGTGGAGACGAATCTTGATCCCAGGAGGGCCACCCTTGTTTGCATCTATTCTTTAAGGGCTGGCTAAGCCAGGAAAAGCTTAATAGTCAGTACATTCCTTCCATTCAGCAATTTCATTTGGTCATGATCTGATGGATAATAAACCAGTATGAGACAACGCTAATTTGTAAATTATTATAGGAGATTAGAATGAGAAATGCTCAAGAACCCTGCTACTCAAGACTTTGGGATGTGAACTGAATTTTGGATGTGTTTTTCAGATAATGCTGCCTTTTCCATTAAGTAATTATTTATTGACTTATTAACCATGTTGCCATGTCTTATTTTATTCAAATGTCCCAGCATTAGATTTTCCTGGTCGTTCCGTTACCCAGAATGGGGCAGTGTTAACCGTTGCCATGCAGACCAAATCTGTTCAAAAACCAGTGGGTATGATCCTATTCGACTTTCCAAGACAATCCAAAGTTGTGTGTGGTTTGGTGTTTACAGAAATGTGAGATCTGTCAAGTACATGGAAGTCTAGAGGTATAAAAAAATATTGATTGTTTTTAAAAATCTTCTCCCTCCACCACCTTAGCAAGGTGAGTTAGGTGGGAATTGTAGGTGGCCATCATAGACCTGTTTAGTTTTGGAACTCACTTCACCAGAGGTTTACTCGAATCCTAGGCATTTGCTGAGGGAACCAGACTGAAGAGCATTTTAAAAGCAACTGACTGGTGGCCAGATAACATTTTTAAAAGGTTTTATTTTAAGTCAGTTCCAGATTTTGCAGCATTGGTGGTAAATAAATATTAAACAAGCACAAGCCAAGCCTTAAGTCCTTTTATAGAGTATACAACTTCCTAACTGATGTGAAGGAAAGCAGATATTCAGTGAAGGCTGAAGAGCCAAGGATTATCTCACCTGCTGTCATATTTGAATAGAATACTGCCGTCCCTATTTTGGGAGGAAATTACATGGAATTGAACTACTCAATTATCTGTAATGTCTTGTTTTTGTAATACTTTCTTCTAAAATATTTTTGCTGCCTTGATACAGATTATTTTGAATGCTTAATATGTTTTGCTAGACGTAGACCTATTGGATGCTAAAGCATCGACGGCTGACAGAGGCGTCATCAGCTGAATGTCTTACAAAGAGCAAGGATTATGGCAAATTGCAAGATCATTTTATGGACCGCCATGGTTAACAGTTGAAGACTTTAACCATGTGATCCCCAGTTTCAGTGAAAGTTTTATGGCTGTTGAGGATTATTTTGCTTTCTGACAACTATAAGTAGCAAAGAAAGTTTGGAAGCATAGGCCTCATGTCAGAACCCCTTTCAGAGGACCATAGGTGGCGTAGGGGTTACTGTGGTCAACTGTGGCGGTTGAGGCCTTTTACTCCTGATGTCCGGGGTCTGACCTATTGTGGCTCCTGAGCAACTGGGCCAAGTACCCCTTCTGCATTTGATGCTCATTGGTAGACTTGAATGAGCAGTCTGGGGCTCCCTCAGGAGGGAGGTGTGGATACAATTTAGTGAAACCGGCTCATAGCTCCAAAATCGCGCAGCAGCAGCAATAAATCCTGGCTCACTGAGTTGCTTCACCACTGCCACGCAAGGCTTTGGCTCTTAACGCACAGCAGTTCGTACCACAGCAGGACTTCCTGGCATACGGGTTCACCGCAATGGTGCTTCACAGCCTTCCGCCTTTACTGCACTGCACTACAATCGGTTTATATGGCTATCACCACAGCAGCACTCTCCTGCCATGCGGAGGTCACTGACCCGGTCCTGCACATCGGCAACGAACATGGGCAGCAGCTGCCTCCTCACTCCTCGCACAGGGAGTCCACACAACAGGGCTCCTCACTGGACCCTGCTCCCTCCAATGCTCTCTTCTTCCACACAGGGCACACTGGTCTTGTCAAGCAGGCAGGCACTGGTGCTCCAGGCTCCAGAGGAGGTGGTGTTGGTTTCTGTGGGTGACGTCCCCTTACACAGCAGGAAGACTATCAGGCTTTGGCCCCCAGTCCTGGTCAAGGTAGAAGTCTTGCAGAGTTTTCCCTCCTCACACAGCCCATATGGCTGCTTGGCAGATGACATTTGGGGGCTCAGCCTCCCTTTCATATAGTCCATTTCCAGGCACCAAATGTGGCTTAGGGTCTGGGTCTTTGAAATTTCATGAAAAGCTTTCTGGTAGAGCAGGAGAGACTCTGAAGCTGATAGTCCCACAACACAGGCCATGGAAGCGACTAGAGTTCACACCTGGAAGTTAGCCACAGTGATATATGCATCAAAAGGTTAATATCAGTCTCCCAGCTTCAGTCTTTATGATTCCCTTATCAGCTTCTTCTCCTTCCTGAGATGTTTCCAACCCCCTTCCTTGTGATCTTTCGCTGAATCAAAGAGCACTCTTTGAAGTGTACAGTTGGAGCCTCACTCTCCCTCCTCCAGTGTGTCCCACCCAGTTCACAGGAATGCAGCAACACACAAATCTCTCTGCGAGATTTCCCATGTCTCCTCATATCTTCACCTCCTAAAATGTAACCCAGGGTACTGCATGTAATGTACCATTAGAGGCACACTTGCTCTCAGTATATGGACACAGCACACACACTGCCCAGCACTGTTACCTCCATGTATTGTGCCACTAGAGACACAGATACACTCAGCACACAGTAGTCATCCTGCGCGCACTACTCGCTTCTGTAGCCTTTCTGTATTGTGCCACATGCAGGCACACCTACAGACAGCACACACATTCACCATGCGTGCTCTGCACTCCTCTCAGATGCACATACACCCAGCACATGCACCCACCATGCACGCACTGCTCAGAACAACATCTTTCATGTACTGTGCTCCTCGCAGTTACACATAACCCAGTATGTGCACTCACCATGCACACACTTCACTGCTCTAACCCTGTACAGTACCCTTTCCAGGGACACTAATACCAGTGCAGTGTCACCACTCCTGCATTGCACAGCACTTCACATCTAACTGGTGTAGGCTAAGGTTGAGTTTAGCACACAGCAGCAGGACTTTAAAAACTGAGTGAGCCTGTAGGCTTCATTTAAATGACACAGATTAAAAAGAACCTGCTCTTGTACTGATAACTATACAGTATGATGCTACGATCGCACTTGTGGTGCTTAATTCCTGGTGAAGGCAGTAACCTTCCACCTCTATGATGGTAGCGCTTTGATCACCCCCCTTCCGGTTCAACAAGACTGCAATCCATGAAACAGGCATATGTCATGGCGCACAGGCATGATCCGTGTTTACCTATGACAACAAAAATCCCCATTAGGGATCCAGGTAAAAAGTACATTTAGGCACTCAGGGCAGGGCCGGCTTTAGGGCAGTGTGACAGGTGCAGCCGCACTGGGCACTGACCTGGGGAGGGGGTCGCTGACCCCAGGGGAGGCGCTGTGTTAAGAAATAACTTATGATTTAAAAACACCTGCAGCAGAGTTCCTTGTACGTCCAGTTTCAGGCTGCATTAAAAATGTCAAGTTAGCTCTTGTGATTAATGTTCCTGCTAGAGAGAGAGCTCAGACCTTTGTCTAGTGGCAGTTTTGACTCACCATAAAGTAGCACAGAAGGTTAAGATGCCTGCTGCAGAGAATGTTTACTGTGTAGATGACAGACCTGTATTTTATGTGGTTAGCTGAGTGGATTACTACTTTTGTCACAGAGATCCTGTTGTTACAGCAGGTCATAAGATGCAACCCTAATATAGAACAGTGACTGTTAAAATAGGTTAAGAAGTTCCCCAGTCTTTCATTACCTATTCCTACTGTTGCTGAAAAGGGTTTGTTTGGGTAGATATGCATTCTTACTAGTAAAGCCAGTCTTTACCAGTGCTTTAAAACAAATTAAATATATGGTAGAGGGTATATGGAGAGATGAGGGGCACTTTTGTCTGGTGGTATTGAGGGAATCCAAGGAGGAGGTCATGGGAGTGGAGGGAGGGGTTGCGGGCGCCAAAAATGAATTTCTCACCGGGCGCCAACAGCGCTGAAGCCGGCACTGACTCAGGGCAGGGGTACACGCTCCTTACCATTCAAAGGACTTTTTCGTCCCAACACCTCTCTTCTGTGTCTTTCATAGAGTTGTAATTTTTTATTACATTAGTTAAGAAATGTTATATTACTCGCACGTACGTCTGGCTTGAGCATGGACATTTGTCTACTTTGCATTATGGGGTCTTTGCCACAATCCATTGATATCATTCACTTGGAGGCATGGCAGTTGACATGAAAACACGCCAGCAAAAACAGGTGCAATGCATAAGTGCCAAGGTCTCACCAAAAATAAACCTGTCTGTGTCTCTTAGTTTCCCAAAGATGTCCCTCGGCCTTCTATTCAAAATGACTTGTAAGAACAATGTATATTTGCATTTGTTCACCTTATTCTACCATGACTTCGAGATGAATTGTTAACTTTGACCTCAATCACGAGCATGCATCTGAATAGCCTACCTCTCCCAAGGTTGATCTATGAGCAGTACATTTGTAGTGATGAGTTAAAGCAACCTAATTTCCTGCAAAAATCTGCAAGCAAAACCTTAATGAAGTGAGAAGTGACTTTTTCTTTTTTTTACTTTCTTAATAGTCCTTATTCACCAATAAGTAATTTCGTCTTTATGAGGTATGGGCTCGAAAGCGGTCCTGACAGGAGAGGGGCTCATCAGCGTAAGATTTTCCAGCCCTTTCGATGGTCCCACTAGAGCCAGCCTCAAGACAACAAGACGGGCAGAAGGGAGAGTAGCGGCCTGAGATTACCTCCTCCGATCCGCCGTGGTATCACTTATTACATAATCATTGGACCATACGGTTTGTGATAACTAAATGGTTTCTTCCGGCCTCTCCTCCCAAGCCTCCAAAAATCTAGCTCTTTTTTCTGAAAGACATCTACCAGAGTTAATCCAGTCCAGAAGTACTGGGGGCAAGGGGGAGATCTCTCTTCTTGCAATTAAATTAGAACAAATAATAATTAAAGAAGTGATTTTATCCTAAATCAAAATGTAGATCATTTATGTCTAAAGAGAACTTATCTGGTAATGTCACCCCTGCACTTGTAGATTTCATATAAGTTGGTAACAAGTCTACTGTTTAACATTAAGTGGGTTAGTGTGTTTTGCATCTTCTATCTTTAAAAAGCATGCCAACACTATTATCCTCATTGCATGTGTGCTGAAGTGTATGATGTAGTGAGTGGTAGTCCTTATATTCTATGTGTAACAGATTAGCTGCTGAGGATAGGGCAAAGCTGATTTCCATTAGAGCTCCTGGAGGGGCAAGACTACATTCAATAGAACTCTATGAGGATGGAGAGAACGGCTGTGGAGCCCTCCATCCAAAAACAATATCAAGAAAGAAATTCCACTAAATATTAATACCATTAGTTGCTGCAGAGAAGCACAGAAGTCCAGGGTATTGTAACGGGAGAAGTGAAACCACGCAGCTCTGAAAGCAGTGACTTAAGATACCTAGGGGTATATTCACAAGAACGTGCAATAACTACCGCAAGAGTTGCGTAACGCAATTTTCAATATCGCAGCCTATCGTGGAGAAGTGTGGCTCAATGGTTAGAGCGGCAGACCCTGATGCAGAGATCTGGTCCGGGACCAGGGTTCAATTCCCGCCTCGGCGGGTCTTGGGCTCAATTTCCTCGGACCTGATAATTCTCGCCTCGGTGCCTATTCTAATCATGGGTCCCACTCTGCAACTCTGGGCAATAGCTTGCTTAATCTCCACAACGGCCCCAACAGCGCTGGGATGCCTGGCTTCACCATGGGGGTGCCCAGGAGTGGACATTTCACAGGGAAAAGCCAGGAAGGGTTCCACAGCGGTATGCGTACAGCGCCTGGACACCCCTTTGGGGGTATGGGTGCGCTTTACAAGTACAAATTTCATTTCATTTCATATCGCGGGAAAATAACCTCCTGTCAACGTGGAATTCACAACAAGGTGGTAGCAAGCGATAGTCTGCCGAAACCGCGGACAATGTCCGCGATACAACCACCACGATGGAGATAAAAACACAAACCACAACTCCAAAAAACACGCGATGGGCCAAAGCGCGATGAGGAAATCAGTGACAAGCAGCGCCAGGCCTGCAACACACACCTGGCAGGCGTCAAAAATCACCATAAAAGTAGAAAAAACACCCACACACAAACTGACCAACACCCAAGCACCATGGAGGCAGCTGGAGCAGGCGCAGAGGACGAGCGCAACCCCACAAGCACCCCGGACGACCAGCCTGGGACCTCGGGGACAGGGAAGGGCACGGACAAGAAGACGAGGAAGACCAAGTTCAGTCCGCAGGCGAACAGGATCATAGTCACGGAGGTGATGGAACACCATCAACAACTCTTCGTCACCTCCAACGTGTCATTGGGCACCAAACTGGAATATGGCGGGACATCGTCGACAAGGTGAATGCCATCGGAGAGCACAAGCGGACAATGGACGAGGTCAAGAGGCGATGGAATGACATCAAGCGGAAGACCAAAGAGAAACTCACCACCAACCAGTAGGCAGCAACGCAGACCGGAGGTGGGGGCCCAGCGCCACAGCTGGAGCTGGATGACATGGAGGAGCTGGTGTCGACAGTCATCAGTGTGGAGACTGTGGCTGGAGTCGGGGGACCGGATACTGCTCGACAGGACACAACACAACCGCAACAGGGTGAGTGACCACCAGGTACTGGGGGACGGGTGGAGATGGCCACAATGGCACACATGCACAAGCAAGCAGGGCACAGTGCACACCCACAATGACCCTGGGTCCTCGCCCAGACCCACAGACTGTCACAATGTACAATGCCATGCTGTCTGAATGTCAACCTGTACCATGCGGCTACATACATGTGGACACATTGTAATACACCATCTCCCCTTCACATCGCAGGGGCATCGTCAACACCTCCTGCAGAGCAGTCCCAGCCACTCTTCACTGATGACGAGGAGGACAACACCAGCATCGACACCCAAACCATCCAAGACATCATTGACCTCATCCGCCATTCACCTCCAGGATCAGGGCAGCCCAGCCACATCGATGAGACCCCACCCACCACCCAAACCACCCAGCAGGAGGTACCCACAGCCCCAGCATTCTCCCAAGACCCCCAGGAACAACACTTGGCCTTCCAACAACGTGTGCTGGAGGGCCAGAGGGAGACGGCTGAGCAGGTGCGGGTGGGGTTCGACCTCATGGCTACCAAACTGGACGATTCCATGGGTGTCTACGTCCGCCCCATGGTCTCCAACCAGCCCTGACTGACATCGCTGGAGTCATGACGCGGAGAGAAGAACACCTGTCCACTCAGAGTGGCTCCAGCGATGCCAGCCGTGAGCTGGCACACATGCGGAGGCTCATGGAGGACATGGTGCGGATGGAGGCGGAAAGGATGACAGCCACCGCTGCACAGCATCGAAATGTAGCAGGGATCTACCATGCCCTGCAGTACTTCATCATGGCATTGCTGCCACAAGGCGTGTCGCTGATGAATGCGGCTGCCCCCACACCATCCACATCTCTGCCCCCTGGTGTGTCAGTGCCTCCCAGTGTGGCAGGCGTATCCACTCAGGCCCCTGATGTGTCAGTGGCACACAGTGCCGCAGCCGGTACTGCAACACCCACAGGTGGGGCAGAGCACACATACGAGGACGAGGACGTGGATGGGTTGGCTCTCAGAAGGAGGCACTAGCATACATTTCCGCCACCAGGCCTGTTTCTGCTTGGTCCCGCACATGGCCTCATGACCTTCCACTGACCCCCGATGCACTCCGATGAACTCACCTTGGACAGCGACATGTACTGCCACATCCTGTTTGACGACCAATGACACGGCGACCAGACTGCGGACTGTACCCTTCCTCGTCCGCAGTACATGTCATCCCCGGATGGACTCTGGCTGGCCCTCCACATGCCCATATTGTGTAGTGTGCTCGGCATTGCCCTGTACCGCTCCAGCTGCATAACTGCACTGGATGTGCAATAAACATCCAGTGACGTACTGCTGTGTCATGTATTTCATCATTCATGTGTGAATGTGTGGATGAATGTAGGGACAGTGACTTCCTTGCGTCAATGATGTTCATCCTGTGGGATGCCAGTCAGAGGGTGCTACATTGCATTTTGGGTACCGGGTCCCGTGAACACTACAACAGGGACACACGCATCAGTCACTTCCTTGTCCGGACATGGACTGAACCACACCCAGAGCCCATGAGTCATTGTTGCAAGCCCTGCGCTGGTCTGGCGTATGGCAGGCCAGACCCCCCCGCTAATGCTCCGAGGGGGGGCCCTCATTGCTACCCGTCGCAGGCGTACTCGCTGGTGGTGTGCAGGTCACTGGTCTAGTTGTCAGCATGTCACAGCCACTCCCTGAGGGCAGGTTTGCACGCACACCTCACCCATCCGGCCCAGGCATTACAGGCCATGTGACTCCACCAACATAAGGGGCTGACGACGTCACATTCCCCTCTGCCGGACGTGACTGGATGACGGACGCTCCACGGTTCTCAATCATTAAGGGCCCATGAGTTTTTGCGCACAGGGTTAGTGACACACGAGGCCTTGTGGACGGCACGGGCCTACCACCACGTGGCGCAGACTGGGGTTGCACAGGGTTAGTGGCACATGGGGCCTTGCGGACGCACAGGCACCCCGCCACGGGTCGGTGACTTTGGGTGCACTGAGTCAGTGGCACCTTAAGCTGCTGAGCGGGTGTGCAGCCTGCGATGATGCCCCGTCCCGGCGGTCCGGACAGCTCAGGTTTTGTGTGCCCTGCTGGCCCGCAGTGTAGGCCAGAGCCAGCGGGCAGTGTGGGCCTACCGCCACATGGCGTCGCTTCTGGGATCCCAGAGTTGGTGGCACCCATTGGGCTGAGCGGGTGAGCAGCCTGCGATGGTGCCGGGTGCACTGGTATGTCCTATGCCATGGAGTAATCAAGACCCAGCACCAAACGTGAGACCTGGTGGCCTGCGGAGCGGGGCTGCATGATGTGGAGGGTGCCATGTCGGCGTGCCCCGGGCTTGTGGCTTGCAGCGGCACGTGGTGGGACCTCCTGTCTACCTGCCGGTGGCGGAAGGTGAGCATTGAGGCCTGGGTGTGCATGGGCGGGTATGCTCTGATGGGCGGCGGGAGGGGTTGGGGTGCCTCTGCCTGGGTGTGCATGGGCGGGCAGGCGATGTTGTCTTGTGCAAGTGTGTGTACTGTGCCAGTCATGTATCTGGACTCTGTTTCAGCTGACGGCTCTGACTCAGATGTGTGACCTGGTGTCCTGCTATACATACCGGCACGTGGTTGGAGACACACCGGTGGCAACAGGTGAGCAGTGTGGCCTGGGTGCGCTGGGGCGGCACTTTCTCTCTCCTCTTCTCTCTCTCTCTCTCCTCTTCTCTCTCTCTCTCTCCCTCTCTTCCTCTCTCTCTCTTCTTCTCTCTCTCTCTCTCCTTCGCTCTCTCTCTGTCCTCTGATGTGCGCAGGACACACCTTCTCATCATGTTTTTTGTCTTACAGGCTGTGACCTACGTATTGTCCTGAGAAGAGCGGCCATGTGTCTTCATTTCATTTCGGTGTTCATTTTAATAAAGTTTCATTTGTTGCTTCGAAAGTGAATGTGTGCTGCTCATTTCTGTGATGACACATGCATGGCACCAGTTGTGATTGTGCGACATCAAGCGGAATATTTTGTACATGTTTAGGTGTGGCTGATGTGGCATGTCTTTGGTCGGGGGGGTGCCAGGGAGGGGTGGTCCTGGGGGTGGTGGCGGTGGGTGTTGTGGCCCTGGGTGTCCGGGCCACATGATGGGTGGCTCCATGGCATCTGTTGCCCTTCTGATGTAGCCCTGGGCTGTGCTCCCTTTTGGTTTGCAGGCTGCCGTCCGACTTTACACCAGGTCAGAGCAGGTGTAGATTTCCTGGTGCTAACGCGCCTTATCGCCTGTTTTGTGTTTTTATCGCCGATGTGGCTGGTCTTTGAGAATGTTGAGGTGTGATGTTGTCGCGCCTTTTGGCACGAGAACGCCCACTCTGCATCTCATTAGCGATAGTTGCGCGGATCCTCTGTGGCGATGTTTTTTGCGGCTGCTATCGCGGGTAAACTGGTGCTGTGGGCTGTTTACACCAGCTTCTGAATGGGGAGGTAAATTTATCACTACTTTGGCTGCGATAAAGTGCCGTTAATTCGGCGATAGCTCCTTGTGAATATGCCCCTTAGTGCGATGCTGCAATGTTATTCATTAACTAGGAAGAGCAGTTGAAGGTGATGTTTGCTATACTACCCTCAAATCATTGGAGTGTGACATGAATGTACCTATGGGCATGTGCTAGTGAGGTGAGAAAGGAGCTCTGAGGGGGTGATATAGGTTGGGAGAAACAACCACAGTCAATAATTATGACATCTTGGAACAGCTGTTGCTAAATCTGTCAGATGCTGTGCCAATTAATTTTTGGTCTAACATAAGATATTTGTCTATAATATGGTTTGCGAGGCCCTTAAATGCTCTCACATTATCTCATTCCTGATAAGATCTGTGATATGAGTGCTTTTTGGCCCACGCTTGAACCTTGGGCCTTTTTTGGAAGGGGTATGAGTGGACACTGAAGATATAAATAATGTGCTGACACTGTAGTTTGCTCTTATGTGTGCTACAGTAAAGTTTGGAGTCTAACCAGCCCAGAACCAGCCAGGTGTGGCTTTCTCCACATCTGGCATGTTTAGCTGGGGTCAGTAACCCTGAGAGGACAAAGAACAATGTTGCTACTTTCTACTTTGTGGGATCTGTACATTTTGTGCATACACAAGCAGAAACATGGGAAAGTATCACAAAATCACAGCACATTTTGGCTTCCATATTCGATGACCGTCCATAAATACCGCACTCACAAATCTAGTGGTCCTTCACAGCAAGACACTGTGAGCTAAGGGTTCAGGACTCTGCAATTTAATGGTGGAACATCATCTAAAAGTTACAGGTACGTGCCAACTGCCTTCTTATTGAATGTGGTATTATTTGAGAGGAAAGTGGTCGTTTGATGACAGTACTCTAATCTAGTGCATAAGCACTTTACCACTAACAAGCGACCTAGGTGTTATCTGGAAACAGTTGGCATCCTGAGCCTGCATATTAACTTGAACTTTTTGTGTGCACACATGACAACCTGAGTCCTCTGGCATCTGCATACATGATACAAACTAAGATTTCTTGCATGCACATATGCCAACTTGATCCCTCTTTTGTGTGCTGTCTTGATGCTCACTGTGAATACTACAAGTGACACTAACCTGCGATACTTGTGTATGAAAACTATACTTTTGAACTGAACAATGAGCCTGCAGTGCTTTCTGTATTGCACGCAGTCTCATGTAGCACTCAGTCAACTTTCAATCAGCCTTGACTATCTGCAGATAGTAGGTATCCTACCTTTCCAGGGATGCATTTGGTACTGTTCTTGTGTATGTGATGGGTAATGCACTCGGGGTGAATGACAAAAATATTAACTCCAAAATATCGTGTGACACCTTGGCAGTCTTTTTGGCCATCAGATGCCCCCCCCCCCCACTAACCCAAAATCTGGTGTCGAAAAAGTTGGGCTTCAAATTTGATGGACAACTGCTGTTTCGCGCCAAAGTTTCGGCTTGACTATGGGAACGGTCTCTATTCAGCCCTGCCCAAATACCTGATTGATAGGCTGCAGCTGGTCCAGAATGTAGCGGCACGAACAATTTTTGGGCTCCCCGGTAACTCCCATGCATCATGTCTGCTTAAGAGTCTACATTGGCTTCCAGACAGAATTAAGTTCTACACCCCCCAGAGAAACCTTTGCTCTGTGAATCTTTGTCTCACAGAGTTCCAAGGATCAGGAAGGCATGGTCAGGGGGCAGAGCCCTTTATTTCATGGGCCCCTCCCTCTGGAATAAACTTCCACTGACACTCAGGTGCATCAAGGCGAGGCCTGTGTTTCGGAAAAAGCTGAAGACTTGGCTTTTTTCCAGCCCCTAGCTTGTTCCCTTCTATTCCCCTGTGGATACTCTTTCTGCAGTAGCGCCAGGACACTCCTTGGAGCAACAGCCTCACTTTTTAAATAACCCCACATAGACATAGACATCAATATCGTTTCAAAAATATTGTCACTGCAAAAATATTGAGTGACATAATGCAGAAGGTAAGATTATCTTTTTTATGTATATAATATTGTTTAAAAAAATATTGTTGTATGGAATATAGTTTAATTTAATATAGTTGAATTAAATATGCTTTGTTACTTATTTTGTAATATGTTGGTTATTATATTAATTTTAGGTGTTAAGATTATTCAAGTAATTAGTTTAATGTTTTAAAATTAAGTTTGCAGTTATTAATATCTAATTGGGTGGGAAGGTATTTAAGTTACAAATAACGATTTTTTTGCAATTAATATTTTATGCTAATTAAATACTTAATTGGTGATTAATTATGTTCATTGATTAATTGCTGATATCATTATTTAAGTGTATATTTTTATTTTTAATGTGTATTTTATTTTCGTTTAGATAAATTTGTATTATTCCTTAGCTTCAGGTTGTTGAGGTTATAGAGAAAAATGGTGAGAAGTGATTTAAGTTCTACATTTTTATTAATTATTTGTGTTATTTTAATTCAATATGTAATTGTCAATCATTTAATTCGATTTTTAATTTATTTGTTATGTAAAATTGTTGTTGTTTTTTAATTAATTTTTAATTGACTGATTAGTGTATTTAGTTTTAAAATATATAAAATGTATTTTATAGTTATTCTTAGTTTTTTCTCTAATATTTTAATATTATCGTTTTATTTTTTAATTGTTGTGGGTTATGATTGTTTTTGGGGAGCAGGAAGGAAGGTGAATGTTTTTTGATTTTTATTTGTTATATTATTGCAGAATTATTATTTGCTTTCTTTTCACATTTAATTTATTTATTTATATACTATATATTTTATATTTTGAATATTTTTCATAAATGTATTTTTTTAGGTATTTAAATCTTTGTTTAAAATGATTAGAATTTGGAATGCTATATGTAACCATTCCTAAATACAACACTTTCCTTACTGTTGCTTAGATTGTCGTAGGATTAGTAAATCTAACATATGGAAAGTAGTAAGTTTCCGCCATGCACAGTTTTGGCATGAACTATGTCATTTCAGATGTAGCAATGATATTATCCGTGATGTCATAAAACACGTCATGAGCGATGTAATATGTGGGGTAGTTAGCAGGGCACAGCGAGGTGCACAAGAAAGCAAGATATAATTAGAATTTCTAACTATAACATCACTTTACCCTTTGTTTTTTTCAGTGAATTTCTATTTTTTGTAAATGCAAAGTAATATTTTATCACCATACATAAAGACAGCATCTTGCTGCACACGTCAGCTGTGCGCGGCATTGGCCTTTTTAAAAAAAAGAAATGAATCCAACATGTCTCTGAGTCTTTCTTTTCAATTTTTTTATCCCACAACATGCAATCATAAAACAACTACAGGAGGGTCTTGCACTCCAGCTAAAGAGAATATAGCTCCAGCTCGGAGTGCTTGGAAAAATATTTGTAAGGTCTCTCAGGGTCATGGATTTATTTACCCTGGAACCTTAAAAGTTTTTTTTTTTAATGTTGCTGGGGAACTGCTGCACTCCCTGCAGCCCCTCAAGCATGAAAATATGGTATTTTAAAATTATCTAGGGCATTATGGGGTACTCCTTCCTAGGAGCAGTAAATAATAAATGAGTGGCTCTTGCAGCTCATTTATTATTCATTTTTTTAAATGTATTTTGGGTGTTTTTGTGGCCACCGGGACACCAAGAACCTTTTTTTTGGTGTAGACCATGGGAAGATCCCCGGTACCCCACGGGCCTACCAGCTCCCCTGCCAGCACCCATCACAAGTGTCAGCAGAAGCCGACAATTTTTAATTTTTTTTTAATAAACATTGGGGAGGGAGCGCATGCTCCCCCCTACCGAGCCTTTAGGGCCTTGGAGACATGCTTTTGAAGGGCATGCTTTTTTAAGGGGAGGAGGGTGTGCATGCTTTTTTAAGTGGAGGACGGTGCACATTCCCCTGTTCCTCCCTGACCCTATACAGTCCCCAGGGACCCCATCCCCGGGCTATTTTCTTTAATTAGGGGAGGGGGCACACAGCCCCCCTCCTTGAGCCTTTAGGGCCCCGGGGACTCCAGTCCTTGGGTCTTTATTTATTAACAGAATGGGGGCATGGATCTCCCTTCCTTAACCACTACTCTACCCAGTACACAGATATTTTTGTATACAATATTTAGGCCATAATATTTATATCAAACACTATTTGTGTCATGGATATTCTGAGATATAATAGATGTTCATTGCTATGGCATAACAGCAACTGGCATTCTTTACAGTTCTATGTTCAGGGCCCATATATGAATTGAGTAGTTGTAGGTAGACAGCTAAATGGTAATCAGTGAGGCCTGCATCTTTTGTGGATCTCACACTGGTACTGAAGAGAAGCCAGCACGTGGCTGCGAGGCATGTGGCCCTCCTTTACACAATTGCTGGCATGTAAGAATGGCAAAGGCATGGCATGTCAGAATATTGGGCACATGGCAGTGGGACACGTGCCTCATAGTTTTGGACCTTGTGGACTCTGGTGGCCATGTTATGGTGTTCAGATAGTGTGCTCATTATGTACCAGGTAGTGTCCATTTCAAAATTATAGCTTGCCTTGTGGTTTATTTGTCTACAGTGATAGCTCTTTTTTGGCCTCTTGTGTGTGGTGCGCTGGTAAGAGCAGCTGATCAGTGGTGGTTTTATTTTGTGCCATGTCTCGATCAGGGCAAAGGGTGTCAACTTTATGAAAGATTAATTTATGTTTTGTCCTTACCAGCAGGAGGTGGGGACCCATGGAGGAAGAAACATGTCAAAGGGCAAAACATTTCTTGGAATAATGATCCTGACAGATGATTGTGAATGCTTGCATAGTATAGTCCTGGCTCCTTGATATACCTCCATAAAAAAATTGTTGTCCAGAGACTTTCGTTTTTGATTTTTTTTTTTTTGTATCATTAGAGAAGTAATTTAGCTTGGGCAGTGTTGGACTTGGCCCTTTTTGCAGGGTCATTCCTGAACTTTTTGCCTTCCTCCTAGTATTTTTTCTGACCTGGTGTTGGTGGTTTTAGGACTCTGGGCACTTTAACACTGCTGTCCAGTGTAAAGTGCATGTGCTCTCTATGGTAAAATGTGGTAGGATTGGTCTACACCTGTTTGGCGTATTTAATTTACCTATCAGTCCCCAGTAATGTGGTATCTCATATACCCGGGGCCAGTAAATTAAATGCTACTGGTGGGCTTGCAGCGCTGATTGCCCCACCCACCAAAGTAGCCTTTCAAACCTGTCTCAGGCCTCTGCCATTGCAGGGCCTGTGCGCGCAGTTTACTGCCGCTGTGACGTGGCACATAAAGTGGTTGCCACGTCTGTGACTCCCCTTTTACTACATATCAGTCACCCCTAAGGTAGGCCCTAGCTAGCCCTATGGGCAGGGTGCGGTGTAGGTAAAAGGTTGGACATGTGCCTTAACTGTGTGGCATGTCCTGGTAGTGCCAAACAGCCATTTTGGTTTCTCACTACTGTGAGGCTGCCCTCTCATAGGAATGCATTGGGGATTCCCTGATAAGTGTTTCAGTGGTAATTCTTGATATGAGAAGAGCAGCGTGGTCAAGTACGGTGTGTTTGGAATAGTAATAATAAATGCTGCGCAATGGTGTTCGCAGATTTATTATCACTATTTTAGAAATGCCACTTTTAGAAGTTGGCATTTCTGTGTGCTATATGTCTTTGTGCCTGCCTGATGTGTATTGCATGTCTGGCTCTGGAGTGACAGGGGCTGGGGAGGTGCCATGGCTCCAGAGGGGCTGGGTGAGTCAGTGCTAGGCTGAATAGGCAGAACTGCATTTGGAGTAGTGGGAGGAGTAGCCCCTGTCCCTGAATAGGTCTGTGCTTGCCTTGTATAATGCTGGCTCCGCCCCCCTGTGGTGTGTCTGGGCCAGAGTCTAACCTCACAATGAGGGTGGTTGAGCACTGTATAGAAATGTTGGAGTGCCCCCCAGAACTGGTTTGGACCGGGCGAAGAGCCCTGGGAACAAAGACAAATGTGGTATAAGTATTGGGGCTGTGACCCCATGTTTGGTGTGCTGCTGGGTGCTTACTTGAAGCCTGCGGACGGCAGGCTCCTGGACTGGCAAGAGGAACCGCCACTCGGACTTTGCCTGGGGAGCTGCTTGCTGAAGGGACTGCCCCTATGCCAAGGGACCATGTGTGCTGGCCTACTGCCTGTGTTCTGAGCCAGAGTGCCCCATTGTTCTAGGGGGGGAAGCGGCACGAAAGGAGCGCTGTAGGCTGCTCCCGCAAAACTGGCCTAGAAGCCCCCGGTGGGTTCCACTTTGGGGGAGGGAACTTCCTTGAGTGCTGGTTCAGAGGAACTAGCTGAAGACCGGCCGCATCATCTCGTGCAGCCCTGAGGGGAGAGAGGGCCGTTCAGACCCCCAGCCAGCATAAGGAACGTGCTGGCGTGTCCCCACTGGAGCGCATGTTGGGTGCTTGGTTTTGGAACCTCTAAGAGGCTCTACCGTGCCGGGAGAAGAAGACGGAGTCCTGCGGACTCCCACCTGGAAAACGGAAGCCAGGCTGCTGTTGCCTGGTTGTGGGCGTGGCGCATAAGAAGAAGCCACAGGAAGTCAGGCAGCGTTGAGGCCTGAGTGTGGGCAGGGCCCACGCGCGAGGTGGAGAGTAACGCCGGAAGTCAGGCAGGAACGAAGCCTGACCTGGGAAGTGACATGCAGATGAGCGGAGGCCAGGCAAGTGAAGCCTGATCGTGAGCGGGGCTCTGCCCAGGAAGCGGAGAGCCCCGTGTGTTGCAGCCGGAGAACGAGACCAGTGTCGCAAGAGAGACGGAGCCTCGCGGGCTCAGCCGGTAGCAGAGGGAGGAACGGAGCCTCGTGGGCTCCCTTTGTCCAGCTTTGCGCCTTTCCCCGCAGTCGGTCGTCCCTCGCTCGGGAGACCAGGAAACCTTTTAGGTTTTAAATTACCATCCCTGCAACGCACTCTTTTTATGTTATATTAGGTTAGCAATGTGTGGCTAAATAGATGCCATTTGTATTCACGTTATGCAACCCACCGAGTTATCCCCGTAATGTGCAGGCTTCAGTTAGCGAATGTGACTCCATTTTGTTTTTCGCAATCCTTATTAGGCTGCTTAGACTGTGCCTGAGTTAGGCCTCATGGCTCGTAATGCTTGCCTCAGCAGAACACTGTATTCGTTATTATTTTTTCTTTCTGTCCAAGGTTGTTTCCCGACTTGCTAATGAGGAGACTATTCTGCTCTCACATACCTATCCAAGTGTGTAGTTCTGCCCCCACGTTAGGAGACGCTGAGACCCGGCACAGTGGCCTTGGGTTTCTGATAACATGTACCCATCTGGCAGGTGGTAGCTCATCTCCCTGTGCCCCCTTTGTTCATGTTCGGCAGCCCAAGCCGGTAGTTTTCCATAGTGGGCGGGGCTGGAGGCTCTTGGAGAAGAATGATTACTCATTGTAGTCGGCTGGGGAGTTAGTCCCTCGGCAGACATCTTAGGGTGCAGGTCATGATGGACTCCTCTGCAGAGCATTTATAATAAACATGTAAGTTTGTATTCTCTACTGTCTGACCGACTCTTCATTCTTGGGAAGGCATAGCAGGTGGTTGTGAGAAAACCCGAGTGGCCCTAGAGGGCCACTTCCTTCAGTTGGCGCCCGAACAGGGACCCCGCAAGGTGATCCGACTCGCCCGTAATCGGGTTGTAGGGTCGGGGGTGCGTTTGGTCAGTTGGGCGGATCGGGGTACCCCACACAAGACTGAGCCTGGTTCTCGCAGTTGCCCCGCCCAGCTGATCGGGTGCTCCCTCATCTAGTGGTCACCGGCTGGGGTCCTGAGAAGGCGAAACCTTGGAGTTGACCATTTGGTCCGAAGAGTCGGCAGTGGGGAATAACTTGACTCGACCTGTGTGCACCAGGGGTGTGATTTGATTCTTGGAAAAATGGCGCCATTCTTGGACGACATGAGCCTGTGGGCTGTGTCTTGATACAGTCTCCGGACTGTTTTGTCTGCAGTTTTTGAACTGCCTCGCTTGAACGACACGAGTCGACGGGCTGTGTCTTGGTACGGTCTCCGGACTGTCTTGTCTTGAACTTGGTGGGTCTGCGGACCCTTGAAAAAGGCACAGAGTGTTTGCGAGCAGTTCACCGGACCACCTGGAAATTTGGCCTGCGCTTGAAAAGGCCCGGGACTGCCCGCGAACAATCTGCCAGACCAACTGGTAATTTGGCTAATGCTTGAAAAGGTCTGGGGCTGGAGCCTGTCTTCTTGAATTCGATGCATTCCCCGGACTGTAGGGAGTGGTCCTTGGACCGTTTTTGTTTGGCTTCGTGACTAATATTTGTTACTTTATTTTGTCTTAGTTTGGTGATTGTTGGTGTTTTACCTGTCCGTTAGGGACAGCGCATGTGTCTTATATTAAGATGCCTTGTTTCAGCAAATTGGGGTGTTTTGGATGTCGATGCGGTTCTACTGATGCTCGTTTGGAAGAGAGCCAGCCTGCACCTCCGGAGGGTTCTCCAAATTTTGACATTTATGTTAAACATGGTATTGGCCCTGTTATGTTTAGTACATTGTGGCATAAATATACGAGGGACAATGCTGAGTTGCAATGGCCACTTACTGGCTCGTCTGATGAGCAGAAATTGAACCTCTTGCAGGACAAGTTGGTCGCTAGGAGGAGCAGACAGTCGATGTTTGATTCTCTAAGAGTATGGCAGAAAGAAGCAAAGCAGCGACGACTGAGAGCAGAGAAAGAGGCCCGGAAGAGGCAGACGCAAACTATAACACAGAAAGCAGTAGCCTATGAAAGAGGAAAGATAGAGATGGGTATAGAATGTGCAGATAGAAAGTTTCCTTTACAGACAGATAAGTGCTATGTTACTAGAGAGGAAGGTGATGATTTCGTCGAAGAGCTATTGGAGTCTCGTCCTCCTCCTCCTTATGCCCCTGAACGGATATATCCGGCAGTCCCGACTTCTCAGTCCTTGGCCCCTAGTGCCGCCCCTTCTAGCATTCCTGTTTCTGGCGCTACAGCTTCAGCCCCGGCCCCTCTTGCTTCGCTTCTACTCACACCAGTTACCGGGGCGTGAGCTGTTAGTATCCCCCCGACCAGTCTGTCAGCTCTGGATCGACCGCTACTCCCCCTTACACCCCTACCACCCTGTCCCCCTACATGATGGTGCCTGTCTCTGCGTCTGCTCCTTCCCCCGTGAGTGTGACACACCAGGCACAGTTGAATGTCGAAACACCTGCGCATGGCATGCATGATGTGAAATGGGCAGCAGCGCGAGATCGGATGGATAAAGTGTTCTGCAGTGGGTGATGAGGAAAAGAAAATGGTGATGAATCAAGCAGCTCAGTGGGCCTGGCACTTGATCTATAGCATGGAGGATGTGTGGAGTGTGATGAAAGATTATGAGCCGTTCATACATCAGCATGCCCTTAAACACATGTCAGCGATGCTGATAGAGTTGTGGGAACAGTGTTTTCAAGGTGTTGAACCGCAAATAATATATGACATACGGGGTAGGGTATATGCTGCAGGTATGGCTCCCAATGAGGTTTTTAGCAATATAACGACACTAGTGGGTTACCGAGGTAGATTGCTCCAGAAGGTTCCGACAATGGGGACACAGCATCCCATGAGGGAAGTTCATCCCATTTACCACCCTGAAATTCCAGAACTGCGCGATTCCACCAATGCTGTGATTAGACAACAGGTTGACGCTCGGTTTCAGGAGCAATGGATCTATACTCCTTGGAAGAGGAGTGAGGTCCTATCCTTAAAGAGCCAGCTGCCGAACCCCCGGAAAAACCCTACTGCATATTATAAAGAATTGACGGAGGCGGCCTCCTCCACAGTAATGACGCTAGCTGACATAGAGTTGTTTATCGGCCTTTTGGTACCAGTGGGCATATGGAGGCAAGTCCATACGCAGGATCATGCACTAGAGTTGGGGGGAACATGGGATGAGATCAGGGCTTGGGATAAGGAGCGTAAGCCCGGCGACAAGCCGAAAGCGGAGCTCCTCGCTTTGCCAGGGCGTATTATCACATACATGCATTCACTTATCCCGCCGAAGACAGTGGATTGGGATAAGTTGACTGCGTGTCGCCAGAAGAAGGATGAAAGTGTGTCGGATTTCTTTACCAGATTTGAAGGGGTGTTCTTAGATTTTAGTGGACAGGACCTGTCACAGGAGGGTTGTGTTCGTTTATTTGTCAACATATTTGTCACTAATTTGCTTCCCGAGATTGCAACACGGTTGCAGGCTTCAGAAAGTACTTTGCTAACATCATCACCGTCCGTGATATTGAGTATGGCACAATATTACGAGCATAGAGAGAATGAGGACAAGGAGAGGGTGGAGAAAAAGTCAAAGGATTTGAAGACGAGGGTATTGATGCAGCAAGTTGCGAGGGGAAATGGACGAGGTAGAGGTTTGGGTTTGGCCCAACGGCCGCCCCGGTCAGGCAGAGGTGGTGCTTCAAATGCGCCCCTTGGGCTCTATCAATGTGCGTACTGCAAGCAGGAGGGACACTGGCGGAATGAGTGTCCAGAGTTGTTACAGAAAGGTGAGGCCCTGAGGGGTCGAGGTTTTTGAGGACGCGGGCGAGGAGCAGGAGGTAGAGGGGGAACGCAGACAGACGATACATCATACAATAGGCAGAGCGGGAATTATTTTGACGACCCCAGAGGATGGCAGTACTATTATGACGATTTTGACATGGACGAAGTGACAGGATTAACTCACAGCTAGGACAGCCGAGGACAGGGCGAGGGACCAGTTCCTGTGCGTATAGATCAGAATGGACCTTATGTCACTGCTGATTTACAGGGTACTACTGAATTTTTTTTAGTTGATACAGGGGCTATGAATAGTTCTGTTTCCCGTTTACTGGTCCCCGGGGCAGCTCTGTCTGGCCAAAACAATGTGTCGGTGGGTTTCTCAGGCGTACCGGTCATTAGCCCCATTTCCAAGCCCCTTGCTTTGACTATTGGCCCCTTTACGGTCGATTCACCATTTTTACTGACGTCTAATTGCGGAGAAAATTTGCTGGGACTTGATTTGTTGAAAAGGTTGCATGCGACAATTTTTTGTTCTCCAGATGGTGTTTACATGACTATTGGACCGCAGGTAGCCCGTGCCAAACAGTGTTTTGCGAAGGATGCCCCCTTCCCGTTGAGTTTAAAGATGTGCCACAAACGTTATGGGCTACAGGAGACACTGATGTGGGGTTACTCCAGATCCCGCCAGTTTCTATACAGATTAGACAATGCTAAATTGCCACGTAATCCCCAGTACAAGATATCCCAGGAAGGTGAAAAGGCCTTATTGAAAATAATACAGGATTTGATTGAGTCTGGTGTGGTTGAGGAGACTACGGCGAATGTGTGTAATAGCCCTATTCTTCCTATTCTTAAAAAGGCACCCTTGAATTCTCCTGATGCCCACCCTGACATTTACTGATTTGTGATCGACCTCAGAGAGGTTAATAATATCGTAGTTCCCCAATACCCTGTGGTTCCGGACATTACATCGATCTTAACAATGATTCTCCCATCAGCGAAATTCTTCTCTGTCATTGACTTAAAAAATGCTTTCTTCAGCATACCAATCCATACAGATAGCAGATATCTGTTTGGATTCTCAATAGCCGGTCGGAGCTTTAGATTCTGTCGTGCTCCACAAGGCTATACTGAAATCCCTAGTATTTACAGCCAAGCCTTGAAAGCTCAATTGGATTCTTTGGAGCTTCCCCCTGGTAATGTGCTGCTGCAGTATGTTGACGACCTCCTTATTGCTTCGGACAATGAGGATGGTTGCAAAGACGCCACAGTTAAATTATTATTGCATCTGGCGCACCATGGACACTAGGTGCCACTTTCCTAATTTCAATATTGTCGACAGGAGGTCACCTATTTAGGTCACCTACTGTCGAAGGAGGGTCGCAGACTAACACCTGAGCGCATAGCTGCCATTACTAACATGTCTGTCCCTAAAACCCAATGTGAGGTACGCGCGTTTATAGGGATAACATCGTATTGTCGGCACTGGAGCCCTAACTACTCCCTACTAACAAAACCCCTCCTTTACCTGACCACCAAAGATGTGCATGAACCCCTGCCTTGGACACCTGCATGCCAGCAAGCTTTTGAGCAATTAAACACTGCGCTTTGCTCTGCTCCTAAGCTTGGTACTCCTGATTACCAGAAGCCTTTTGTGCTCTACATGCATGAGGTGGACGGTTGCGCGCTTTCTGTTCTAACATAGGGTTTCGGAGGTAAGCAGAGACCCTGCGCTATTTCTCTGCCATGCTTGATAATGTCGCCAGAGCGCTCCCGAGCTGTCTGAGAGCTGCCGCAGCAGTGGCAGTTTCTATCAGACAATCAGCAGGGCTCGTTCTTGACACGGACCTCACAGTCATGGTACCTCATGCTGTGGATACATTATTGAATAAGACAAAGATGCAGCACCTTACTAGTGCGCGTCTGACTGGCTATGAACTGACCCTGTTTGCTCCGCACATTACCATCAAAAGATGTGCCACTCTGAACTCAGCCACGTTACTACCCCTCCCTTCGGAAGAAAAGGACAATGATGTCCATGATTGTTTATTTCGGACTGAGGAAGAAACGAAGGGACGGGTAGACCTGACTGACGTTCCCTTATCTGACCCCCAAGGGGAACTATATGTCGATGGCTCTTGTTTCAAGTTACCAGATGGCACCACCACTGCAGCCTATGCAATCACACCGTTACACACAGTAGTTGAGACAACCCGTATCCCACACCAATCGGCCCAAGCTGCAGAGTTGGTTGCCCTCCTCAGGGCTTGTGAGTTAAGTGAGGGACTGGCTGTTAATATCTACACCGACAGCCAGTACGCCTTTGGGGTGGCCCATAATTTTGGGCCCCTCTGGGCGGAGAGGGGGTTCTTGACTTCGCATGGACTGCGGATTCAGAACGGGCCACTGATACATAGATTGCTGTCCGCATTGACACTTCCCAGTAAGTTAGCAATAGTGAAATGTAGCGCTCATAAGGCTATTACAGATGATGTGGGGAGGGGAAATGCTTTTGCAGACCAGACAGCTAAGGAGACAGCTCGATCAAAGACGACAAAGATGTTGGTGGCAGGTCCCACTAGGTGGGTTCCAGACAATGAATGTTCGAGGACACATTGGAGAATGTCAGGGAAATCCAGGGTGAGGCGACTTTTGATGAATTAGCGAATTGGGAGGAGAGAACAGGTCGCTTGGATGAGGATGGGTGTTGGACTGACTTGTCAGGGAAGCAGCGATGGTTGCTGCCTAATTCATATGTGCTCCCTGTTGTTACCATGGCCCACGGCCCGGCGCACATTAGTGCCAAAGGAATATGCAAGTTGCTGGACCCAGTATGGCAGAATAATAATATTACTAAGGCAGCCACGCATTTAGTGAAGCATTGCATCATTTGTCTGAAGCATAACCCTGGGAAAGGCACCCTCACAGCCGCTGGTAATGTTGCACCTCCTTCCTTCCCTTTCGAGGTTCTCCAGATGGATTTAATCGAAATGGAACGAGTTAATAACCTAAAGTATGTGCTAGTAGTGATCTGCGCATTCAGTAAATGGATTGAGGCTTACCCCACTAAAGAGAATACAGCTATGGCGACGGCGAAGGCACTTCTAAAAGAGTACTTCCCACGCTATGGGTTGCCACGCGTGATCTGGAGTGACAACGGAAGTCACTTTAATGCAAAAGTCATTGAATTGGTGTGCACAGGTTTTCATATTAAACAGAAGTTTCATGCAGCGAATCACCCCCAGTCAGCAGGCCTGGTTGAGAAGTACAATGGTACTCTCAAATTGAAGTTGGCAAAGATTCAAGAAAGCACAGTACTGAGATGGCCAGATGCATTACCCTTGGCTTTATTATCTACCAGAGCAACAGCGCATTCTAGAACAGGGTTGTCCCCTTACGAGGTGGTCCTCGGACGCCCTGCTAATGTTTGTGGCGTCCCCAGACCCAAGCGCTTTTCCGAGATAGAGTACCCCCTGCTTGTAGACTACCTATATGAATTGTCTAAAGATTTTCGTTCTCTTCATCAACAGATACAAGCCACATTGCGGCCAGTACCAGAGGGGCCCGGGCATTGCATACAGCCCGGTGATTATGTGATGGTTAAAAACTTCCAACGAAAAAGCAGTTTGGAGCCGAGGTGGAAGGGGCCAGTCATCGTACTTCTCGCCACTAGAACGGCTGTCAAGGTGGACGGCAGAAAGCATTGGATCCATACATCTCATGTGAAACAGGTGCCTCTCCTGCTCCCGTACGACCGCTGGGTCAACGAAGGCATCGGTGATCAGGAGTGCGAGAAGGTGCCATGCTTCATTCCCTTCTCTGATGCTCGGGTGAGGTGGGCGCAGACGGACAAAGAAAGTGATGCAGTTCTGTCTGAGGCGATCCCACCAGAGATAAGGGCCGCCCCGGATAACACCGTCTCTAATACCCCGGAATGTGAGTCTCGATACCCATCTGATTCTGAGTTTCTGCCCCTTTTTGTTGATGAAACAGTGCCTGGAGTTACAAAATATAATTTGAGGCCCCGAAAAAAGGACGGTGCACCAGCCGAACAGTCTAGGAGTTAGGGAAGGACTTGAGCTTAGGGCGCAGGTGCTGTGCCAAAGGTGCCTGTATTAGACTAGGGTGAACAACACTGGTGCACTGCCCTGGACACTGGACAGGATAGCTGAGGGCATTTGTCCAGGAGGGAGGGTGCCCTATCCTGAAAGAAGAAGGATTTGTTTTTCTGCAAGGGTTGCGATCGCGCAGCTCCTCCGTGGGAGTACTTCATAGCACCGTCGTTGATGAACAATAGGAGCCTACCGGCGAGGCTCTAAGCGGATGCTGGGTGACTTTTGCCCTCTGGTACTGTTGTTGCAATAAGTGGCTCTAGCCCGTGAATTTTTCTTTCCCTTTTTGAAACTTATAAGTTGCCCTTGAAGTTGTCCAAATGTATCCCTTTGGTCGTTCTATCCCTGATGAGGAGCAGCCAGTTGCGGCTCTGCGTCCTACTCCAAATGATCCTGTTTGGTCCTCTTGGTCCACTAAGAGTAAAGTAGTGTTTGTTGTCATAATTTTGCTTTCCTTGCTAGTTGTATTTGGGGTGGTTTGGTACCTAGAGGAACAACATCCTGTGCACACCTTGATAGGGACTAACCTGGTTCCAGCAGAGCACTCGTTTGTTACATTGGCCCCACATAAGGAGAGACATAGACAGACTTATGCACAAAATGCTTTCGTTCAGATGCTTCATCAGGTACACAGTACTACTAATGCCACGAATTGCTGGGTGTGTGGGCTACTTCCCTCAGTTATGCATAAAAATGATTTGCTAGTGTCATTGCCCCTGTCAAACTTGGGTAGCTGTGAAGCCTGGTTCCAACTGCTCTCTATGGTATACATGCACTATTATGCTGACGCTATGAAAATGGTACAAGCTGACTACGAAGCAGTGTTGGAGTATATAGTGGTACACCAGGGATATACACCCGGACCAGATGGCAAGGAGGGTACCCTGCACCCCGATGCTTGTATGAATGTATTTGAAGCCCACGAAAATGTCCCTTGGTTACAAAATGAAATGCTAGATTTCCAAGGATTTAATGTCACTGAATACTTTAAATGTTTCCAGGAACGCAGTATCACTGAGGACAAAGCTATGCCTGTCCCTGTGATCAACTCAACAGCTAGTTTCTGTGTTGAAGGAACAGGGAACATTTCAGTAGGACATAGTCATTGTAACTACACATACCGATTGAACACTACTAGCAGCCCACCTTTGCTTACACCTCAGAATGTATACTTCATCTGTGGGGAACAGGCTTATACATGGTTCCCGAGAGGGTGGTCTGGCCGGTGTTATGTTTCCTTTCTCTTGCCTCCCGTTTATATTGCACCGCCCAATTACCACAAGGATCATAGACTACAGCGTAGGGATCTCCAGGTACACCGAGTTAAGAGGGTTGTCAATCCAGACGATATTGATCAGACAGATACCTCTGTGCAGCAATTTACTGACATAATGAAGGGCATTCTGCCATTCTGGGATCCCATGTTCAATAGTCGTAATATTCGTCGCCTTGCTAGAGTAGTTGAGGGAGTCATTAATACTACTGCCGGTATACTGACTAATATTACAGTCGAGCTTCAGGCTACGAGGCTCGTTTCTCTTCAAAATCGGATGGTTTTAGACGTCATTCTGGCTAATAGGGGTGGAGCCTGTCGCGTCATCGCCAGCAGCTGCTGTGTGTACATTCCTGATAGTGCCCCTACTGTGTATTCCGCAATACAGAAGTTACACAGACTTGCCTCAGATATCCATCAGGATAATGGTTCATGGTCCCTCACAGGGTGGCTCTGGGGTCTGGTGACATCATGAGGTTGGAAGATATTACTTGTCCTAATAGCCATCGCAGGAGTCATCTTTACCTGTTGCTTATGCATTAACTGCCTTCCAGCCTGTTGCACCTATTGTATGAGTAAACTTACCCCTACCCCTACATTGCCAAGAAGCGATAACAAAATTTCTGTTATGATGATGCAGGAAATTCAGGATCTGATGCTCATTGGTGAGGGCATCTTTGAATATTAGGTGTTTTCAATGCTCATGTGTTGCTTATTTTTCCCTTTAGAATTGTAAAGACCCTACTGGATAGCAAATAAAGCATTTAGCCACCCATGCTAAAAGGAGGGTCTGTTAGGTTTCAAATTCCCATCCCTACAACGCACTCTTTTTATGTTATATTAGGTTAGCAATGTGTGGCTAAATAGATGCCATTTGTATTCACGTTATGCAACCCACCGAGTTATCCCCGTAATGTGCAGGCTTCAGTTAGCGAATGTGACTCCATTTTGTTTTTCGCAATCCTTATTAGGCTGCTTAGACTGTGCCTGAGTTAGGCCTCATGGCTCGTAATGCTTGCCTCAGCAGAACACTGTATTCGTTATTATTTTTCTTTCTGTCCAAGGTTGTTTCCCGACTTGCTTATGAGGAGACCATTCTACTCTCACATACCTATCCAAGTGTGTAGTTCTGCTCCCACGTTAGGAGATGCTGAGACCCGGCACAGTGGCCTTGGGTTTCTGATAACATGTACCCATCTGGCAGGTGGTAGCTCATCTCCCTGTGCCGCCTTTGTTCATGTTCGGCCCAAGCCGGTAGTTTTCCATGGTGGGCGGGGTTAGAGGCTCTTGGGGAAGAATGATTACTCACTGTAGACGGCTGGGGAGTTAGTCCCTCGGCAGACATCTTAGGGTGCAGGTCATGATGGACTCCTCTGCAGAGCATTTCTAATAAACATGTAAGTTTGTATTCTCTACTGTCTGACCGACTCCTTATTCTTGGGAAGGCATAGCAGGTGGTTGTGAGAAAACCCGAGTGGCCCTAGAGGGCCACTTCCTTCAGACCCCGGTGAGTGGGGCCTGCAGGGGAGCATTGGTAGCGCCTGCGGGATTTTCCTTGGAGAGGAGCCCCGGGAAGGAGTGGCTCCCAAGGCACGGATGCTGCCTAGTGTTGTGCACACAGCTGTACCGCCAGATCGCGGCAGCTGCAACGTTGGGGGCATTTTGTGTCTCAGGAGAGACAAGGGTGAGTTGCACCCTCGCACCCCCATTTCTGGTACTAGCCGGTTGGGCCTGTACCCTGCTGCTGTGCCAGCCTGGTGGTAAAAGGGAGTGCTGCATTGCCAGCCTAGAGCCCTGACTTTGTGGACAAAGGACGTTGCCGGGGAGCCCAAGACGGGCCCCCTGAAGAAGGCCAGTTGGCCTGGGAGCACCTTGTGTTCTGGTGGGGCGCAAGGCTCTAAGAGGAGGAATGCACCTTGTTAGTGTTACTGTGGTGCCTTGCTAAGATGATTAATGCATAATGTGGTTTTTGCCTAATATGCTAATGCATAATGTGATATATGCTAAGTGCTAATACCAGTAGGTACTGGTTGTTTTATTTTCACTACTTGTGATTCTAATGGTGATGATAGTGGTCCGATTGGCCCTGTCATGTATATAATCCCCTGTAAAGTAATACCTAGTGACGGTGGCATAGTGTATATATGTGATTGCATTCTAATGTGTTTTATGAGTAATACAAAGGCTATTTTTTATATTCTTGTGTGGAGTTTCTTTTGTGGTGTGCCTAGTGTGTCGCTGCTGTGTGTGTGTGTTGCGCAAACGCTTTACACATTGCCTCTGGGATAAGCCTGACTGCTCGTGCCAAGCTACCAAGGGGGTGAGCAGGGGTTATCTTCGGTGTGTAACTCCCTTGCCCTGACTAGAGTGGTGGTTTCTGCCTGGCTTAGGCGCTTGCCCTAGCCAACCAGAAATCCCATTTCTAACAGGTAGACATTGCTAATCCGAGCCTAATTTTTCTGAATTACATTTTTAAAAATGGCAGATGTGTTGCAGTGATGATGTAATATTTCTGGAACCATGAGACCTATATACTTCATTTTGGTGTCAAAACATAGTTTTTGGGGGTCAAGTAGTCTTATAGAGACAGAAAATAACTCCTCAGAGCAACCCTTTTCGCCATTTTCCAAAATGACGGCTCTATTATTATGCGTTTTAGCCATCATATTGGTAATATATTTTAATATTGTTTTTGTTACAGGTTTTCTGTTGATTCAACTTCGTAAACATGAGCAAAGCAGGTGGTAGCAGAGGATCTTTACCTCCTGAGAGACTGTTACTAACTACAAAATCTGAGGACTCTTTCAACAAAGAAAAATGTGTCATATGCCAAACTAATCCAAAAGAAAAGCTAACATCAACTGTGGCTGGACAGAGGAGAGTTCGAGATGCTGCAGAAATACACTTATATTTTGATGAGCTGCGCGGTTACGTCAGCATGGAGTTTTATGTCTCCCTGTGTGCGAAACAACAAGCACGCTGACCTCCTAATGGCAGACCCGCTCTTACTTACGGGCACCGCAGGTCAGAGACTGTAGTGTCAACAGTACAGTCAACACTAAGGGGAGCGCAACAACCTAGCTTGTTGGCTGGCAAAAGGGTACTTTTGGTAAAACTGTAATCACAGCTGAGCCACCATGGTGGCTCATGCAGAATTTTTTTTATTTTACAGACACAAAGTCCCTCAGCCTGTTTATTTCAATAAAATAAATTGGCAATGGCCCTGAACTGCTGGGAGTTTCTCTCAGTGCGTGAGAGCATTGTTGATTTTACTTGTTTGTGACTACCATGCTGTCATTGTGGTTTCAAAAGGGAATAAAGCCAGGGGTGTGTTGCTGAAAATCAAGACAAATGTGTCAGGTGTGCAGGGAGTTGTCTCTCTCTGCATCAGGAACATTTTTACATTTTCTTCCTCGGGCCACAAGGCCTCCCATGGTGACCCTGGGAAGAAAAACTCACTGATGGTAGTCCTGCCCTATTTAGGGCAGTACTATCACTACTGTGATCTGACGGTCCATTGGCTGACAGATCACGGTGTGAAGGGCTTCCAGCTCAGTCTCTACCAGAAACCTTCTGTTTTCCACCTCTAAATGGAGCCTGGGAATTCAAAGTGATTATACAGGGCAGCGCCTCACATTTGCCAACCACTGAACGACCCCCTATTGCACATGTGCATAGCAAAAGATCTAAAACCAGCATTTGACAGTTTAGGCTTAAGAAATCAGTCCATTCTGACATGCCTTGGAACACTTATTGCCAAGACCATTGTGCTGGCTGATACTATACAATGAAGTCCTTGTATTGTAACTGACTTTGTGAACTCTATATTTTAAGGGGTGATGTGACAGGTCTGTGCCAGAAAGCTGACCCTCTCATACCGTTGCGTCCTGGTGGGCTGCATGTACTCAAACTAAATATGTGGGTGATGTTCACTAATTTGGTTTCCCATTTATAAACATCCTAGGCTGATCTCAGACGTCTCTCACTCCGTAGCCTTTTGGCATACAGTGCAGAAGGCAACATGTGCCAGATTCCACCCAGAAGAAGAACGATGTGGCAGATGAAGATTTGCCCCGAAGAATTATGTCATCCCTCAGACAAATTGTTTGAGTACTGCAGGCCTATGGAAGAACTGTACAGCATATTTCACATGGCACTCATATTTTGATGAGCCAGAGGAACTGGGTGAATTGACCAGCCCAGTAAAAGTTGGAAAATGTAGCTCATGTGGGTCATCCATTCATCTTCACACCAGCCTAATTCCACCTCAATGAAAGAAGTAGCCGCTATAGATTAGAACTGATGCTAGACCCTTGGAACTGAATAATCTTAAGGCTGCCATTTTTAAGCCTGCTCAGACTTGCAATGAGTTGCTTTAGTGAAGCCTCGTGATGATATGAAGGGGGCTGGTATCTATGGCTTCCCAAAGAGTTGCTTTGTTGGACATGTTGAATACATCTGAAATGACACAGCTATATTGGCATGTCTGGTCTTTGTTTATTTACAGAAAGAGATGGTCAGTTACGAATGGACAACCGCGAGACCTCGCTAACTACCAATAGGATGTTGTCATTCTCTAGTCATGATTAAGGCTCATCCTGAATCAGTTTTGGAAATGGCTTACTCTCTATATTCAAACATTGTTCCACCCATCCTGAGTTCAACTTTGAAGCACAGATGTGTGGCTGGCGGCAAGCAATGTGGCCTGCACGAGAGGGGAATGCAGTGTTCTGAGAAATGCCATGTTATCATTTCCTATTTTGTGTTCGTGTACTGCAGCTAATGTGAGCACATGAAACATGATGGAGTCAGGTATGTTATAAATGCAGTCTAGACTCTCACAACAGAGGAAGATGTTTTCATGAAACAAAACTGTTGTTAATGCGCATGCTACAAATGCGAAGTCTTATTAATTGGTTTGCACCCTTGTACTTCTTTGAACTGAAGAATAGTCACAGTCACATACCTTTCGAAATACTCTCTGACAGTTTCAAAATAGGATCTCCTTCCACACATAAAGCATCCAGAAAATTCTCAAGAGATAAATCAATATTCCAAACTATGCGTGAGAACATGTCTGTACACTGGAGAAGTGCCACTGTGACCTTACATATCATCAGTCATGGGGCTGAGAGAATGATTTGCAGTAAACAAATTGCATCATTGTGGTCGCTGCGTGAAGCACATCAAGAAGTGATTAATATAATGCATTCATGACTCGTGACAGCTCCATTTTCTCCAAACTTGCATCAGCATCAATGATCTCTTTTTTCATTTATTCATCTTAATGTGCATAACACAGCACAGTGTTCAGCGGCTTCAAAGTCTAGATTAGCACATGTTTAATGTCTCCACAAGATCAGAGAACATTTTATTATCTTTCAACAAATGTAGTACCAGAATCAAAAGGACATTCTACTGTATACAGATAGAAGCTTTCTACTTGAGGTATCAATATTGACTAATTAATCTTTAAGATATGTTCCATTACCTGTCTGATTAAAGTCAGGAATAAAGCTCTTTATTTAAAGTTTAATTAATTTTCATGCCCATTTCAAGCGTGTTTCTTCCAGCTGTTGTCACTGATTCCCAAAGCGAAGTCATGGTTGTAGATATTCACAACTGTAGATTTTCACCTAAACCAATGGTGAAGATCTCCGCTCACATTGGAGCTCATTTACAAGCCCCTTGCGCCACCCGTACGTCACTTTTCCCATGTTAAAAATGACGCAAAAGTGGCGCAAGGGGCTTGTAAATAAGCCCCATTGTGTTTAACAATTCCAGGTGGAAATCTCTACCCAATAGTACAGTTATGAGTCTCCACCTCTCCACATGAGGGGTGGAGTCTCCTACGGCTGAAATACGAGCGTAAAGTTACTGTTAGTAACTTCACAGGCAAATTTCTACTATATTCCTGTTGGGGGAGTTATCCGCCAACATGGCAGAAAACTCCAAATGGAAGGGAATAGGGTAACATCATACACCTGGTCCAGGTCTCACACTAGACACATATTAGAAAACACATTAACACTGCCCAATCGCTCGTCTCTCTCCTCTACTCCCTGGGCTGTCTCACTAACGAGGCGCCACACACCAGCTCCCGGCTCAAATAATTGTACCTAAAAAGGAGGCGCAAAGCAGCAAAGATATTCACTGATATGGTTAACCAAAAATGATTTCTGTGTGACATGCTTTCTTATATGGGCAGTCTATGTGTGATTGGCTGTTGTTACAATGACTTTCAGCTGTTGATGGGTGTGACAGAGTCCTGACTGCTCATTCCTTTCTCCCTTGCAGTTTCTTGAATGTGCTTTATGCTGTGGTGCAAAATATGTTTTATATTACTTGCGTATAAATTCATGTTTTTTTTAATAATATTCAGCCATATTTTTAAAAGTTAAATTATATAAAAATGGAAATACTTATAATTTTTTACATTTTATATTCTGATGTTTCTTCCTATGTAGTATTAGTGTTATTTTCTGCCCCCTGCTAGTTTTTAAGATAGTGAGTTGCAGTACAACTGATTGGCCAATTATAGTGCTTGACTCTCTCCAAGGCTGTCTGAAGTAGATTTGAGCCTATTTTTTCAGTAGTATTATTTTTAATTTTTTTAATTTTTTCTTCAATTGAGACCCATCAAGCCGACAAGAACACTAAATCATCATCCATATACAGCAGTACTTAAATACAAGTACAGATCACATTTCATAACACTTTAAATCCATCAAAAAAGCCTTCAAATTACACATTTCTTTAAATGCGCAAAACACTTCAAAGCAAAGAGATATCATAAAATACAAATCCTCCTCTTTGTCCTACTCCGAAATTTCGGCCATAAACTGCTCCCACATTTCATCAAATTTCTTAGTCCCCCCGCAGCGAGGGGCATATAGCCACTCTTTGGGCCAGATTTACTACTATTGGCATTAGCGACTCGCAAATTGCAAAAAATTGCGAGCCGCAGTTTGCGAGTCGCTAATGCCAGGGAAACAACCATTACATCACATGCGTTTCAACGCATGCGATTACAACACGGTCGTTACAACGACTGCGTTGTTACATCGCAGTACATTATAACGCAAGTCGTTACATCGACTTGCTGTAGGGTGCGCGCTAACCTAAGGAATAGTATAATTTACTATTTCAACACCTTCCCTACTGTTGCGCACACTGAAGTTGGAATAGTAAATGATACCATTCCTAAGCCCAGCGCGCCCCCTACAGCAAGTCGATGTAATGACTTGCGTTGTAATGTACTGCAATGTAACAACGAGGTCGTTTTAACGATGCGTTGTAATCGCATGCGTTGTAAACGAATGCGATGTAAGGGGCTATATTCCTGATGCCAATGTACAACAGTGTCAGAGACACTGTTTGCGATTCCCAATGGGGTCGCATATTGCATGCCTCATCAATATTCATGAGGCACTCACAATTTGCAACCCCATTGGGAATGGCTGGCCCTCCCAGGTATGGTGGCCTGCTGGGTTCAGCAGACCTCCATGTTTGGGACTGCTTTTAAATAAAGCATTTTTTTTTTTAAATGCAGCCCATTTTCCTTAAAGGACCACTGCCTGCCCCTAAAAAATATTTTAAAGCAGTTTTTTTTTTTAAATGCAGCCCTTTTTCCTTAAAGGACCACTGCCTGCCCTTAAAAAATATTTTTCCCTGTATTCACAAAGGGAAGGGGTCCCCTGGGGACCCCTTCCCTTTTGCGAGTGCTTTACCACCCTCTTGAAGAGGGCAGTAAATTGCGAGTGTTTTGCAACAGCAATTGCGGTCGCAAAACATTCTTACATAGGGTAGCGAGTCGCTATTAGGAAGGGGTGCCCTTGGAACACCCCTTCTTAATAGCAAGTCGCAAATCCTATGTAGCGAGTCGCAAATAAATTGCGACTCGCTAATTAGGGTTTGCACATGGCCCATTGGTATTTTTGTATGCGCAAACGGGTCGCAAGCCCGTTTGCACATGCAAAAATGGGTCGTACATCTGGCCCCAAGTTTCTTAATTGCTTTATTTTCACCGCCCACTCCCCTATTGTGGGCATCAACTGCGTTCACCACCTTTGAAGCAATAAGGATCTAGCCACTGCCATTACAAGATACAGCAGCTTTTTAAATCTGGGAGCTAGGCGAGCGGCAGGGTCATAACGCAAAACCATCTACCATATACTAGGAACTAATTTTATCTGTCACACCTTTTCCAAAATCCAAATGTCTCTTTCCAAAATTCTTGGATGCAACACATTTGTCAGCAGTAAGCTGCAGAAGATTTAGGTGTAACTTTGGTAAACCAAAATTTATGGGTATGTTTTAGAATTTGTGTGCACCTTTATAAACCCATCCCTATATTTCCCTTAATTTTACCTATTTAGTAGTAGATATTACCTATTTTCTAACCACTTCCCCTTGTCCCTCCCACTTTTAATACCAACACATGTATCTCCACACATAAACAATAGGGTAGTAGTAGGTGGATCTCTCCATCTAAAGATTAGTGAATAGCACTACTAGATGACTACTTACTGTGCAAAAAAAGCTTATATGAATTGGGTACATGGTATTTTTATTGATGTTGCTGTCATACCTATAATGAAGGCATCCAACACATGGGTTGGACTATTTGTGATGCATATTTACATTTGGAAGGAAGAGGAAATCAAAACCGAATCCTGGTATGTCCAGCATAGCATGCATTTTCCCTCTTTGTTAAAAACCCTAGGTAACTATTTAAAATTCCCATTGAATGAATACAGCAACTCATTGGAGCTTATTCAGCAAGAAAAACGTCCAGAAAATATGTATATCTCCACCTGAATAAATGTTTACACTTTTTTCCCACTAACAAATATTCACAGTATCACGAAATACGGCGCTCAGACCAATCACAACGTTGCATTGCAGCCTGGCTGCTTCCTGTTCGGTGGACTCGGAGGAGAGATGACGTGGGACAGAGCAGTGAGGAGATAGGTGTCTTTTTCTTTTTTTACAACTCTTTACCCCCTCGTCATCGCCCCGCCACCCCACATCCGTGCCGGCTGCCACTGGTGATGACCACATATACAGGAGAAGGATAGCATTCCCAGAGGTGAGTGATTTGCGTTAAGATACACATATTCTGCCAACCAGAGTGTGCTTAGCCAATCATCTAACTCTAGTAGGGCCAGTGGTGGCTCCTCCGCTAAGGCGGAGGGGCGTCGCCCCACTCACTGCTTTGCAGCAGGGAAAGAAAGGAAAAATAAAATGATAATAACGATGTTATTATCATTTTATTTGTTCCTGCTGCAGCAGCATGAGGGCAGGGCAGGCTGCTCTGCGCACAGAGCAGGGCAGGGAAGGAGTGGTGGGCACACTGACGTGCACATGACGTTTTGGCCAGCCGTATCGGGCCGCCCAAGCGGTAATGCTCACTTAGCATGACTGCAGAAATGCAGCCTGGGTGAAGAACATGCCCAGGCCCCCAGTCCCCATCTGAGCGCCGAACTACAGCGCTCAGACCAATCACAACGCTGCATTGCACCGTTGTGATTGGCTTAGGGGAGCCAATCACAATGCTGTATTGCAGCGCTGTGATTGACTCAGGGGAGTCTGGCTGCTTCCTGTTCAGTGGACGTGGAGGAGAGATGACATGGGACAGAGCCGCGAGGAGGTAGATGTCTTTTTCTTTTTTTACACCCCTTACCACAACGCTCCCCGCCCTGCCACCCCAGACCTATGCCGGCGGCCGCTGAGTAGGGCAAAGCATCAAAGTTATTGTTGAACTGATTTCAGTGATCAGTAGGTCGGTTGTTATGGGGTGATTAGTTGGTCATTGACTTCCCTTCTACATTAAAAGTTTAAAAAAAAATACCAAACCATGCAATTAACTGTGGCCCTCAATCGATGACAGTGATAAGGATCAGCTATCTCACCCCAATCATCATGGACCTCAGTTCCCGCACTCCTTTACTTCATTAACCACAATATCTCTGCTGATGACTTGTAAATAGTCATCAGAATAAAAAAGAGAACACATCTTAGCTCTGACAGCATCAAGACTGCCTAACAGAAATAGACCACTGGAAAACAATAAGCAACGTTGAGTTGAACCCAGACAAGACCGATATTATGACAGTGGGAAACCCCTCCTCTATTCCTAATCCTCCAACACTAAACACCCAAATAGACAAAGTCACAAAATCTTCCTTCTACAACCTCAAAATTGTTAAAAATGTACTCCAATTCAATTATTCCTTTAAACGGTCACTGTCAGCCTACCTATATTGATGCCCATATTAGATTTTGCTACTTGGCTCATTTGATCATGCCAGCCTACCTCCTTAAAAGATGCCAATGACTCCAGCATACAGTTGTCAGACTTCTACATCTTGATCCAAGAGGGAGTACACTTTGATTCAGCACAGCAAGCTCTGATCTGGCATCCAAGTAATTGAAAAGTAATTTTTTAAAACAAATTGCGATACGGACTGAGCAATCTATATTCACCAATTAAAGTTGAGCCATTCTGTAAAATCTTCTTCACAACTCCTCCTGCCAAACCTAAACATAAAAAACAATTTCTGGAAAGAAACTGTTCTCTGTACAACATCCAAAATATAGGCTAGTCTTTCAAAATATATCCCCACGATTTATGATCAGCTAAACTGTAGGAAGTTGCTTAAAATCTGGCTTTATCTGAAAGTTCTATAAAAGAGCTAGTATAATACACCAAGCAGAGAAAACCTACAACAATTCCAAAAGATTATTTACTCACCCTAAATCAGATAACATAAGGATCTTTAGGAACTAAGGGGCATATCAGCAAGGGACGGCGATAATTATCGCAAAGCGCGCTTAGCGCTAGGATAATTATCGCCGTCTATCTCTGGAATTTATCGCCCTGGTAGCGCGTTATTAACAACGCGTTACTCCAGGGCGATAAGAATTCCAGCGATAGCGGGGAAATCGCCGTTTTGCAGGGAACATCGCTGGTTTTCCAGCGATGTTCCCTGCAACACGGCGATAACCTTGCTGATACGACCCTGTGGTCGTATCAGCAGAATCCATCTCCCATGAAAAGTATGCTTAAGTCAGGAATTTAACAGACGTTAAATTCCTGAGTTAAAGCTGAGGTAGCGCGATTTTTTTTATCGCTGCACCTCCTTGTTAATATCGCGAAGCTGCCTTCGCGATATTAACATGTGTTGTTTTCACAGCCACGCCTTCTTTGCATCTCATTAGCGATGCAAGGCGAGGCTGTGAAAAAACGGGCTCTACATCAAGGAAACACGCGCTAGCGTGTCCTTGATGATATTGCGATATAATTATCGCCGCTTTTCGCCCAAAAACGGACGCTAAAGCGGCGATAATTATATCGCCAGCCCTTGATAATATGCCCCTTAGACTTTATCTGAGATACTGGAATGCCTTAGGGTTTTCAAGAACAAATAAGATGACACAAAGCCTATATTTTTATGTTAAATCTGTTTATTAAAGATTAAAGAAAGGAACAATCGTTACCATACACAACATAAGAACGTTAGGTCACACTAGTAGGCTAGGAGGCTTCATGCATTTGTACTGGAGCGGACAAAATCAGTGTAATTCAAGGCGCAGATCAATCCGTGACTCAACACATAGAGAGTGACATAACCTTTCAGTAACAATAGGTGAGGGTAAAACCTCAATGTCGATTAAACAACCCAATTGGGGGAGCAAAATAAAAGAACGGGGAAGAACAAGGGAGGGGGAGGGAGAGGGAGGAGGGGAGGTACCCTGGTGGGAGGCAGACATGTTTGCATGAGGGCCAGGGGAATGGCGGTGCTTCACTGGATCAGCAGGGGGGAAATCCAGATTAAGGGATCCCCATGTCATGTGCCAAGATCGCATCTTCGAAAAGCTGTAGGGCCTGGAGTTGGGACGGGGTATAGTGAGAATGTTCTAATTTGGAGAAGTGTTCGTTTAGTGGGTGCCAGGTGTGCGTGAATTTGGTTTCGGTATATGTAATCTGCGAAGTCAGAAGCTCCATTGCCATGACGTGCCAAAGGCGCAAGAACCATGCGGAGATGGGGGGGCATAGGGCCTCTTCCTGTGTAGTGCGATGGTTTGTTTAGCTGCCCCTAGCATGTGTGCAATGAGGCGCCAGTCGGAATGGGTCATGGCTGTGAGCTGTTGAGGTACGAGACCCAGCAAAGTCACTGTGGGGGAGCTCCGGAATGGAAATCCCACAGAGTCTTTATATTGGCTAAGGACTTCCTTCCAAAACATATGTGTGGATGAAATCCCCCACCGCTGACTGGCATCGCCAGCAGAGGGGCGAAGCGGCTGGGAGCATTTTATGGAGACGCGCAGGGGTGTAGTACCAATGTGTCATAAGCTGGTAGGCAGATTCACATGTGGGGGTGCTCCTGTAGGTTTTGGGGATGTCGCGCCAGTGGTTTGCCCATCTTTCTGGTGATATCTCCTCCCCTAAATATATAGCCCATTGTTTCTGGTATGTGTGGGTGAGAGTGGGGGAGATTGCTGCAGTATATGGTATGTGAGGGATATCAGGCCCCTAGTACTGTCAAAGGAGCGAAACAAGGCCTCTAAGGGGGTGAGTTGTCTAATTGTCCCATGGGTATAGGTAGACAAGAGCAACCAGTGATGGAGCTTATAATATTGTAGCCTAGAGGAGTCCGCAAGGTGAAAGGCCTTCTTGCATTGCACAAAGGTTTTAAAAGTGTCTCCCTCAAATAGATTCTGTATTGTGCGGCATTCGCACTCCTCCCATGCTGAAAATGAGTGTGGCTGGAGGAAAGGTGGGATTACCAGCCACTGGGGTGTTGGTGAAGGGAAAAGACGTGAGGCCCCTAGAGAGTGCTATTTTATCCCAGATGTCGAGGACCGTTTTTGTGGGGGTGGCTATATATGCGCAACAAGGCCGGGCCATTCTGGGAAGCCAAGCCAGGTCCCAAAGGGGTTTACAGGAGACAGCGCGATCCATATGGAACCAGTGCTGTTTGCTTTCGTGGGCAGCCCATTTCGATATGTAACGGAGGTGGAAGGCCCAATAGTATTCCAAAAGGTTGGGGTAGGCTAGGCCCCCGCGGTCTCAGGGAAGCATGAGTATTTTGTTGGAGAATCTTGGTCGCCCCTTACCCCAAACAAAGGAGTTTAGATCCCATTGGATATCTGCTTGGGGAATAGGTGTGGGTAGAGTTTGGAATAGGTAAAGTAATTTTGGTAGGTTGGGCATTTTGACCGCATTAAGGTGGCCAAGCCAGGATATCGGGAGCTTGTTCCAGCGCCGTAGGTCCTCCAGGATGCCCCGCCTGTAGGGCTGCCAAATAGCCTCGGACCAAGAGGACAGAGAGAGGTCAGGTTTAGGCCCAGGTTGCAGATCGAGTTGGTGGCCCAGTTTAGTAGGGTGAGGGTTTGGAGGTGAACTACCTCCGGGGCCAAGAGGGTTAGATTTAGGGCTTGGGATTTGGCCATGTTGATATTAAAGCCCAAAATCCTTTCAAAGGAGCAAAGAAGAGAGGCCAGCGCCGGCATAGAGGTGGTGGGGGCAGTTAAGGATAGGAGAAGATCATCTGCGAATAAGGCTACTTTATGTTCTTGGCCTCCAAATGGGATACCAGTGATGGCGTCTGACTGGTGTATTGCAATGGCGAGGGGTTCTACTGCTAGGGAGAAGAGCAGGGGGGAGAGTGGACAACCTTGCCTGGTGCCCCGTCAGATGGGGATGGGTGAAGAGAGATGGCTGTTGATACGGATTCGCTCTGTGGGTGAGACATAGGAGACCATGAGCCTAGATATCATATCCAGGCCTAAGTCTATTTTTTGGAGGACTGCACGCATGAATCGCCAATCGACCCGGTCGAAGGCCTTTTCCACATGCAGGGACACCAGGCAAGCTGGGATATGCCAACGGTGGACTTTTTCGACAAGGTGGGCCACTCGGCGGATGTTGTCTGCCCCCTGGCAGCGGTGTATAAATCAGGCCTGGTCAGGGTTGATCAGCCAGAGGACATATGCTTTGAGGCGGTTCGCCAGTATCTTGCTGTATATCTTGGTGTCCGTATTGAGGAGGGCGATAGGGCTATATGACGTGCATAAACAGGGGTCTTTTCCCGGTTTAGGGATAAGGAGGACCACCGCCTCAGCCATCGTGGGGGTGAGGCCTGAGTTTTCAGAGAATGTGTTAAAAAGCTGCAGGAGGTGATCCTGAAGCTGGGGGTCAAGGGGATCCCAGGGGCAGAGGGAGAGGAAGGAGGAGATGTCCTCCCGGGACTGGGGGTCTTCGGCATAAAGGTCCGCGTAGAAGGTGCCTGCTCTTGATCATGGTCAGATATGGCCCAAGCAACATCTGCTTGCTTGAAGTTTTTGATGTGAGATTTAGTTGAGTGCATACGGAGACGGCGGGCCAAACATGATCCCACCTTGTCCCCCCGTCATAGAATTTCAGTTTAACGCTATAAGCGACCTTTCCGCTTTGTTTGTTCGGGAAACCCTGAGCTGCCCCCTAAGTATAGCTGAGTTTCTTATGGCATCCGGAGGGCTCTGTGTGATCCAGCCATTCTAGTGTCTTGATGTCTGCCGCCAGGCCAGTTTTGACCAGATCCACTTCCCACGATCGGGCAATGGCGATGGAGGTGATGCCTCCCCTAATGGGCGCCTTGAAGGCATCCTACAGTGTGTGGTTGGGGGATTCGGGAAGCACATTTGTTTCAAAGGACGATGTAATCTCCTTTCGTATCTCAGAAATGACAACGGGTCACGCAGGATGTTGGGTGGGAGCATCCAGGCAGGTGGGGAGCCGTGACCCCCGGCATGGCTCCGCAAAATGGGCATTGTCTGAGGTGGAGATGTCCGAGATTTGTGCTGATTCCAGGGACCGCACCAGGGAGAGGGATAGTAAAAAGTAATTAATACTTGAGTATGAGTGGTGGACATGGGAGAAAAAGGAGTAGTGCTGCAGATCCGGGAACCTGTAACGCCAAGCATCCACAAGCCCTATGTCCCCCAAGTCCCTCTTGAGGGCGGCAAACATTGCACCTGTACCCTGAAAATAAGTGGCACTCTGGTCCATCTCCAGGTCCTAGACGAGGTTAAAGTCTCTCACGAGGATCATCCCCAGTTGGTACGGCACGTAGATATTGAGTAGGGTTAAGGGTTGGGCATCTTGCTGTATCTGGACTTTCAAATAGTGACCATCCCCGTCCCGCACCACCCGAGGACTTGCGTATTTGGATTTATATAAAATTGCAACCCCAGCAGTTTTGGATGGAGCGGTTGCCCAGAATTAGTGTGGGTATTTAGGGTGGGCCATGAGAGATTTGTCGGAAGATAGTAAGTGAGTTTCCTGTAAGAAGATGATGTTGGGATCTTGTATAAGCAGGTACCGCCATACCTGGCGGCGTTTTTTAGGAGAGTTGAGCCATTTAACGTTCAGAGAGAGGAATTTAACACGAGAAGTATCAGCCATGGTGATGGGAAAAGGAGAAATCGAGGTCAGAGGGGGTGTGCTGCACTGCGCAGTTAGGTGAGAGGGGGATGCAGGTTTTAAAATGTCAGGAGCGCAGTCTGTGTCCTGGCAGGTAGGAGGGTCCTTTAGTGTTGAGTAGATGGAGGAGAGCACTCAAGAAACCCCCCATGTCAGGTGAGGCCCTCCCAGAGGGAGACGGTAGGAAAACTGGGGTAGGGTAACATCAACACAGTGTGGCCAACAGGGCCTGTACATTCTAGTATCGTCCTGGAATGGTCCGGAAGTCAAGACAAGCACCATTCTGAAGAAGATACTCTTCCTAGGGACAAGGTGAAGGCAGGGGGTGTGGAGTGTGGAGGTGTCAGTGGATAGTCTCCACTCCCCGCAGCCGGGCTTAGACAGGCAAGCCAGTGGCGCCAGCCTCTGGGCCAGCCACCTCAGGAGGCAATTCCATGCCTGCAGATAAGAAGTCCAGGAACAGAAGAACACTCGTATAAGGAGTAGGGGTGAAGTCGAGAAGCTTTGGGGGTGAGAGGCAATTCCGCGGTGCACAGCCTGCATAGAGTCCAGGGTGGTCCAGGGTCAGGAGGTGGGCATGTGGCAGTGTCAGGTTTGCTCCAGGTTGGTGGGGAGGGTTCTCTACTTGGATGCCGTGGGGGATCGAGCCGGTGACCGAGCATTGGTCATAGTGTGGATGTGTTTGATAGTGTCCTGTTTGGTTTGTGAAGACGCTTGCTCTTTGGTGCGAGCTCTGTGTTTGGGTGTAAGAACCGTAGACCAATCAGGCCGCATAGGTTCTCTGGGGGAGGCCTGGGGTGGGGAGAGGCTGGTGTCTCTAGACAACATCGGGATTTATAGCAATTGCTTCGCGTCTCTCAAGGAGCGCAGGTTCTGACGCTTCCCCTCCCATGTAAAGATCAGCGCGAAGGGGTGTCCCCATGGATATTTGATGTTTAGGTCATGTAGCTTATCAGTGACCGGCTTGAAGTCTTTGCTCCTGTGGAGCGTTACCGGGGCAATGTCCTGAAAGATCTGAATAGGGTAGCCATTGTAGACCAAGTCTTTTGCGCCTCTCACCTTTCGTATTATAGCCTCCTTTTCAGTCAAGAAGTGGATTTGCGTCAGTATGTCCAGCATGAAATCGGGGCAGCCCCGGATCTGGGCCACTCAATGAGCCCTATCCAATGCTGGAGGGGAGGCATCATCATCACCCCTAATTGCCTTAAGGAGGTCCATGGCGAAAGTCATTATGTCCGCTCCCCCAGCCCCATTGGGGACCCCCCCCGATACAAACATTGTTTCGCCTACTCCTGTTTTTAAGGTCCTCCTGCTTAAGCTGAAGGTCAATGTGTTGATCTTCCAGGGCCGCTATTCTGCGCCAGAGGTTTTCGTGGTCATCTGCTGAGCGCTCGAGGTCGTCGACCCGACCCACGATTTCTGTAACGTCCGATCGAAGTTCATGAAGGCAGGCCTTGAACTCTGTCTTAATTTCCTCCAGGAAGGCGTTCATGAAGGCCTGTGTAAGAGGGCATGTCCTAGGATCATCAGGGGCCACTGCCCCCGTGGACACCGAGGAGGCCAACCAGGGGTGGCCAGACCTAAGCCACAGAGATGCCACGGGTTGTCTTTGGCCAAGGTGGGCAAAGTATCTTTGCCACCTTTGGTGCATGGCATGATCAGGCGGTGTCTCCAGCTATACAGCACGGAGGTTGGGTGCCACCTATGTAGCAGGGCATGAGGGTGGCACGCTGGGTGAATGGGGCAAAGTCTCACTGCAAATCTCTCCAATCAGGCCCGGGTGGGCGTCAACTTCAGGCCAGTGAGGGTTCTCGAGACTCATTGACCGGTTCCCGGTGGAGTCCAAGGGAGGGCCCCAAACCCCCCACCCAGTGCTGCCAGTCAAGAGGGCCGATACCTCGGGCCGTAGAGGTGCCACCAGGGGCCTTGATGCTGTCAGTTCCCTCATTTGGGGTGCACTTCTCTACATGGATGGGGGGTTCCAGGGGCAGAGAGGAGCGAGAGGGGGTCCCAGGCTTCCAGAGGGACGTGCTTATGAAAGGCACTATGCCTCCTCCCCAATGCAGCGAGTCAGTCAGCTGTTGTTGTGACCAAATCCCACCCGCTTAGCACTGGGCACCAGCGTCCTCCAGCAGGTCCCCCAGGCTAGTCGCAGTGGTCCCGCAGAGCCTTCAGTTCTGGGGGCCCTGATGGAGGGAGGAAGGGGGCCCCCCACCCAGCCACAGCAGCAGCGAACGCACCCAGGGAGGGCCAAGTAGGCCCGGGCCCGGCCCAACAGGAAAGGCCCAAGCAGCACAGTCAAGACAGAGGAAGGGGTGGGGAATAGGAGCCTGCTGCGGGGCTTTGCAGCCGATTGACCATTACCTCGATTCCTGAGGGTGGTTGCTTGGCTCCAGGCAGCTGTTGTGAAGAAGGGTGGCAACGGCGTAGTACCGGCTCACCGGACGGGGCCCAGATCGTCCCCTCGGTCCCCAGGCGGGGCAGCAGGCTCAGCGCGGGCTCCAGGTGAGGGGGCAGTTGAGGAGTAACAGGGCCATGGGGCCTTGATCCTGCCCCTCATAGGTCCCCAGTGATCTCCCCACGAGGCGGCACCCTGACCAGGCAAGGGGCACCGGTCTCCGGGGATCCCCAAACCCACAGACAGGCTCAGTGGCGCAGGCTCTCGGGCTGTGCCCGATCGGCAAAGTTCCATCTTCGGCAGGCCGCACGGAGTGAATTGCACGGGGCGGAGTGGTCCCAATCTGGAGCCCCATGGTAAGTGCCCTCCAGGCAGCCGAAACAGAGTCTTGGCGGGAGGAAGCAAGGTTGCAGTGCACCTTGGCCACCCTATGTAGGCGCAGGGGGGCCTCGGCCCTCATCCAGGCTCAGAGCTCCCAGCGTCAGTGCAGGGTAGACAAGGAGGCAGAGGGCTGCGCCACCACAGGTGGTGTGGGCACCTGAGGAAAGGGAGGAATCCTCCACAGGTTCCGCGGCCTCTCAAGATAGCGTCCACGGGAGGAGAAGCAGTCTCGTCCCAGGCCGTCTCGACTCTTCTGGGTGCCCTTTGGCTTGATGACAGGCGACCGGGGTAGCCCGCCGACATGACAGGGGTGCTCCGGAGCCCACGAGCAGTAGAGCGGGCTCAGATGGCCGGCAGTTTAGCAGAGGCCGCTGCGATGGAGCGGAGACACATTGAAGCACGTCCTACTCCATTTGCAGCTAGGCCACGCCCCAAAATGCCTACATTTTTAACAGAACGTCTATGGAGGAATCCATCCTTCACCACTCCAAAAACCAATACACAATGAAAGATGGATGTAGCCTCACTCACAGGAAATCTTTCAATATTCCAATGTCCAAACCAGCATGAATACACACATGCAGGTGTAACAGAGAGCCTAACCATACCCAATTAAGACAGCAATTTACTTATCTTAATTGGTACAATTATACTATCAGTAAAGCAAGCTACTCAGTCCAAATTACCCATTTTACAAACTGAAAGACCAAATATTCTTTCAAAATTAAGAAAAACATAAGTGATCTATGGACAGCATCCTCAGAAAATCAATAATGTAAATGGCCTATTTGAACCTAAAACCATGTAATATTTATCTAGAATAACCAACAAGGAAGCCTAGAGTATGAATCTAAACCAAATATGGGTAAGATATGCTTACTATACCAAATAAGGATATCATCAAGTTTTTGAACTGTATCTGCTGACCACACTCACCAAGGGGAGCAAAAAAGATATACTAATATTTGGATATGTGTTTAGGCATTCATATATGTAGCACGTTTGGTGGTGATGATAACTAAGTTTTAAAGCAATATATTCTTCATGTTCAAACTCTTGAAGAAGCAAGGAAGAAGATATGAAGGATAACCTCAGACACTATAGGACTACACTGTGTGTCCAACAACAACTGCATGCCCTAAATGCAAGCTAGCCATTTCATACTCCCCTTTGCAAGCAGACTCAAACATTTTCTATGTCCATTGCAGGTTGGACAGATGCTACATTTGCAAAGAAGAGCGTGATAGGCTGACAGAATCACACTAACAATATGAGAGAAACGGTCCAGGACAGCTGCAGCAGTTTAATGGGTCTCCAGGTGGATGCATCTTGAACCAAGAAATGTCCCTATGAGGAAAAGACCCGCTGACTCAAAGGAAGACTATATCCCCAGCATACTCCAAAAAACAAGATCTTTGAACAAATACTACAGTAATGTCTATGTCCTTTTGTCAGACTCAGACATGAACTTGCTTAGCATACTGGAAACTTGGCTAAGTGATGAATTCAGGCTCACTCTAAACAAAGCCATACTTTCATGATTCAAACCCCTCATATGAAATTGCTCCAATGAGGAGATTGAAGTAGGAGTTGCCAACATCCATACAAGCTCAATACAGACAAAATCCATTTCCCTTGCTCTGACTTTACTTCCTTATTTTTCCTAATTTATACACTTTCCTCTTGCAATCACACATTATTGGCCCTAGTTTTAGAGTTTGGCAGATGTCCTAGCTGCCCTATTTAGATTGTATAGGGCTTATATGCAATTTAAAGAGAGAAGATGGGACATCCATCATTTTTGGTAGATGTCCCAGTTCTCACAAACTCTAAATAAGGGCCTTTGCCAGTGGGATGGCCCTAAAATATCTACTCCCAGCCTCCTATTGCATGCAGCAAACCCTTAATGAGGCACTTGGCCTCTGATATCACTTAAGATATCCACCCCCCCCCTACCTGACACGAATGTACATAGTACCTAAAACCAGTATATTAATAGAGTGTGGGGAGGAGATTGGATACATTCTGAGTGTTTTTTGAATTGCTCAAGATTAAGAGTTTCCTTTAGGAACAAAAATAGTTCATTTCATTTCACTGCCTCAGCTCCATAGAGAGAAGCACTTTGTCACCCAACTCTTGTTAGAACCACCATCTATCAATTAGATCCTTATGTTCACTGATTTCTGGCTCGCCATACCAACAAATGGGATGGGCTAGACCCAGTGTGCTTGGCCTACCTTCATGCAGAAACACACACACATACACAATATATACACACATATATATATACATATTCACTGAAAAAACCACAGGTGTTAGGGACGTTATAGTTAGTCTGACATTTCACTCATACGAAACCAGAGAAATTCAACCGTTATAGTTAGCTGAGCTAACTATAACCCACGCCCCCACAATGCACTACTGATGATGTCACATATTACATCACTCATGACATGGTCAGTGACATCACTGATGACATCACTGATGACATCTCAAATGACATCACTGATGACATCACTGATGACATCATCCACTTAATCTCTGATGCACCTACTCACACCCTAATATAACCTTTCAGACACCCACTCTAAAATACAGACTTCCATTCTGGAAACCATAGACACACTAATACCAGTTAGTACATACCCACTCACTGGTTCCTAGGTCTACTCTCACATCCACTCGCTCACCCATACAGTCACTCATACATGCAGTCACTCATCAATACAGCCACTATTATATGCACTGATACACCCATACAGATACTCACACACCACCACTCACCCATAGTTACTCACACACCTAGTCAGTCATCCAAAGAGTCAATCACATTGCCATTTACTCATCTATACAGTTATACACACACCACCTCACTTATTCACACAGATACTAACACATACTTACTCTCTTATACAATCACTGACACAAGCACACACTCATCCATACATCCACTCTCACAATCACTCACTCTCACATACAGTCACTTATATACTCCAACACTCACATATACTGCCATTCACATATGCAGTTACTCACACATATACCACTGAGACATCCATTCACTCACCAACACAGGCATATAAATACTCACTCAATCATACAGCACCTCGCAGACGCACTCATGAATCCATACACCCAGTGAATCACCCACTGACACATCCATGCAGGTAGTCACACAACACACAGACACTCAGGCACACATACAGGTACTCAAACAACCAATCAATAACCTATATAGACACTCATGTACCTATTCACCAACCCATGCAGCCACTTACACACCAACTGACAGACTGATACAGACATTCACACAGATTAGTCACTCATCCATTCATTCACCCAGACATGTATAATCACTCACTTATACAGTCAGTCACATACTGACTGAATCATCATATATATATCACATTCTTAAACTTTTTAGAAACACTCACAGTCACTGGATGATGTCATCAGTGATATCATTTGAGATGTCATCAGTGATGTCATCAGTGATGTCACTGGCCATGTCATGAGTGATGTAATATGTGACGTCATAAGCAGTGCATTGCGGGGGCGTGAGTTATAGTTAGCTCAGCTAACTATAACGGCTGAATTTCTCTGGTTTTGTACGAGTGAAATGTCAGACTAACTATAACGTCCCTGAAACCTGTGTTTTTTTCAGTGAATATCTAAGGTTTTTTAAATGCTAATTTCTAACTATAACGTCCCTGAAACCTGTGGTTTTTTCAGTGAATTTTATATATATGCATTCAATTTCCTCTCACTCTTACAAGGAAGGAATCAGCAGTCAGGTTGTAGTTTGGAAGTATTTAATCTGGAAAAGACGCGATCCACGCGTTTGGGCTCGTCCGAACCTTGATAACGATACGTGACGTCATTGTAGCTTCCTTATTTAAATGTACAAATGCCTCTAGTTGCCAACATTAACAAAGGACTACATATTGCATTAATCCAAAAAGCTGGCGGCCATATTGGCCTGGTCACGATGTGAAAATTCAGGAATTCATACAATAAAGAAAAGAAAACAAGTGTTAATATGTACACAATGTCATTTCAGCATATCTTGCCCCATGACCGCCGTACCTGTATGTTCGTCAACGTGACTTGTTCATAATAAACATACTTACGATTGCAAACATCACCATAAAAAATGGACTACACATTACTTTAAAGTGAAAGGCTATTGGCCCTATTGATCTGGGCACTTTGCGTATTATATTGGTTCTTAACGAAAGAAAAGAAAAAAAAGGGTAGTTAATATACACACTCTATCCCTAAATAAAGTTCTAGCGATTATAGTTCCATTCCATTCACAGCTCATTTGAGATGTCATGAGTGATGTCATGAGTGATGTCACTGACCATGTCATGAATGATGGAATGTCTGAGGTCATAAGCAGTGCATTGCGGGGGCGTAAGTTATAGTTAGCTCAGGTAAGTATAACTGCTGAATTTCACTGGTTTTGTACGAGTGAAATCTGAGTCTAACTATAACATGCCTGGAATCTTTGTTTTTTTCAGCAAATTTCTAGTTTTTATAAATGTTAAGTAAGATGCCTATCATAATGGATGGTGGGGGTTGGAAGCAGGGCCTGGCCTGGAATTGTGCTGCCCCCACCTAAGCTTGCTGCTCCTGCCTCCCCTCCTCCGCTTTGCCATCCATTGTCCAAGTCTATACCCCTGCTCCCTCATTACAGCCCTGTGTGGCCATTGTTCTGCCACTGGCCTTCCCGCCTTCTCTGAACAGTTAGCTTGCTGCCCCATCCACTTCCTCCCTATCCTCTGTTGTCTGAATCCATGCACTAGCCTCCTCCTCCTTCCTCCCTCCTGCCATGCATGGTCTGATGTGCTGCCACTGCTCTCCATTTAGCATGATGCCCCAGTACACTTCTCCTGCCCTCCATTGCCCAATTCTATGCCCCATCATTGACCTCCTGCTTAGCCTCTGTGCTTAGCTTGCTGCCCCTACTCTCCTTCCCCCTGCCCTCCGATGTCTGTGTGCATGCCCCTGCTCCATCCTTTTTGCCCACCATGTTCCATGGACCTGCCCCTCCTATCTACTCTGAGTGTTCTTTTGAGCTGCCACTCCCCTCCCACCTGCCTAGCATTGTCAGATGACTGTAACCTGTCCCTGCCATCTCCACCCTGCCTGTCCACGTTCCATGCCCCTATCCCCTTCCTCCTGTCCTCAATGGTCCATTTTACTGCCACACCCTTCTGCCCTCCCTGGTCTGTTGTGCTGCAACTGCTCCTCCTGCCTGCCCCGCGTGGTCTGTTGTGAGGCCCCTTCCCCTGAACTCTCTTGTCTGTGCCCAGCTCCTACCCCTCCCTTCTATCCTCCATGGTCCTTTGTGCATGCCCCTGCCCCCTCTGTCTTGCCCATCATGGCCATTGTGCTGCCACTAACCCTCCCGCTTGCCATGCATGGTCGTCTGTGCTGCCACGGCCCCTCCCACCTTCCCTGTGTGATCAGCTAGCTGCCCCTGACCCCTTCCCACCTTCCCTCCATGGTCTGTGTGTATGCCATTATAGTCTCACTGTTGCCCTCAATGGTGTGTTGTGCTTCTAGTGCCCATCCTGCCTGACCTCCATGGTCAGCTTGCTGCTCCTGCCCTGCCCCCTTGACCCCTGCCCTCTGTTTTCCATGTGCAGACCCCTATTTCCTCCCTCCTGGCTTGTCTGTTCCATTGTAATGCCCCTGATCCCTCCCTCCTGCCCTTTATGGTCTGTTATGCTGCAGCTTTCTCTCCTGTCTGTCCATTATGGTCAGCTTGCTGCCATTGCTTCTTTCCCCTCTGTTCTCTGTTGTTCGTGTGCATGGTCCTGTCCCCTCCCTATTGCTTTCCATGGATTGTTGTGCTGCACTGCCGTCCCACATGCCCTGTGTGGTGTATTGTGCTGCTGCAAACCCTGATGCCTGCCCTGTAAGGTCAGTTTGGCGCACCTGTCCATGTACCTCCTGTCCTCTGTTATCCGAGTCCATGTCCCTACCCCAATTCCTCCTACCTTCCATGATCCATTATACTATACTTGCTAACATTTTGAACTTGGTAAAAGGGAGATTTTGAAAAAAAAATGGGGAATTGATTTTTCCCATTGACTTACATTGAAAAAGAGGCGATTGTAGACAGGAGACAGATAAAATAAAGCCGATTTGGGCTTAAAAACATTGGGCGTTTCCTGGCTGAATCGGGTCTGTTGGCATGTATGGTTGTACTACCACTGCCTCTTCCTTCTGCCCACAATGGTCTATTATATTGCCAGAGCCTCTCTTGCCTGTCCTGGATTGTTGGTTTGTTGCCCCTGCCCCCCTTTCCACTGCCCTCCATAGTCTGTTGTGCTGCCACTGCCCTTCCTGCCTGCCCGGTGTGGTCAAATTGTTGCCTCTGCACCCTCCTACCTGCCTTCAATTTTCCTAGTCTGTGCCCCTGACCTCTGCCTCTCAACAGTATCCTAATGAACAACTAGATTGCTAACATTCTATATTTATTACAAAAGTGTTGCACGCCAGACGTCATCTTGATGTAATCAAAACTGTAATACCTAAAGCATTTCCTTTAGAAGTTATAGAAATAAGAGGGTCTTATTTGCATCGAAATTATGGTTAGTGCTGTAAAAAACTAAAATGAGGACATATTTTCTGAGTTCTCAAATAGCGACAAAGCACTTTTAAATTATTTGTTATCTTTATGTTTATTTATCCAGTTGACCACTTGATTAAATGTTGCACTTAGGGGAGAGGATGTGGTGTTACTTCCAGAGCTGCAGACTTTGCAACTGGGGAACCAGGTTGGAGTTTCTGCTTCAGCTCGACATTCTGTGATTCTGGTCAAATCACTTAATCTCCCCATGCCTACAACCAAAATGAATTTGTCCTTGTGTGATGTAACCAATGCTCATGTAAAGCACTCCAATACCTGACCAGTCTGCACTATATAAAACTGCAAAAAAACAAAAAATAAAAAGTGTTTTACACACTTCTGTCATTGGGCTATACGTGGGCTACATCTGGGTGATGTTTGTGCTACATTTGGGCTCCTTTTTCTCTGGTGACCATCTTGGGAGACTTGAATTCAATTCAATAAACGTTATTTGATCTGATTTAGAAACATAGATCATAAATGTGTACATAAAAACAGTAAATCCTCTTTCTTAATACAATACAATGAGAATTAATTAAAACCAGTAGGTAAAAACGGGTGTTACAAATCCCGGCTCAGGGCAACTTCAGTTTAACAGAATAGTAAAGTTCAATGTTTTGCAAGATCAATCTCAAGTACTTCGTGCAAAATACGCAATAAGGGGTCCAAGTAAGATGCAACGCTCTAATACCTGACCAGTCAGCACTATAAAAAACTGCAAAAAAACAAAAAATAAAAAGTGTTTTGCACACTTCTGTCAGTGGGCTATACGTGGGCTACATCTGGGTGATATTTGGGCTACATTTGGGCTCTTTTTTCTCTGGTGGCCATCTTGGGAGACTTATTTGTTATGAAGTTTCCTAATTTCCTCATTTACTGCAGTCTCCTCAGTAGAAAATGCTTTCAGTTTTTAGGTCTCGCCTACGCAGCGCGCATGCGCTGCATAGGCAAAAAGACCTTTTGGAATCGCTTCGGCTTTCCCTGCAAAAACGTGCACGCGTTCCATTGCCTTCAATGGCAACGCGTGCACGTTTGGCGATTCACTTGCGGGAGCGAGCGGCGCCATATGGTAGCAATTATCGCTCCTGGCGCCGCTCGCTCCCGCAAGGGAATCGCACTCCCCCCACCCCTCCCACCTTAACCCGAGTACTGTTTCACTTTCGCGGCCGGGGGCCGCACTTGTGTTTCAGTGCTTGTTTTAACAGCGGCGGTGGTGATTCCAACCCCTTTCGGGGTCTGGCCTTAATTGGTAAATGTGTGCGGTGCTGCTAACGTATGCCCCGCAGTGCTTAGCGTGATTTATTGAGTTAAGTACCTGAGCCGAGATGTGTGTAGGTCGCTGGTTCGGTCATGTGAGTAAATAACGCATCTTCATGCGCGCACAGCCGGCCGGTTCTGCCTCTGGAGAGTATTCAATGTAAGTAACTCACTGCAGTAATTATTGTTGACACAATTGTTCTCCTTTTAATTTATTACTGCGTATTTGAAGTTGGTTTCACTTCAAGGGGCATGGTTGGTGCCATCATGGCTGCGGTTTGTGCACAAAGCGTTTCCTACGAAGGGACCGATTCAGCCGGCTTAATTGAAATACAACCGACTGGTGACTCCCCGTCAGCATGGCCTGCGCGTGTCAGGCCCTTCATTGCTGCTTTTTGCAGTTGGACGATACCAGCAGTGTGGTAGCTCAATGGTCATGTGTGTTTTCAAATTCTGGGCAGCTGTGTAAAGTAGAATTTTAGAGGCTGTCGGGGGAGAACTGCGCAGTGTGTAATTTGATTATTGAGTGCCAAGAAATGCTTCCTTGATGGTCGGAGCGGTGAGCTTGGGAGCCAGCCAGTCCGGTTCACAAACCAGCAGCTTTTTAGCTTCCGGGGACTCCCTGCAAATGACTCGGCATCGAAGGGTCTCTCGGGGTTTTTCGGCACGGAGGTCACTAAGCATATTAATACCTGAACTAAATTGGGTGCGCAGTGGCAAAAACACATGACTCTGGGCAAATGGCTTGGCCTCCATTTGAGCTTTGGCATTGGTCTTTTCCACCTCACTGAGCTATGGTTGGTGCTGCCACCGGTCACAGTTTCTACACCTGCGTGTCTGTGGCCCTCGAGCGCACTTCCTGTCGCAAGGCCGATGGTAATCACTTGGGCTGTTTCGGCCTCACATCCCTGATTGGGATCCAGGCACCCACCCGCATTGAAGGGATGTTTGTGAATGCATTTAGGGCACGGCAGGTGAGCCTGGCGCGACAGATCGGCAGGTTGCATTGGGGTCTGCGTGCCTCCATGGCTGCGGGCCCTACCCGTACGGGCCAATTTTTTGCTATTGGAGGTCTGAAAGGCAGATGATTTGACTCTCTGATCGAAGGTCGTTGTCAGGCGAGTTTTACTCACACCTTCAGCCTGAGCTGTAGCTGAGGTGCGCACTTCTTGTTTTATAGTGACCCCTGTACCTTTGAGCACAGGGGTGGCACACTGCTAATACCAGTACTCGTATATCCTTTTCCGCAGAGGCATTTGAGAAACCCTCTGATCGGAGCTTTGTGCAAAGAACTGCGCTGCTATCAGTCCTTGATGCACCAACTCCTTGTTTGCAACTCCCTGTACCTACCTCAGCTCCCTCATGCGGGCTCAGCTCCCGCTCTCTCCTCTTACTATGCGTGTGATATAAGATGCGCTGTCTCAGTATGCCAACTGCTGACATCGTGGTGTTGGATCGTGTGCTTCAGTAATATTCCATTGAGCTGAATTTGTGTTGCTACTGTTAGTTCATATATACCTTATAACCGGACTTCAAGATAAAGAAGAAACCCCCAGCAATCTTTCTGCTGTCCTTTACCTTCCTTCTAATGACATCTACAGTATGTGGCATAAAAATGTGTCTGGTGTGCCCCTGTCATGCATGGACACGCAGGACATATATGAAATGCTTGTACAAGGTCTCTTCAAAAATGAGATAATATTTTTCGCTAAGGAGGGCTCAGACACACTGAGATTCAAGGGGTTCATTGTTTCCAGTTGCAAGTCACCGAGAAATCACTCCTCTGCCCTGCCATGAATATAATTTTTCCCAATTTAAAGACATCTATGGATACGATCTACAGCCTCAAGTGAGACCAATCCAATCCTGAATGATTGATCAACCAGAAATGATTTCAGAATTTGTCTACTGTGTGTTAAAGTCCCACGACCAGTGCATATGCACGATACCACTGCCTGACCCTTGTTTACTTTGATTCCATCAAGAAGGCATTCAGATGTGTCACGCATTTGCCATAAATTCAGAATGTTAGCACTCTAGTTGCTCATTAGATCACTGTAGTAAAGCTACTGCTCACCAGGAAGTTAACTGGAAGTCTGCTGCTGGTATTGAAAGTGCATGTTTAAGTCTGCATGTCAGAAGTTTTTATTGCAATAGAAGAGGATTTGAGAAGTCACTCAAAATGTGCCCTAATTTTTCTTTCTGCAGCACTAATCATAATTTCTGTGGCACAATGAACACCCTCATTTTGTTCCTTTTTAAATTAAATGTTTTAAGTGTTACCAGTTTATTCCAATCAAGATGGCTTCAGGTGTGCCATACTTTTGTCATAAGTAAGACTGTTAGCGCTCTAGTTGTTCTTTAGAACACTCTGGGAAGCTGCAGTAGAACACAAAGGAATCAACTGACAGTCTCTGCCCTTGTTGGATGTATATGTTTTACTGAGAATGTCTGACTTCATTCTCACATGACTGAGAAAGATAATGTGAATTTACCGAAAATATACCCTCATTTCAACTTCTGGAGCACCTTTCAAACCTCTACGGGACAAGCATGAGAAAATAGTTTTCTCTCAAACATGATTCATGATATCGCAGTAGAATGTGTTTCCACAGGGTAAAATCATCTTATAACACACCACAATTCCTAAAATTAGTATGGTACCATCAACAAATTATTTATAATGTAACTAAAGTCTGTAATCACCCTTTATAAGTTCTCCTTTTGGTGACCCTCAAAACCTTCCATTCACTACAATGCATTTTAATGGGGTGCTATCATGTATATTGGTCCCAGGATGGCTGCCAACATTTCTTGGATGAAGTGCTGTCAGCCAATCAGATCTCACGATGAGATGTGTGGTTAGGCTCCGCCAAGATATCGATATTTCTTTTTCCTTTAATATTTCAAAAACTACTGAACGGAATTACACCATTTAAAGCAAAGAGTGCACTCTGGACCAAGAGCGACCTTTCTGCCAAATTTGGTGTAATTCCGTTCAGCAGTTCGGGCTGTAGCCTCGACAAAATTTTCCTATGGAAATTAACATGGCGAAAACACATTTTGGGACCCCCCTTTTTTCTCGGCCCCCGCTTGACGAATCACCCCGAAACTTTCAAGACAGGAGCTGACCGGAGCGCCCCATTAGTTTTGAGAAATTAACAAAGATTCATCTAACGGCGCCAAAGATATTGGCAAAAGAAAAAACGCTTTTCCTATGGAAACAAGTTCCTAATTATAACTACCTACTGGCGACCGCCAGTAGGTAATACTATATTATATATATCACTTAATGGCGGTCGTCAGTAGGTAATTATAGTTAAGACCTAGTTTCCATAGGAAAAGCATTTTTTTTACTTGCCTATAACTTTGGCGTTGTTTGACCAATCTTCGTGAAATTTTCACAAAAAAGAGTCAATGTAGGTTCTGTGTGTCATGGGAGGTTCGGGGGAGATCCGTGCAGTGGGGACCGACAAATAGGGGCGTGAAAAAAGGGTACGTTTGTAATGTTAATTACCATAGGTACGCGATTTTGAACCTACAGCCTGAACCACTGGACGGAATTACACCAAATTTGGCAAAAAGGTAGATGTTGTTAGGCAGATTGTGCTTTTTGTTATTTGGTGCAAATCCGTCCAGCAGTTTTTGAGAAATGTAAGCTGAAAATGATAGATATATCTCTGGCCGCAGATATTTTGCGACAATTTTGTGATGAATCGCGAATGCATGCACCACCAGGAATGTTCTGATTGGCTGGACGCAACCCTGAATAGAAAGTTGTGGCCACCATTTTGTCGCCCGGGAACTGAGGCTGAAAATTTGTGTGAAAGCTAACATAAGGGGTCAGCGTGGAGATACTCTTACCCCATGTTTGAGAGATGGGTGTATTAGTGACACTAGTTATGTGTCTCAAATTGATTTTTTTTAAATTGTGCGCTGTATTCGCTACGACGACGTGACCATCAGCATGGCCCCCGTGTGCCATCGTGGGAACGTCGCGGCTATTGACATTGTCACGAATATTGGGAAAAATATAAAAAATATATATATATTTGTACATACTCTCCGGTCAATGTCGCAGACTCATGTACACACTCACAAACTCACTCAGTCACTTATACACCCTTTCACATATCCACTCACACACGTATACATCCAGTCACATACCCACTCGGATACTGATGCACTCACTCTCACACCCATTAAGGTACTTATGCATCCACTTACAGACTTACTCGGATAGTGACGCACCCATGTACACACCCACTCAGAGACTCACGTATGTTCTCACCGACCCACTGAGACATTCATACACCCACTCACAGATCCACTGAGACACTCATACACCCACTCGCACACCCATTCAGACACCCACTTAGACTCTCATGTATCCACTCACAGATCCAGTCAGATAGTTATATACTTACTTACAAATGCATAAAGGCACTCATGTACCTACTCACAGACTGAGTGAGAGACTTACGCAACCAATCACAGACCCATTGTGACACTGATGCACTCACTCATAGATGTACTGAGGCAGTCACGCATTTTGTTATAGAAGTATTGATAGACTGATGCATCTTCTCACAGATCCTGTCAAGTACTTATACAGTGAATGAGATACTTAGTTATACAGTGATGCATGCAGTCATAGATTACACTGAAAATGTTATGCACTGTGCTATAGAGATATTAAGGGAGTTGTACATGCTATTATACAGTCGTTTAGATAGTTATGTGTTTAGTGTGTTGGTTATAATCCATTTTGCAGTTGTCAGTTTTGAATGTGGTGGTGGCTATTGAATGCCTGCATTTGTTTTGTCATTTCGCAACTTATTCAAGGTGATCACAGTTACCGACGTTATCACAATGTCTGCGCCACTGCAAAAATGGAAAATCAGTTTAAATGGTTGTTTTTTTGTAAACTCCCTACAAAAATATGACTTGAAACAGTGCAGTCATACATCTCTAGTGTCTAAAATACTGTAAAATGTGTGCATATATGTGTATGCCCCCTACAAAGGCATGATTGTCACGGTTACCGGAGCTGTCGCAACTCTCAGTGTAATTGCGAAAACGGGAAGTAGGGTTTAAACAGTTTCTTTAAAAACTTACTAGAAAAATATGTGTACAAATATGTTTTTAAAGCAGTGATGTGGTTAGTAATGTGTGTATTGTAATAGTTAGAATGGATTTTTTTAGCAAAAATTTTTGAATGTGGTGGTGATCATGATCATCGCGTCGTCGTCGGTGATCTCAACATTTTTTAAAACAAATTATTTAACAAGAAAATGAACAAAATTTTGGCCTCTTGGGTGGCTCTGATTTAATAAATGTCTTTAAGTGTATTTTTGAGTATGTGAAAAAAACTTGTTGATCACAGATTCTCCACAGTAAATGCAACAATGTTGTGCCGACTTAAAAAATTCTTAAAAATTAAGCCAGTTATTATTGCACTTTCTGATAAACACATACCAAATCAGAAAATGAGTGGTATCTAATATACATATAATATAAAATATCCAGTTGTAGAAATAAAATACGAAAATCTTAGAGTCTCACTTAAAAAATGGATGTTACAATTAAGAAATAGAATTTAAAAAACCTTAGAAATTCACTGAAAAAACCAAAGGTTACAGGGACTTATAGTTAGGAATTAGCATTTTAAAAACCTTAGCAATTCACTGAAAAAAACAAAGGTTACAGGGATGTTATAGTTAGGAAATAGAACTAAAACAAACCTTAGAAATTCATTGAAAAAAACAAAGGTTACAGGGACTTTATAGTTAGGCTGACCTTTCACTTGTACAAAACCAGAGATATTCCTGCAGTTATAGTTAGCTGAGCTAACTATAACTCACACCCCCACAATGCACTGCTTTGGTATTTAGTGTATAGGAATTATGTAGAGTGGGATTATGTTTTATGGAGAGTAATTATGTGGTATGGTAGTCTGTGTTGTGGAGTGGTAACCTCAGGTTTAGTCTTCCTCGTTTCCATAGAAGCTAAACAATGAACTCAATGAGAAAAAAAAGAAGGAATCACTGAATTGCTCTTTTGGACCTAGTCAGAGGTATGAGTAGGGCCACTGGAATTATGCACCTGTTTGGCTGCACTGACTTTCGCACAATTATACATTTTTCGCATTAGACACATACTCCATCATGTGCTGCCTAATCTGCAGATTTGAACAGAAAAAGCCTTGTTTCTAGCTCAAACGGCTCAAACGTTACCAAAAATGCAGCAACAAGTGTTACAGCTTGGTGGAAGGTCCTTTGTAAACCTAGAATGGTCACCTGTTACTCATTGATAAATGTGGGTGTTAAATTGGTACTAATGGTGTGCAAGCCACTTTTGCTTCTTTCTGCATCTCTCTTGCCTCTTTCTGCATTTCTGTTGCTTCTTTCTGCACCTCTTTTACCTCTTTCTGCACCTCTGTTGCCTCTGTCTGCACCTCTCTTGCTTCTTTGTGCACCCCTCATGCCTATTTCTGCACCCCTCTTCCCTCTTTTTGCACCCCTCTTGCCTCTTTCTGCACCTCTGTTGCATCTTTCTGCACTACTCTTGCTTCTTTCTGTACCTCTCTTGCTTCTGTTTGCACCACTTGTGCTTCTTTCTGCACCCTCTTCCCTCTTTCTGCTCCCCTATTGCCTCTTTCTGCACCTCTGTTCCTTCTTGCTGCACTTCTTGTGCTTCTTTCTGAAACTTTCTTGCTTCTTTCTGCACCCCTCTTTCTCCATCCCTCTTTCCTCTTTCTGCATCTCTGTTGCTTCTTTCTGCACCTCTCTTGCCCCTTTCTTCACCCCTCTTCCCTCTTTCTGCACCTCTGTTGCTTCTTTCTGCACCTCTCTTGCCCCTTTCTTCACCCCTCGTCCCTCTTTCTGCACCCCTTGTGCCTCTTTCTGCACCCCTTTTCCCTTTTTCTGCACCTTTCTTTCCTCTCTCTGCACCTCTGTTCCTTCTTTCTGTACTTCTTTTGTTTCTTTCTACAGCTCTCTTGCTTCTTTCTACACCCCCTTGCCTCTTTCTCCACCTCTGTTGCCTCTTTCTGCACCCCTATTGCCTCTTTCTGCACCTCTGTTCCTTTTTTCTACACTTCTTTTGTTTCTTTCTGCACATCTCTTGCTTCTTTCTGCACCCCTCGTGCCTCTTTCTGCGCCCCTCTTCCCCTCTGTTCCTTCTTTCTGCACTTCGTTTGTTTCTTTCTGCACCTCTCTTGCCTCTTTCTACACCTCTCTTGCCTCAGTCTGCCCACCTGTTCCCTCTTTTTGCACCCCTTTTGCCTGTTTCTGCAACTCTCTTGCCTCTTTCTGCAGTTCTCTTGCCTCCTTCTGCACCTCACTTGCCTCTTTTTGCACCTCTGTTGGTTCTTTTGCACTGCTCTTGCTTTATCTGCACCTCTCTTGCCTGTTTCTGCACCTCTCTTGGTAGTTTCAGTAATGCTTTTGTTTCTTTCTGCACCTGTCTTGCAAATTTCTGCACCCCTCTTGCCTCTTTCTGCACCCCTATTCCCTCTTTCTGCACCTCTCTTGCCTCTGTCTGCACCCTTCTTGCCTCTTTCTGCACCTCTGTTCCTTCTTTCTGTGCTTCTCTTGCTTCTTTCTGAGCCCCTCTTGACTCTTTCTGCACATCTGTTGCATCTTTCTGCACTACTCTTGCTTCTTTCTGTACCTCTCTTGCTTCTTTCTGCACCACTCGTTCTTCTTTCTTCACCCTTCTTCTGTCTTTCTGCACCCCTCTTGCCTCTTCTGCCCCCCTGTTCCTTCTTTCTGCTTTTCTTGTGTTTCCTTCTGCACCTCTCTTGCTTCTTTCTGAACCCTTCTCGCCACTTTCTCCACCCCTGTTTCCCCTTTTTGCATCTCTGTTGCTTCTTTCTGTACTTCTCTTGCCTCTTTTTCTACCCCTCATCCCTCTTTCTGCACCTCTGTTGCTTCTTTCTGCACTTCTCTTGCTTCTTTCTGCACCTCTGTGCCTTCTTTCTGCAACCCTTGTGCCTCTTTCTGCACCCTTCTTCCCTCTTTCTGCTCCCCTCTTGCCTCTTTCTACACCTCTGTTCCTTTTTGCTGCACTTCTTTTGTTTCTTTCTGCAACATTCTTGCTTCTTTCTGTACCCCTCTTGCCTCTTTCTCCATCCCTCTTCCCTCTTTCTGCACCTCTGTTGCTTCTTTCTGCACCTCTCTTGTCCCTTTCTTCACCCCTCTTCCCTCTTTCTGCACCTCAGTTGCTTCTTTCTGCACTTCTCTTGCTTCTTTCTGCACCCCTTGTGCCTCTTTATGTACCCCTTTTCCCTCTTTCCGCACCTTTCTTGCCTCTCTCTCTGCACCTCTGTTCCTTCTTTCTGGACTTCTTTTGTTTCTTTCTCCAGCTCTCTTGCTTCTTTCTACACCCCCCTTGCCTCTTTCTCCATCCCTCTTCCCTCTTTCTGCACCCCCTGTTGCCTCTTTCTGCACCTGTTCCTTTTTTCTGCACATATTTTGTTTCTTTCTGCACATCTCTTGCTTCTTTCTGCACCCCTCGTGCCTCTTTCTGCACCCCTCTTCCCTCTTTTTGCACCTCTGTTCCTTCTTTCTGTACTTCTTTTGTTTCTTTCTACACCCTTCTTCCCTTTTTTGCATCCCTCTTGCCTCTTTCTGCAGTTCTCTTGTCATTTTATAAACCTCTCATGCCTCTTTCTGCACCTCCCTTGCCTCAGTCTGCCCACCTGTTCCCTCTTTTTGCACCCCTTTTGCTTGTTTCTGCAACTCTCTTGCCTCTTTCTGCAGTTCTTTTGCCTCCTTATGCACCTAACTTTCCACTTTTTGCACCTCTGTTGGTTCGTTTGCATTGCTTTTGCTTCTTTCTGCACCTCTCTTGCAAATTTCTGCACCCCTCTTACCTCTTTCTGCACCCCTCTTACCTGTTTCTGCACCTCTCTTGCCTCTGTCTGCGCCCTTCTTGCCTTTTTATGCACCTCTGTTCCTTCTTTCTGCACTTCTCTTGCTTCTTTCTGTACCCCTCTTGCCTCTTTCTGCACCTCTGTTGCTTCTTTCTGCACTTCTCTTGCTTCTTTCTGTACCTCTCTTGCAACTTTCTGCACCCCTCGTGTCTCTGTGTGCACCTCTCATGCCTCTTTCTGCTCCTCTCTAGCCTCTTTTTGCACCCCTCTTGCCTCTTTCTGCACCTCTGTTGGTTCTTTCTGTACCCCCTGTTGCCTCTTTCTGCACCCCTGTTGCCTCTTTCTGCACCCCTGCTCCTTTTTTCTGCACATATTTTGGTTCTTTCTGCACATCTCTTGCTTCTTTCTGCACCTTTCTTGCCTCTCTCTGCACCTCTGTTCCTTCTTTCTGCACTTCTTTTGTTTCTTTCTCCAGCTCGCTTGCTTCTTTCTACACCCCCTTGCCTCTTTCTCCATCCCTCTTCCCTCTTTCTGCACCCCTGTTGCCTCTTTCTGCACCCCTGTTGCCTCTTTCTGCACCCCTGTTGCCTCTTTCTGCACCCCTGTTCCTTTTTTCTGCACATATTTTGTTTCTTTCTGCAGATCTCTTGCTTTTTTCTGCACCCCTCGTGCCTCTTTCTGCACCCCTCTTCCCTCTTTTTGTACCTCTGTTCCTTCTTTCTGCCCTTCTTTTGTTTCTTTCTGCACCCTTCTTCCCTTTATTGCATCCCGCTTGCCTCTTTCTACAGGTCTCTTGTCATTTTCTGCACCTCTCATGCCTCTTTCTGCACCTCTCTTGCCTCAGTCTGCCCACCTGTTACCTCTTTTCTGCACCCCTTTTGCCTGTTTCTGCAACTCTCTTGCCCCTTTCTGCAGTTCTTTTGCCTCCTTATGCACCTAACTTGCCACTTTTTGCACCTCTGTTGGTTCGTTTGCTTTGCTCTTGCTTCTTTCTGCACCTCTCTTGCAAATTTCTGCACCCCTCTTGCCTCTTTCTGTACCCCTCTTACCTGTTTCTGCACCTCTCTTGGAAGTTTCTGTACTGCTCTTGTTTCTTTCTGCACCTGTCTTGCAAATTTCTTCACCCCTCTTGCCTCTTTCTGCACCCCTCTTCCCTCTTTCTGCACCTCTCTTGCCTCTGTCTGCACCCTTCTTGCCTTTTTCTGCACCTCTGTTCCTTCTTTCTGCTCTTCTCTTGCTTCTTTCTGCACCCCTCTTGCCTCTTTCTGCACCTCTGGTGCTTCTTTCTGCACTTCTCTTGCTTCTTTCTGTACCTCTCTTACACATTTCTGCACCCCTCGTACCTCTGTGTGCACCACTCATGCCTCTTTCTGCTCCTCTCTAGCCTCTTTCTGCACCCCTCTTGCCTTTTCTGCACCTCTGTTGGTTCTTTCTGTACCCCCTGTTGCCTCTTTCTGTACCCCTGTTGCCTCTTTCTGCACCCCTGCTCCTTTTTTCTGCACATATTTTGTTTCTTTCTGCATATCTCTTGCATCTTTCTGCACCTTTCTTGCCTCTCTCTGCAGTTCTTTTGCCTCCTTATGCACCTAACTTGCCACTTTTTGCACCTCTGTTGGTTCGTTTGCATTGCTCTTGCTTCTTTCTGCACCTTCTCGCAAATTTCGGCACCCCTCTTATCTGTTTCTGCACCTCTCTTGGTAGTTTCTGTACTGCTCTTGTTTCTTTCTGCACCTGTCTTGCAAATTTCTTCACCCCTCTTGCCTCTTTCTGCATCCCTCTTCCCTCTTTCTGCACCTCTCTTGCCTCTGTCTGCACCCTTCTTGCCTTTTTCTGCACCTCTGTTCCTTCTTTCTGCACTTCTCTTCCTACTTCCTGCACTTCTCTTGCTTCTTTCTGTACCTCTCTTGAAAATTTCTGCACCCCTCGTGCCTCTGTGTGCACCTCTCATGCCTCTTTATGCTCCTCTCTAGCCTCTTTCTGCACCCCTCTTGCCTCTTTCTGCACCTCTGTTGGTTCTTTCTGTACTTCTTTTGCCTCTGTGTGCACCCCTGTTCCCTCTTTGTGCACCTCTTTTGCCTCTTTCTGCAACTCTCTTGCCTCTTTCTATACTTTTCTTGTCTCTTTCTGCACCCCTGCTGCCTCTTTCTGAACTTCTCTTGCCTCTTTCTGCTCCTCTGTTGCTTCTTTCTGTACTTCTCTTGCTTCTTTCTGCCCTCTCTTGCTTCTTTATGCAGCTCTCTTGCCTCTTTCTGCACCTTTGTTGGTTCTTTCTGTACCCCCTGTTGCCTCTTTCTGCACCTGTCTTGCCTCAGTCTGCCCACCTGTTCCCTCTTTTTGAACCCCTTTTGCCTGTTTCTGCAACTCTCTTGCCTCTTTCTGCAGTTCTCTTGCCTCCTTCTGTACCTCACTTGCCTCTTTTTGCACCTCTGTTGGTTCTTTTGCACTGCTCTTGCTTTATCTGCACCTCTCTTGCCTGTTTCTGCACCTCTCTTGGTAGTTTCTGTATTGCTCTTGTTTCTTTCTGCACCTGTCTTGCAAATTTCTGCACCCCTCTTGCCTCTTTCTGCACCCCTATTCCCTCTTTCTGCACCTCTCTTGCCTCTGTCTGCACCCTTCTTGCCTCTTTCTGCACCTCTGTTCCTTCCTTCTGTGCTTCTCTTGCTTCTTTCTGAGCCCCTCTTGACTCTTTCTGCACCTCTGTTGCATCTTTCTGCACTACTCTTGCTTCTTTCTGTACCTCTCTTGCTTCTTTCTGCACCACTCGTTCTTCTTTCTTCACCCCTCTTCTGTCTTTCTGCACCCCTCTTGCCTCTTCTGCACCCCTGTTCCTTCTTTCTGCTTTTCTTGTGTTTCCTTCTGCACCTCTCTTGCTTCTTTCTGCACCCTTCTCGCCACTTTCTCCACCCCTGTTTCCCCTTTTTGCATCTCTGTTGCTTCTTTCTGTACTTCTCTTGCCTCTTTTTCTACCCCTCATCCCTCTTTCGGCACCTCTGTTGCTTCTTTTTGCACTTCTCTTGCTTCTTTCTGCACCTCTGTGCCTTCTTTCTGCAACCCTTGTGCCTCTCTCTGCACCCTTCTTCCATCTTTCTGCTCCCCTCTTGCCTCTTTCTACACCTCTGTTCCTTTTTGCTGCACTTCTTTTGTTTCTTTCTGCAACATTCTTGCTTCTTTCTGTACCCCTCTTGCCTCTTTCTCCATCCCTCTTCCCTCTTTCTGCACCTCTGTTGCTTCTTTCTGCACCTCTCTTGTCCCTTTCTTCACCCCTCTTCCCTCTTTCTGTACCTCAGTTGCTTCTTTCTGCACTTCTCTTGCTTCTTTCTGCACCCCTTGTGCCTCTTTATGTGCCCCTTTTCCCTCTTTCTGCACCTTTCTTGCCTCTCTCTACACCTCTGTTCCTTCTTTCTGCACTTCTTTTGTTTCTTTCTCCAGCTCTCTTGCTTCTTTCTACACCCCCTTGCCTCTTTCTCCATTCCTCTTCCCTCTTTCTGCACCCCCTGTTGCCTCTTTCTGCACCCCTGTCGCCTCTTTCTGCACCCGTTCCTTTATTCTGCACATATTTTGTTTCTTTCTACACATCTCTTGCTTCTTTCTGCACCCCTCGTGCCTCTTTCTGCAACCCTCTTCCCTCTTTTTGCACCTCTGTTCCTTCTTTCTGTACTTATTTTGTTTCTTTCTGCACCCATCTTCCCTTTTTTGCATCCCTCTTGCCTCTTTCTGCAGTTCTCTTGTCATTTTCTGCACCTCTCATGCCTCTTTCTGCACCTCTCTTGCCTCAGTCTGCCCACCTGTTCCCTCTTTTTGCACCCCTTTTGCCTGTTTCTGCAACTCTCTTGCTTCTTTCTGCAGTTCTTTTGCCTCCTTATGCACCTAACTTGCCACTTTTTGCACCTCTGTTGGTTCGTTTGCATTGCTCTTGCTTCTTTCTGTACCTCTCTTGCCTCTTTCTGCACCCCTCTTGCCTCATTCTGCACCCCTCTTACCTGTTTCTGCACCTCTCTTGGTAGTTTCTGTATTGCTCTTGTTTCTTTCTGCACCTGTTTTGCAAATTTCTTCACCCCTCTTGCCTCTTTCTGCACCCCTCTTCCCTCTTTCTGCACCTCTCTTGCCTCTGTCTGCACCCTTCTTGCCTTTTTCTGCACCTCTGTTCCTTCTTTCTGCACTTCTCTTGCTTCTTTCTGCACCCTTCTTGCCTCTTTCTGCACCTCTGTTGCTTCTTTCTGCTCTTCTCTTGCTTATTTCTGTACCTCTCTTACAAATTTCTGCACCACTCATGCCTCTGTGTGCACCTCTCATGCCTCTTTCTGCTCCTCTCTAGCCTCTTTCTGCACCACTCTTGCCTCTTTCTGCACCTCTGTTGGTTCTTTCTGTACCCCCTGTTGCCTCTTTCTGCACCCCTGTTGCCACTTTCTGCACCCCTGCTCCTTTTTTCTGCACATATTTTGTTTCTTTCTGCACATCTCTTGCTTCTTTCTGCACCTTTCTTGCCTCTCTCTGCACCTCTGTTCCTTCTTTCTGCACTTATTTTGTTTCTTTCTCCAGCTCTCTTGCTTCTTTCTACACCCCCTTGCCTCTTTCTCCATCCCTCTTCCCTCTTTTTGCACCCCCTTTGCCTCTTTCTGCACCCCTGTTCCTTTTTTCTGCACATATTTTGTTTCTTTCTGCACATCTCTTGCTTCTTGCTGCACCCCTCGTGCCTCTTTCTGCACCCCTCTTCCCTCTTTTTTCACCTCCGTTCCTTCTTTCTGCACTTCTTTTGTTTCTTTCTGCACCCTTCTTCCTTTTTTTGCATCCCCCTTGCCTCTTTCTGCAGTTCTCTTGTCATTTTCTGCACCTCTCATGCCTCTGTCTGCACCTCTCTTGCCTCAGTCTGCCCACCTGTTCCCTCTTTTTGCACCCCTTTTGCCTGTTTCTACAACTCTCTTGCCTCTTTCTGCAGTTCTTTTGCCTCCTTATGCACCTAACTTGCCACTTTCTGCACCTCTGTTGGTTCATTTGCATTGCTCTTGCTTCTTTCTGCACCTCTCTTGCAAATTTCTGCACCCCTCTTGCCTCTTTCTGCACCCCTCTTACCTGTTTCTGCACCTCTCTTGGTAGTTTCTATACTGCTCTTGTTTCTTTCTGCACCTGTCTTGCAAATTTCTTCACCCCTCTTGCCTCTTTCTGCACCCCTCTTCCCTCTTTCTGCACCTCTCTTGCCTCTGTCTGCACCCTTCTTGCCTTTTTCTGCACCTTTGTTCCTTCTTTCTGCACTTCTCTTGCTTCTTTCTGCACCCCTCTTGCCTCTTTCTGCACCTCTGTTGCTTCTTTCTGCACTTCTCTTGCTTATTTCTGTACCTCTCTTGCAAATTTCTGCACCCCTCGTGCCTCTGTGTGCATCTCTCATGCCTCTTTCTGCTCCTCTCTAGCCTCTTTCTGCACCCCTCTTGCCTCTTTCTGCACCTCTGTTGGTTCTTTCTGTACCCCCAGGTGCCTCTTTCTGCACCCCTGTTGCCTCTTTCTGCACCCCTGCTCCTTTTTTCTGCACATATTCTGTTTCTTTCTGCACATCTCTTGCTTCTTTCTGCACCTTTCTTGCCTCTCTCTGCACCTCTGTTCCTTCTTTCTGCACTTCTTTTGTTTCTTTCTCCAGCTCTCTTGCTTCTTTCTATACCCCCTTGCCTCTTTCTCCATCTCTCTTCCCTCTTTCTGCACCCCTGTTGCCTCTTACTGCACCCCTGTTGCCTCTTTCTGCACCCCTGTTCCTTTTTTCTGCACATATTTTTCTTTCTGCACATCTCTTGCTTCTTTCTGCACCTCTCGTGCCTCTTTCTGCACCCCTCTTCCTTCTCTCTGCACCTCTGTTCCTTCTTTCTGCACTTCTTTTGTTTCTTTCTCCAGCTCTCTTGCTTCTTTCTACACCCCCTTGCCTCTTTCTCCATCCCTCTTCCCTCTTTCTGCACCCCCTGTTGCCTCTTTCTGCACCCCTGTTCCTTTTTTCTGCACATATTTTGTTTGTTTCTGCACATCTCTTGCTTCTTTCTGCACCCCTCGTGCCTCTTTCTGCACCCTCTTCCCTCTTTTTGCACCTCTGTTCCTTCTTTCTGCACTTCTTTTGTTTCTTTCTGCACCCTTCTTCCCTTTTTTGCATCTCGCGTGCCTCTTTCTGCAGTTCTCTTGTCATTTTCTGCACCTCTCATGCCTCTTTCTGCACCTCTCTTGCCTCAGTCTGCCCACCTGTTCCTTCTTTTTGCACCCCTTTTGCCTGTTTCTGCAACCCTCTTGCCTCTTTCTGCAGTTCTTTTGCCTCCTTATGCACCTAACTTGCCACTTTTTGCACCTCTGTTGGTTCGTTTGCATTGCTCTTGCTTCTTTCTGCACCTCTCTTGCAAATTTCTGCACCCCTCTTGCCTCTTTCTGCACCCCTCTTACCTGTTTCTGCACCTCTCTTGGTAGTTTCTGTACTGCTCTTGTTTCTTTCTGCACCTGTCTTGCAAATTTCTTCACCCCTCTTGCCTCTTTCTGCATCCTTCTTCCCTCTTTCTGCACCTCTCTTGCCTCTGTCTGCACCCTTCTTGCCTTTTTCTGCACCTCTGTTCCTTCTTTCTGCACTTCTCTTGCTTCTTTCTGCATCCCTCTTGCCTCTTTCTGCACCTCTGTTGCTTCTTTCTGCACTTCTCTTGCTTCTTTCTGTACCTCTCTTGCAAATTTCTGCACCCCTTGTGCCTCTGTGTGCACCTCTCATGCCTCTTTCTGCTCCTCTCTAGCCTCTTTCTGCACCCCTCTTGCCTCTTTCTGCACCTCTGTTGGTTCTTTCTGTACTTCTCTTGCCTCTGTGTGCACCCCGGTTCCCTCTTTGTGCACCTCTTTTGCCTCTTTCTGCAACTCTCTTGCCTCTTTCTACACTTTTCTTGTCTCTATCTGCAGCCCTGCTGCCTCTTTCTGAACTTCTCTTGCCTCTTTCTGCTCCTCTGTTGCTTCTTTCTGCCCTTCTCTTGCCTCTTTCTGCACCCCTCTTCCCTCTTTCTGCACCTCTGTTGCTTCTTTCTGTACTTCTGTTGCTTCTTTCTGCACCTCTCTTGCTTCTTTATACAGCTCTCTTGCCTCTTTCTGCACCTCTGTTGGTTCTTTCTGTACCCCCTGTTGCCTCTTTCTGCACCCCTGTTGCCTCTTTCTGTACCCCTGCTCCTTTTTTCTGCACATATTTTGTTTCTTTCTGCACATCTCCGGCTTCTTTCTGCACCCTTCTTGCCTCTTTCTGCACCTCTGTTCCTTCTTTCTGCGCTTCTCTTGCTTCTTTCTGCGCCCCTCTTGATTCTTTCTGTACCTCTCTTGCAAATTTCTGCACCCCTTGTGCTTCTGTGTGCACCTCTCATGCCTCTTTCTGCTCCTCTCTAGCCTCTTTCTGCACCCCTCTTGCCTCTTTCTGCACCTCTATTGGTTCTTTCTGTACTTCTCTTGCCTCTGTGTGCACCCCGGTTCCCTCTTTGTGCACCTCTTTTGCCTCTTTCTGCAACTCTCTTGCCTCTTTCTACACTTTTCTTGTCTCTATCTGCAGCCCTGCTGCCTCTTTCTGAACTTCTCTTGCCTCTTTCTGCTCCTCTGTTGCTTCTTTCTGCCCTTCTCTTGCCTCTTTCTGCACCCCTCTTCCCTCTTTCTGCACCTCTGTTGCTTCTTTCTGTACTTCTGTTGCTTCTTTCTGCACCTCTCTTGCTTCTTTATACAGCTCTCTTGCCTCTTTCTGCTCCTCTGTTGGTTCTTTCTGTACCCCCTGTTGCCTCTTTCTGCACCCCTGTTGCCTCTTTCTGCACCCTTGCTCCTTTTTTCTGCACATATTTTGTTTCTTTCTGCACATCTCCGGCTTCTTTCTGCACCCTTCTTGCCTCTTTCTGCACTACTCTTGCTTCTTTCTGTACCTCTCTTGCTTCTTTCTGCACCACTCGTGCTTCTTTCTGCACCCCTGTTCCTTCTTTCTGCTTTTCTTGTGTTTCCTTCTGCACCTCTCTTGCTTCTTTCTGCACCCTTCTCGCCACTTTCTCCACCCCTGTTTCCCCTTTTTGCATCTCTGTTGCTTCTTTCTGTACTTCTCTTGCCTCTTTTTCTACCCCTCATCCCTCTTTCAGCACCTCTGTTGCTTCTTTCTGCACTTGTCTTGCTTCTTTCTGCACCTCTGTGCCTTCTTTCTGCAATCCTTGTGCCTCTTTCTGCACCCTTCTTCCCTCTTTCTGCTCCCCTCTTGCCTCTTTCTACACCTCTGTTCCTTTTTGTTGTACTTCTTTTGTTTCTTTCTGCAACATTCTTGCTTCTTTCTGCACCCCTCTTGCCTCTTTCTCCATCCCTCTTCACTCTTTCTGCACCTCTGTTGCTTCTTTCTGCACCTCTCTTGTCCCTTTCTTCACCCCTCTTCCCTCTTTCTGCACCTCTGTTGCTTCTTTCTGCACTTCTCTTGCTTCTTTCTGGACCCCTTGTGCCTCTTTATGTACCCCTTTTCCCTCTTTCTGCACCTTTCTTGCCTCTCTCTGCACCTCTGTTCCTTCTTTCTGCACTTCTTTTGTTTCTTTCTCCAGCTCTCTTGCTTCTTTCTACACCCCCTTGCCTCTTTCTCCATCCCTCTTCCCTCTTTCTGCACCCCCTGTTGCCTCTTTCTGCACCCCTGTTGCCTCTTTCCGCACCCGTTCCTTTTTTCTGCACATATTTTGTTTCTTTCTGCACATCTCTTGCTTCTTTCCGCACCCCTCATGCCTCTTTTTGCACCCCTCTTCCCTCTATTTGCACCTCTGTTCCTTCTTTCTGTACTTATTTTGTTTCTTTCTGCACCCTTCTTCCCTTTTTTGCATCCCTCTTGCCTCTTTCTGCAGTTCTCTTGTCATTTTCTGCACCTCTCATGCCTCTTTCTGCACCTCTCTTGCCTCAGTCTGCCCACCTGTTCCCTCTTTTTGCACCCCCTTTTCCTGTTTCTGCAACTCTCTTGCCTCTTTCTGCAGTTCTTTTGCCTCCTTATTCACCTAACTTGCCACTTTTTGCACCTCTGTTGGTTCGTTTGCATTGCTCTTGCTTCTTTCTGCACCTCTCTTGCAAATTTCTTCACCCCTCTTGCCTCTTTCTGCACCCCTCTTCCCTCTTTCTGCACCTCTCTTGCCTCTGTCTGCACCCTTCTTGCCTTTTTCTGCACCTCTGTTCCTTCTTTCTGCACTCCTCTTACTTCTTTCTGTACCCCCTGTTGCCTCTTTCTGCACCCCTGTTGCCTCTTTCTGCGCCCCTGCTCCTTTTTTCTGCACATATTTTGTTTCTTTCTGCACATCTCTTGCTTCTTTCTGCACCTTTCTTGCCTCTCTCTCTGTACCTCTGTTCCTTCTTTCTGCACTTCTTTTGTTTCTTTCTCCAGCTCTCTTGCTTCTTTCTACACCCCCTTGCCTCTTTCTCCATCCCTCTTCCCTCTTTCTGCACCCCCTGTTGCCTCTTTCTGCACCCCTGTTGCCTCTTCCTGTACCTCTGTTCCTTTTTTCTGCACATATTTTATTTATTTCTGCACATCTCTTGCTTCTTTCTGCTCCCCTCGTGTCTCTTTCTGCACCCCTCTTCCCTCTTTTTGCACCTCTGTTCCTTCTTTCTGCACTTCTTTTGTTTCTTTCTGCACCCTTCTTCCCTTTTTTGCATCCCGCTTGCCTCTTTCTGCACCTCTCTTGCCTTAGTCTGCCCACCTGTTCCCTCTTTTTGCACCCCTTTTGACTGTTTCTGCAACTATCTTGCCTCTTTCTGCAGTTCTTTTGCCTCCTTATGCACCTAACTTGCCACTTTTTGCACCTCTGTTGGTTCGTTTGCATTGCTCTTGCTTCTTTCTGCACCTCTCTTGCAAATTTCTGCACCCCTCTTGCCTCTTTCTGCACCCCTCTTACCTGTTTCTGCACCTCTCTTGGTAGTTTCTGTACTGCTCTTGTTTATTTCTGCATCTGTCTTGCAAATTTCTTCACCCCTCTTGCCTCTTTCTGCATCCCTCTTCCCTCTTTCTGCACCTCTCTTGCCTCTGTCTGCACCCTTCTTTCCTTTTTCTGCACCTCTGTTCCTTCTTTCTGCACTTCTCTTGCTTCTTTCTGCACCCCTCTTGCCTCTTTCTGCACCTCTGTTGCTTCTTTCTGCACTTCTCTTGCTTCTTTCTGTACCTCTCTTGCAAATTTCTGCACCCCTCGTGCCTCTGTGTGCACCTCACATGCCTCTTTCTGCTCCTCTCTAGCCTCTTTCTGCACCCCTCTTGCCTCTTTCTGCACCTCTGTTGGTTCTTTCTGTACTTCTCTTGCCTCTGTGTGCACCCCTGTTCCCTCTTTGTGCACGTCTTTTGCCTCTTTCTGCAACTCTCTTGTCTCTTTCTATACTTTTATTGTCTCTTTCTGCACCCCTGCTGCCTCTTTCTGAACTTCTCTTGCCTCTTTCTGCTCCTCTGTTGCTTCTTTCTGCACTTCTCTTGCCTCTTTCTGCACCCCTCTTCCCTCTTTCTGCACCTCTGTTGCTTCTTGCTGTACTTCTCTTGCTTCTTTCTGCACCTCTCTTGCTTCTTTCTGCAGCTCTCTTGCCTCTTTCTGCACACACAGGGCTACTTTTAAATTGACATCAGGCTCAGCAGTGCACACATGCAAGTGCAGAAAAGGGCTGCTGGCCTCTAAACTGCCATGCCCTATTATATGATAGGGACTTAGAGGTAGTTTTAATCCCCCTGCCCTATTATGTACTAAGGCCTTACAGGGGAGGTCATGCCAATCACAGGGGTACCCCAACCCATAGTGTACCCTAGTGTATGTAGGTGTTTTCACTGTATTCTAAGTATCTTTCAGCATAGCACTGGCTCTGGGCCTGGTTAATCAGAGCCCAGGGTCAGTCAGAGTCAGTTACCACCAGTACCAGTCAGCAAAAAGTAGGGGGGTGCCCAGGGCACAGGATGACTTTGCAACAAGGCCTCTTTCTGCACCTCTGTTGCTTCTTTCAGCAATTCTTTTGCCTCTTTCTGCACTTCTCTTCCTTCTTTCTGCACCCCTCCTGCCTCTTTCTGTACCTCTCTTGCCTCTTTGTGCACCTCTTCTACCTTTTTCTGTACCGCTCTTGCTTCTTTTTACACCTCTGTTGGTTCTTGCTGCACTGCTCTTGCTTCTTCCTGCACCTCACCTGCCACTTTCTGCACTTTTGTTGCTTCTTTCTAAATCTCTGTTGCTTCTTTCAGCAATTCTTTTGCCTCTTTCTGCACTTCTCTTCCTTCTTTCTGTACCTCTCCTACACTTTCCTCACTCCTCTTGCCTCTTTTTGCACCTCTGTTGGTTCATTCTGCACTGCTCTTGCTTCTTTCTGCACCTCTCTTGCCTCTTTCTGCACTCCTGTTCCCTCTTTCTGCACCTTTCCTGCCTGTTTCTGCACCTCTCTTGCTTCTTTCTGTACCTCTGTTGGTTCTTTCTGCACTTCTCTTGCTCTTTCTGCACCCTTCGCGCATCTTTCAGCACCTTAGTTGCCTCTTTCTGCACTTCTCTTCCTTCTTTCTGCACCCCTCTTGCCTCTTTCTGTACCTCTCTTGCCTCTTTGTGCACCTCTTCTACCTTTTTCTATACTGCTCTTGCTTCATTTTGCACATCTGTTGGTTCTTTCTGCACTGCTCTTGCTTCTTTCTGTACCTCTCTTGCTTCCTTCTGCACCACTCATGCTTTTTTCTGCACCCCTCTTCCCTCTTTCTGCTCCCCTCTTGCCTCTTTCTGCACCTCTGTTCCTTCTTGCTGCACTTCGATTGTTTCTTTCTACAACTTTCTTGCTTCTTTCTGCACCCCTCTTGCCTCTTTCTCCATCCCTCTTCCCTCTTTCTGCATCTCTGTTGCTTCTTTCTGCACCTCTCTTGCCCCTTTCTTCACCCCTCTTCCCTCTTTCTGCACCTCTGTTGCTTCTTTCTGCACTTCTCTTGCTTCTTTCTGCACCCCTTGTGCCTCTTTCTGCACCCCTTCCCCTCTTTCTGCACCTTTCTTGACTCTCTTTGCACCTCTGTTCCTTCTTTCTGCACTTCTTTTGTTTCTTTCTACAGCTCTCTGGCTTCTTTCTATACCCCCTTGCCTCTTTCTCCACCCCTCTTACCTCTTTCTGCACCCCTGTTGCCTCTTTCTGCACCCCTGTTGCCTCTTTCTGCACCTCTGTTCCTTTTTTCTACACTTCTTTTGTTTCTTTCTGCACATCTCTTGCTTCTTTCTGCACCCCTCGTGCCTCTTTCTGCGCCCCTCTTCCCTCTTTTTGTACCTCTGTTCCTTCTTTCTCCACTTCTTTTGTTTCTTTCTGCACCCTTCTTCCCTTTTTTGCATCCCTCTTGCCTCTTTCTGCAGTTCTCTTGTCATTTTATGCACCTCTCTTGCCTCTTTCTGCACCTCTCTTGCCTCAGTCTGCCCACCTGTTCCCTCTTTTTGCACCCCTTTTGCCTGTTTCTGCACCTCTCTTGCCTCTTTCTGAAGTTCTCTTGCCTCCTTCTGCACCTCACTTGCCTCTTTTTGTACCTCTGTTGGTTCTTTTGCACTGCTCTTGCTTCTTTCTGCACCTCTCTTGCCTGTTTCTGCACCTCTCTTGGTAGTTTCTGTACTGCTCTTGTTTCTTTCTGCACCTGTCTTGCAAATTTCTGCACCCCTCTTGCCTCTTTCTGCACCCCTCTTCCCTCTTTCTGCACCTCTCTTGCCTCTGTCTGCACCCTTCTTGCCTCTTTTTGCACCTCTGTTCCTTCTTTCTGCGCTTCTCTTGCTTCTTTCTGCGTCCCTCTTGACTGTTTCTGCACCTCTGTTGCATCTTTCTGCACTACTCTTGCTTCTTTCTGTACCTCTCTTGCTTCTTTCTGCACCACTCGTGCTTCTTTCTTCACCCCTCTTCTGTCTTTCTGCACCCCTCTTGCCTCTTTCTGCACCCCTGTTCCTTCTTTCTGCTTTTCTTGTGTTTCTTTCTGCACCTCTCTTGCTTCTTTCTGCATCCTTCTTGCCACTTTCTGTACCCCTCTTACCTGTTTCTGCAGCTCTCTTGGTAGTTTCTGTACTGCTCTTGTTTCTTTCTGCACCTGTCTTGCAAATTTCTTCACCCCTCTTGCTTCTTTCTGCATCCCTCTTGCTTCTTTCTGCATCCCTCTTCCCTCTTTCTGCACCTCTCTTGCCTCTGTATGCACCCTTCTTGCCTTTTTCTGCACCTCTGTTCCTTCTTTCTGCACTTCTCTTGCTTCTTTCTGCACCCCTCTTGCCTCTTTCTGCACCTCTGTTGCTTCTTTCTGCACTTCTCTTGCTTCTTTCTGTACCTCTCTTGCAAATTTCTGCACCCCTCCTGCCTCTGTGTGCACCTCTCATGCCTCTTTCTGCTCCTCTCTATCCTCTTTCTGCACCCCTCTTGCCTCTTTCTGCACCTCTGTTGGTTCTTTCTGTACTTCTCTTGCCTCTGTGTGCACCCCTGTTCCCTCTTTGTGCACCTCTTTTGCCTCTTTCTGCAACTCTCTTGCCTCTTTCTACACTTTTCTTGTCTCTTTCTGCACCCCTGCTGCCTCTTTCTGAACTTCTCTTGCCTCTTTCTGCTCCTCTGTTGCTTCTTCCTGCACTTCTCTTGCCTCTTTCTGCACCCCTCTTCCCTCTTTCTGCACCTCTGTTGCTTCTTTCTGTACTTCTCTTGCTTCTTTCTGCACTTCTCTTCTTTATGCAGCTCTCTTGCCTCTTTCTGCACACACAGGGCTACTTTTAAATTGACATCAGGCTCAGCAGTGCACACATGCAAGTGCAGAAAAGGGCTGCTGGCCTCTAAACTGCCATGCCATATTATATGATAGGAACTTAGAGGTAGTTTCAATCCCCCTGCCCTATTATGTAATAACGCCTTACAGGGGAGGTCATGCCAATCACAGGGGTATCCCAAACCATAGTGTACCCTAGTGTATGTAGGTGTTTTCACTTTATTCTAAGTGTCTTTCAGCATAGCACTGGCTCCGGGCCTGGTTAGGCAGAGCCCAGGGTCAGTCAGAGTCAGTTACCACCAGTACCAGTCAGCAAAAATTTGGGGGGTGCCCAGTTCACAGGATGAATTTGCAACAAGGCCTGTTTCTGCACCTCTGTTGCTTCTTTCTGTACCTCTCTTGCCTCTTTGTGCACCTCTTCTACCTTTTTCTGTACCGCTCTTGCTTCTGTTGGTTCTTGCTGCACTGCTCTTGCATCTTTCTGCACCTCACCTGCCTCTTTCTGCACTTCTCTTGCTTCTTTCCAAACCTCTGTTGCTTCTTTCAGCAATTCGATTGCCTCTTTCTGAACTTCTCTTCCTTCTTTCTGCACCTCTCCTACTCTTTCTGCACTCCTCTTGCCTCTTTTTGCACCTCTGTTGGTTCATTCTGCACTGCTCTTGCTTCTTTCTGCACCTCTCTTGCCTCTTTCTGCACCCCTGTTCCCTCTTTCTGCACCTTTCCTGCCTGTTTCTGCACCTCTCTTGCCTCTTTCTGTACCTCTGTTGGTTCTTTCTGCACTTCTCTTGCTCTTTCTGCACCCGTCGCGCCTCTTTCAGCACCTTAGTTGCTTCTTTCTGCACTTCTCTTCCTTCTTTCTGCACCCCTCCTGCCTCTTTCTGAACCTCTCTTGCCTCTTTGTGCACCTCTTCTACCTTTTTCTGAACCGCTCTTGCTTCATTTTGCACTTCTGTTGGTTCTTTCTGCACTGCTCCTGCTTCTTTCTGCACCTCACTTGCCTCTTTCTGCACTTCTCTTGGTTCTTTCTACACCTCTGTTGCTTCTTTCAGCAATTCTCTTGCCTCTTCTGCATTTCTCGTGCCTCTTTCTGCACCTCTCTTGCCTCTTTCTGCACCTTACTTGCTTTTTTCTGCACCCCTCTTGCCTCTTTCTGCACCCCTCTCCCCTCTTTCTGCACCTCTGTTGCTTCTTTCTGTACCTCTCTTGCCTCTTTGTGCACCTCTTCTACCTCTTTCTGCACCTCTCTTGCCTCTTTCTGCACCTTACCTGCTTTTTTCTGCACCCCTCTTGCCTCTTTCTGCACCCCTCTCCCCTCTTTCTGCACCTCTCTTGCCTCTTTCTGCACCCCTGTTCCCTCTTTCCACACCACTGTTCCCTCTTTCCGCACCTTTCCTGACTGTTTCTGCACCTCTCTTGCCTCTTTCTGTACCTCTGTTGCTTTTTTCTGCACTTCTCTTGCTCTTTCTGCACCCTTCGCGCCTCTTTCAGCACCTCTGTTGCTTCTTTCTGCACTTCTCTTTCTTCTTTCGGCACCCCTCCTGCGTCTTTCTGTACCTCTCTTGCCTCTTTGTGCACCTCTCCTACCTTTTTCTGCACCCCTCTTGCCTCTTTTTGCAGCTCTGTTGGTTCTTTCTGCACTGCTCTTGCTTCTTTCTGCACCTCACTTGCCTCTTTCTGTATTTCTATTGCTTCTTTCAACAATTCTCTTGCCGCTTTCTACACTTTTCTTCCTTCTTTCTGCACCCCTCCTGCCTCTTTCCGAACTTCTCTTGCTTCTTTCTACACCTCTCTTGCTTCTTTCTGCTCCTCTCTTGCCTCTTTGTGCATTTCTCTTGCCTGTTTCTGCACTTCCCTTGCCTCTTTCTGAACCTCTCTTGCCTCTTTATGCACCTCTCTTGCCTGTTTCTGCACTTCTCTTGCTTCTTTCTGGACCTCTCTTGCTTCTTTCTGTACCCTTCTTCCCTTTTTTGCATCTCTCTTGCCTCTTTCTGCTGTTCTTTTGCCATTTTCTGCAACTCTCTTGCCTCTTTATGCACCTCACTTGCTTCTTTGTGCACCTCTTCTACCTTTTTCTGTACCGCTCTTGCTTCTTTTTACACCTCTGTTGTTTCTTGCTGCACTGCTCTTGCTTCTTTCTGCACCTCACCTGCCTCTTTCTGCACTTCTCTTGCTTCTTTCTACACCTCTGTTACTTCTTTCAGCAATTCTTTTGCCTCTATCTGCACTTCTCTTCCTTCTTTCTGCCTTCCTCCTGCCTCTTTCTGTACCTCTCTTGCCTCTTTGTGCACCTCTCCTACTCTTTCTGCACTCCTCTTGCCTCTTTTTGCACCTCTGTTGGTTCATTCTGCACTGCTCTTGCTTCTTTCTGCACCTCTCTTGCCTTTTTCTGCACCCCTGTTCCCTCTTTCTGCACCTTTCCTGCCTGTTTCTGCACCTCTCTTGCCTCTTTCTGTACCTCTGTTGGTTCTTTCTGCACTTCTCTTGCTCTTTCTGCACCCTTCGTGCCTCTTTCAGCACCTTAGTTGCTGCTTTCTGCACTTCTCTTCCTTCTTTCTGCACCCCTCCTGCCTCTTTCTGTACCTCTCTTGTCTGTGTTTGCACCTCTCCTACCTCTTTCTGCATCTGCATTTTTGCACCTCTGTTGGTTCTTTCTGCGCTGCTCTTGCTTCTTTCTGCACCTCACTTGCCTCTTTCTGCACTTCTCTTTGTTCTTTCTATACCTCTGTTGCTTCTTTCAGCAATTCTCTTGCCTCTTTCTGCACCTCACTTGCTTCTTTCTGCACCCCTCCTGCCTCTTTCTGTACTTCTCTTGCTTCTTTCTACACCTCTCTTGCCTCTTTCTGCTCCTCTCTTGCCTCTTTGTGCATTTCTCTTGCCTGTTTCTGCACTTCCCTTGCCTCTTTCTGAACCTCTCTTGCCTCTTTCTGCACCCCTCTTGCCTCTTTCTGCACTTCTCTTGCTTCTTTCTGGACCTCTCTTGCTTCTTTCTGCACTTCTCCTACCTCTTACTGCACCCCTCTTGCCTCTTTTTGCACCTCTGTTGGTTCTTTCTGCGCTGCTCTTGCTTCTTTCTGCACCTCACTTGCCTCTTTCTGTACTTCTCTTGGTTCTTTCTACACCTCTGTTGCTTCTTTCAGCAATTCTCTTGCCTCTTTCTGCACCTCACTTGCTTCTTTGTGCATTTCTCTTGCCTGTTTCTGCACTTCCATTGACTCTTTCTGAACCTCTCTTGCCTTTTTCTGCACCTCTCTTGCCTCTTTCTGCACTCCTCTTGCTTCTTTTTGTACCTCTCTTGCCTCTTTCTGCACCTCACTTGCCTCTTTCTGCACCCTTCTTCCCCTTTTTGCATCTCTCTTGCCTCTTTCTGCTGTTCTCTTGCCATTTTCTGCACCTCTCTTGCCTCTTTCTGCACCTCACTTGCCTCTTTCTGCACCTCTGTTGCCTCTTTCTACACCTCACTTGCTTCTTTCTGCACCCCTCTTGCCTCTTTCTGCAACCCTCTTTTCTCTTTCTGTACATCTCTTGCCTCTTTCTGCACCCCTGTTCCCTCTTTCTGCACCTTTCCTGCCTGTTTCTGCACCTCTTTTGCCTCTTTCTGTACCTCTGTTGGTTATTTCTGCACTTCTCTTGCTCTTTCTGCACCCTTTGCGCCTCTTTCAGCACCTCTGTTGCTTCTTTCTGCACTTCTCTTCCTTCTTTCTGCACCCCTCCTGCCTCTTTCTGCACTTCTTTTGCTTCTTTCTGCACCTCACGTGCCTCTTTCTGCACTTCTCTTGCTTCTTTCTTCACCTCTGTTGCTTCTTTCAGCAATTCTTTTGCCTCTTTCTGCAGTTCTCTTCCTTCTTTCTGCACCCCTCCTGCCTCTTTCTGTACCTCTCTTGCCTCTTTGTGCACCTCTCCTAACTTTTTCTGCACCCCTCTTGCCTCTTTTTGCACCTCTTTTGGTTCTTTCTGCACTGCTCTTGCTTCTTTCTGCACCTCACTTGCCTCTTTCTGCACTTCTCTTGCTTCTTTCTGCACCCCTTCTGCCTCTTTCTGTACCTCTCTTGCCTCTTTGTGCACCTCTCCTACTTCTTTTTGCACTCCTCTTGCCTCTTTTTGCACCTCTGTTGGTTCATTCTGCACTGCTCTTGCTTCTTTCTGCACCCCTCTTGCTGCACCCCTCTTTTCTCTTTCTGCACCTCTCTTGCCTCTTTCTGCACCCCCATTCCCTCTTTCTGTACCTTTCCTGACTGTTTCTGCACCTCTATTGCCTCTTTCTGTACCTCTGTTGGTTCTTTCTGCACTTCTCTTGCTCTTTCCGCACCCTTCACGCCTTTTTCAGCACCTCTGTTGCTTCTTTCTGCACTTCTCTTCCTTCTTTCTGCACCCCTCCTGCCTCTTTCTGTACCTCTCTTGCCTCTTTGTGCACCTCTCCTACCTTTTTTCTGCACCCCTCTTGCCTCTTTTTGCACCTCTGGTGGTTCCTTCTGCACTGCTTTTGCTTCTTTCTGCACCTCACTTGCCTCTTTTTGCACTTCTCTTGCTTCTTTCTACACCCGTTTCTTCTTTTAGCAATTCTCTTGCCTCTTTCTGTACTCCTCTTCCTTCTTCATGCACCCCTCCTGCCTCTTTCTGCACCTCTGTTGCCTTTTGTGCACCTCTCTTGCCTCTTTCTGCACTTCACGTGCTTCTTTCTGCACCTGTCTTGCCTGTTTTGGCACCTCTGTTGCTTCTTTCTGCACTTCTCTTGCAAATGTAAGACAAATGTACCTGCACATCTGACTTAGAGGTAATTTTAATCCCCCTGCCCTGTTATGTACTAGGGCCTTACAGGGGATGTCATGCCAATCACAGGGGTACCCCAACCCATAGTGTACCCTACTGTATGTAGGTGTTTTCACTGTATTCTAAGTGTCTTTCGGCATAGCACTGGCTCAGGGCCTGGTTAGTCAGAGCCAGCTACCACCAGTACCAGTCAGCAAAAAGTTGGGGCACAGGATGACTTTGCAACAAGGCCTCTTTCTGCACCTCTGTTGGTTCTTTCTGCATATCTCTTGCTTCTTTCTGCACCTTTCTTTCTCTTTCTGGACTTCTGTTGCCTCTTTCTGCATTTCTCTTGCTTCTTTCTGCGCCTTTCTTCCTCTTTCTGCACATGTCCTACCTCTGTAGGCATAGTTAGAAATTAGCATTTAAAAAACCTTAGAAATTCACTGAAAAAACCATTGGTTTCAGGGACATTATAGTTAGAAATTAGCATTTAAAAAACCTTTGAAATTCACTGAAAAAACCATAGGTTTCAGGGTCATTATAGTTAGTTGGACATTTCACTCGTACAAAACCAGAGAAATTCGGCCGTTATAGTTAGTTGAGCTAACTATAACTCGCGCCCCCGCAATGCACTGCTGATGACGTCACATATTACATCATTCATGACATGGTCAGTGACATCACTGATGACATAACTGATGACATCTCAAATGACATCACTGATGACATCATCCACGTGATAATCTGATGCACCTCCTCATACCCTAATATAACCTTTGATACACCCACTCTAAAATACAGACTACCTATGTCTTTTTTTAGTGAATATATATATATATATATACACATATCAAATAAACTCAACCATTCCTTTGGCAGTCACCTTCAGAATCTGGAGCACGGACCACAATTTGGTGCAGATTTGGAATTTTTATTTGCTCTTCCCAACAGCGGCCATGACACGTTTTGACCCCGGAGGGTCTTGATCACATGACGCGCATCACGGTAAGAGGTATGCTTTTATACCATTTTTTTGTTTTTTTCTTAAAGTGACATCTGCTTTCCTTTCATAAGGTGATCATAGACATAAACAACAGATTCCTGGTTTATCAGAATCTAGGTTACTGGTTTACACATAAATCTAGGTATAAATACCAAAATAATACATTAAAAGGTAATCCATAAAACTGTCAATACTTAAAACCATAAAACCACAAAAGTACTGTTGGATGTTAAAAGCAATAAAAACCTTTTTACAGTTTTTGAGATTCCATTGCTATTGCTGGCTGACAATAACGTCCCGGTTTTAATACCGAAACTTAACATTACATGATTGTCATTGGCATTGGCTGATCTAAAGTGCTAGTGCAAATACAGTACTCCTAATGTAAACATCCAAGTTGTAAACGACTATAGAAAACAAGTGCTAGTGCAAAACAGATTGCTGAAAGTGCTAAGTGCAAATTTGACCTCAAGTGTATAAATGCTAAAACCTATCTAAAACCGTGTGAGAATTTAAAATTTATAAGGGGGCTCTTGGCGGTTTCAGTTTAACCCGCTTGGTTTCATGGTGGGTGATTGTTGATGTGTTGCTACCTTCTACCTCTACAGTGACTGACCCAGGTTTTTGTCTATAGACATGTGTATAATTCCTCCGTAGCATTCAGGCCTTCGGATATTTAAAGTCAAGATCAAGAATATAGCGCGTCTCTAAACATCTAAGGGCTTTCTCCCTGTCCCCTCCTCTTTTGTTAGGTGGAATGGCATCAATCAGATAATATTTCATATCTTTTGGGTCTGCCTTATGTACTTCGCCAAAAATGCCGCGCCACTGGGTAGGATAGGTCCTGGTTCTTGATAGCCCTAATGTGCTGGAGTACCCTCTTGTGCCCCTGCAGTATAGTACTGCCCACATAACTCAGGCCGCAAGGGCACTCCAGCACATAGACTACGTAGTCCGATTTGCATGTCAGGGCTTTGTTGATCAGCCGTTCCTGGTCACCAAAAGGTATCTTTTAAGATATTTTGTTCACACCAAATTGGCATGCCTTGCACATCTTGCATCTGTGGAATCCCTTTCTCTGGGAGAGCCACGTGCCCTTAGACTGGCCGCCAGGATCATTCTGGACCAAGGTGTCCTTCATAGAAGGTGCCCTACTGTAGGTTATAGCTGCTCTGTTACGTAATAAGTGGCCAATGACTGGGTCGCCTAGGATCAAACGCCAATTTTTCCTAATGATGTTTTTAATGGCCTTTTCCTGTCTGCTATATCCCAGGATGAACCTGAAGGTTTCAGTATCCTCTACCTTACTTTCCTTCACCTCTGGGGGTTTATTTAAGAGGGTTTCTCTCCTGACTGCATTGCTCTTCTTGATAGCAGTATTAATACATTTCATGGAGTAACCCCTTGCTAACAACCTGTTTTTACTGGCTAATTGGGCTGCCCTCAAGTCATCGTCACGACTGCAAATGCGCTTGAGCCGGAGCATCTCCCCATATGGAATGCTTTGGATTAAATGGTGGGGGTGAGAGCTCTTAGCATGCAACACTGAGTTGCCAGCGGTTGATTTTCTATGCAGCGTCGTCTCCAGCTTGCCATCGCTAATGTATACCTGTACGTCGAGGAAATTAACGGTCTCTGGGCTCAAGGAGGCCGTAAAATGTAGGTTGAAGTTATTGATGCTAAGCCCTTCTATGAATTGCTCCGCTTCTGACTTTGAGCCCTGCCAGATTAAAAAAAGGTCATCTATATACCTCAACCAAAGTTTGATGTTGTTTGTGACATATGTTGCATGTTCTTTAAGTAGGACCAGCTCCTCCCACCAACCCATGTGCAGACAGGCATAGCTGGGGGAGAAGCTGGCCCCCATAGCTACGCCTCGTTGTTGTTGATAAAGAGCATTTTGAAATATGAAAATGTTTTTACATAAACAAAACTCAACCATATTGATAAGCATTTTTCTATGTTGCATACATTCACATGATCTCCGTGCTAGAAAATATTGCAGCGCCCTTAGTCCATCTTGATGATTAATAGACGTATATAATGATGTTACGTCTAAGGTGATAAGTATATAATCATCCTTCCACTCAAAGTTTTGTATTTTGGACAAAAAATCACCAGTGTCCCTGATGTAGGAAGGGAGCTGCTGCACATGTTCCTGCAGGAAAAAGTCTATATACTGGGATGTTCTTTCGAGTAGACTGTTACGGGCCGAAATTATTGGCCTTCCTGGGGGTTCTAGGTGGTCTTTATGTATTTTTTGGTATGAAGTACAGAATAGGTGTCACCGGATTGTCATTTCGTAAGAACTTGTACTCTTGTAGAGTTAACATCCCAGCATTCTTCCACGCCACTAATTTCATGTGGTAGTTGTTGTACATGGTTTTAAGGGATATTTTGTCACTTTTACGGTAACACTCTCTGGGGCATATTCACAAGGACTTATCGCCGAGTTATCGGCACTTTAGCGCAGCAAAAGTGGCGATAGAATTATCGCCCCATTCGCAAGCTGGTGCTAACTGCCTACATCGCCACATATCCAGCGATAGCTGCCGCAAAAAACATCGCCACGGTTGACACCGCCAACTAACACTAATGAGATGCAGAGTAGGCGTTCCCTTGCGAAAACACACGTAAACACCACATCGCGACATTCACATCGAACAACCAGATCCGCGATGCGAACCAAAAACAGGCGATAAGTCGCGCTAGCAGCAGCGATTTTACACCTGCTCTCTGCTGGTGTTAAGCAGGACGACTACCTGCACCACAAAAGGGAGCCCAGCCCACAGCCACACCTGAAGAACAACAGATGCCATGGAGCCACTGCTCATGCAGCTCGGAGACCCCAGAGGCCCACAACACCCACCGCCACCACCCCCAGGACCCCCACAGCCCTGGGCCCTCCCCCGGCCCACCCATCCCGGACAAAGATAAGCCACAGCAACTTCACAAAATCACGAGATAAGAAAGACCCTGATGTCGCACACATACAACAACAAACACACATGTGTGGTCAGAATAAGGAGAATCAAACATTCAACTGTGAAATTCCCATAACAAAACTTTATTAATACACAACACAAAACAACAAATTGGATTAGTCCTTGCGGATCCACTCCGGACAATCTGGAAGCCACAGCCTGCAAGACAAAATCCGAGATGAGAACGTGTGTCATGCGCTCATCAAGGACAGAGAGAGAGAGCGAGAACGAAAGGGAGAGAGAGAGGGAGGGAGAGAGAGAGAGAGGGAGAGAGAGAGCGAGAAAGAAAGAAAGGGAGAGAGAGAGGGAGGGAGGGAGAGGGAGAGAGAGAGAGAGAGGGAGAGAGACAGAGAGGGAGAGAGAGACAGCGAAAGGATGAGAGGGCGGGAGACAGCCACCCCTGCGCACCCATGCCCCACAGCCCACCTGCTGCCACCGGTGTGTCTCCAACCACGTGCCGGTATCCACTGCAGTTCACCATGTCCTTTCATCTGCAATGGAGTCCAGATGTAATGATGGCAGAGTACATACCATTGCACACGGCAACATCGCCCGCCCGCCCTTGCGCACACATGCTGCTGCACCCCAGCCCCTCCCGCCGCCCATTGGACATTGTCCGCCCATCCGCCCCCAGGCCTCACTGCTCACCTTCCGCCACTGGTGTATCTCCAACCACGTGCCGGTGCATGCTCCGAGCCCGTGACACGTGCCCTTGGCAGACTCCACATCACGCGGACCCGCCCCACACACCTGGATCTGGGCCTTGATTTCGGAATGGGAGAGTCCATAACAGTGCACACGTCATCAACGCTGGCTGCACACCCGCTAAGCATCATAGGTGCCACTAACTCCGTGAACCTTGAAGCAACTCCACGTGGCGGTAGGCCCGCATCGCATGCAGTTCAGCTCTGTGCCCCGCAAGTCATGGTCCCTTCATGATTGCGCCACGTGACATGGCAGGCGGGCGCAGAATTGTCCCCTCGGGCATTGTGGAAGATCTGGTCCATGTAGCTCTGTCGTCCCACCCTTTATACGTATACGGAGTGGGCTGGGCTTGCGTACGCACGTCCAGCATAGGGGTGTGAAGTATCATCTCCGGGCTCTGGGCGTGGTCCTGTGCTGGGCTGGGCAGGAAATGTACATATGCATGTGCCCCTGTCGCAGTGTCTGCGCAACATAGGCCGCGATGTGCAATGTTGGAATGTTGCATGTAACCGGAGGGTGCACGCGCACGTGGGAATGTACAAGGTGCGCCAGTCCGCTCGGGCTCTTGCCTCATGCATGCCAACTGCCGTGTGTATCGTTCTTGGTGCGCCATGGGCCTAAGGCCTAGCCTCAATTGCAGCGTGTAAACCACATCACATTTCCACATTGCAAGCAGTAGTCAGACTGACATTAGGGATGAATGCTCCTTTGTCACCACACAGGAGGCGGACGGGCATCTGCACCTCCGACCTTGGATACAGCATGCGGCAGACACCCCCTGGGAGAGATATCATAGCAGATGTAGACGACTCCCACACTTCATACAGCGAATATGAAGGACCAACGTATCCACACCCCACACACAGAGGACCTTGCCAGGGGTACTCCTGCATGGAATGGCCTTCACACTCACGTACACAACAGCACATATGTCCTGACGTCGCACACCCATACGACTCATTGCTCCGAGCTGTGGCTTTTCATCCACATCACTGCCGCAGGTCAGTGGAGTGGCGGTTCTACAAGTGCCACCACCACAATGGCCGAACATCACGGGCACATGCACAACGCCAGTCAAGTGGGACTGTACAGTGCCCGAATGCTGCAAATATTGGGGGCCCTGCCACTTGCAGTGTTGCGCATCAGTTACCGTCTGAGCTTCCGCATTGTGTATGTCACCTGCGTCCAGCCCTGGATCCACTGTCGAACATGCATTTTCGAGTGGCCCATGGATGTCTGCCTATCCAATGCAACGGTGGCTGAACTGGATTATGACTTGTGTGTGCGCCCCCTGTTGGCCCACGACCATGAGTGTAACCGTGATTCCCTGGATGTTTGGCATATGTGCTGGCAGTTGGACATGGGAGTTTGCACGATTCCTCGTGTGCAGTGACCACATTGAGGCACCCCCCTATTGGGCTGTTCTGCGGATTGGTGAGACGGCGTGGACGTAGCACATCTGTCCGGACCAGTTGATGGATTGGCTCGCCCTCGTGTTTCTTGAGCTCGACAACGACGTACTCCTGAAACTGATTGCACAGGAAGATTTGCTCGCTTTCATGGACGACTAACGACGTTCCAGCAGCCACGACTGATGGTAACCCATGGCACAGGTCCCAACACCTTGTTGCATTCTGGTGATGAGTCCACATTTCCCACAACAACAGTGGACATGGCTGCATTCCTATGCTGCCTGTGATTGTCTGATGCCTTGGTCTGCATGTTGTGGCCCTTGTATTGCCCGTAGTTCCACGCACATGCCAATAAAGTCTGCGCTGCCACACTTGTGTTCAACTGTGATGGGTGTTGGGTAGGATGGCAATTTGTGTGCCTCATTGGGCATTGTCCGTACACAGGGTGGGACTGGATGACGCATTTCATTTAGGGGTGAGTCCCTATTGGCAGGTCCACCTCTGTGCGCCAGATTTGGCGGTTTGGGATAGTTGCTGGTAGACCTGTGCAGCTCCGTGACGTCACCATTGTGGGTATGGGGTCCGATTTCTTGGCATGTGGGTCACTGTGGTAGTTCTGGACAGTCTGTGTCCGCCCAGGTGGGTGTGGGTAGGTATGCGACGGTAGGTGCTGTTGTCACATGTGATGGTGGACACACCTTCAGGCCTGCTACCGACTTTGACATCTTTTCACACAGACCTCTTTCCTACATGGACGTGGGGCTACGTTGGGGGTTGCGAGTATGTTTTCCATGGGTGATGTGCCCACAGCTAGTTCAGTCCTACGCAGTCATCTCATTGGACTGCCATTTTTCCATTTGTCTTGCCAATGACACGGTGGTGGAGACGGACAGTTGTTGGTGGTGTTCTGTCCACACCGTGCGGTGGATCCGGTTTTCCTGCGGTGTGGTACCCCGTCTTCCTCTTCTCCTTGCCCTTCTCCGACCCCGGGGTTCCGGGCAGGTCCTCTGTTGTTCTTGTGGGGTTCGAGTTGGCCTCAGCACTCGGGCCAGGTGCTTCCATGGTGCTCAGCAGTTCATTTACTTGTTGGTGTCTATTTTTGGGTGCTTTTATGGTGCCTCTTCACACATGGCGCGTGGGTATTGCTGGCCTCCTGCTGGTTATCACGGTTGTTTCATCGCCATTGGGCGCATCGCAGCTTTTTTAGCGTTAGGGTTTGGATTTTTATCGCCGTCGCGGTAGTTGTTTCGTGGACATTTGCTGCGTTATCGCGCGAATATCGCACGGTATCGCCGTGTTGTGAATGCCACGTTAACACAGAGTTATTTTCCTGCGATGGACTGCGATGTGAGGAGTTGCGGTAAGCTATTATGGCGATGTTTATCGCACGTTCTTGTGAATATACCCCTCTGTCCATTAATTGGCTCATTGCTTCCTCAATGTAATCAGTCTTACTCCATAACACCAAATTGCCCCCTTTGTCTGAGTTGCGAATGACTACTTCCTTATTGGTTTTAAGTTTGCTCATCAAGAGATGGTACTGCAGCTCTTGCTTATTGATTTTGCATCTTGTGTTATGCACTCTATGGTTGAGTTGTTTAATGCCCGTCACTACCTGCTCATGAAAAATATCTATGGTGTCCCTCGGTGTAATGGTGTTGAAGGTGGAGCGGGGTCTAAAATGGGGAAACTTTTGTAGTTTGCTCCGCCAACCTGCTCATGAGTTCAGTTTCCTCGATATTGTACACGGGAAAGGTATCTTCATTTGCTAATTCCTGCATATCCCGTAGAGTTGACATGTCAGATGCAGTAAGATTAAACGGAGGGGAGTCAGTTGGCAGTTGTTCAGACTGGTTCCCTGTCTCATTGGCTCTTACTTTGTTTTGAAGAAAGTATTTTTTCAGTTTGAGTTTCCGCACACTTCTGAAAATGTCCATTCTGGTGGCAGCATAGTTGAATGAACTCTCAGGGCAGTATGACAGCCCAAGTGCTAATAGTTGTTCCTCTGCCGTGTTTAAGTCCACATTGGTTAGATTTATCACAGTCTGCTTGTTTGTTCTTTCACAATGTGCTAGCGTCTCCATTTCCTCCTTGGTTGTCGTGTTTGTTTTTTCGACTCTTCGTCGCTTGGCTTGTCGCCTCTCACGGCGCTTTGTAGTTCTGCTCTTGTTTGTCTGTTTATTTGGTTTCTGGGGCGCAGAGTTTGTCTGCGCTCCAGAACTAAAAAATCCACCTCTTCAGCCAGTGAGATTTTAGATGGTATTTGTTTCATCCTCTGTTTGCGGACATCTGACTCAGCCTCGCTTTCCAGCGCCGAACTGAGGTCTGAATTAGAAGTCATATCTGATCTTGCCCTTTCACCTACGAAGTTGGAGTTAGCACTTTGTGTGCCGCTGTATTTTGATACCTTCAGCGAATCATATTTTTGGGCGAACGTGAATATGCGCCCACTTTCATAATCTGTGCGATCTCGATGAAACTTGATAGCCTTTCTTTCTCGGATTTTGTCCTCCTCTTTTTTAAGTCTTTTGGTCATTTCCTCCTTAAGTCTGGTCAATTCGTCATTTTGCTCCATATTACTCAATTCAATATTCAAAGCCTCTATTTGTTCCTGTAATCTTGCGCGGTCCTTTTCAGCATACCTAACTAGAATAATTATCAGTCTTCGAGACGATTCAAGGTTCATTTCCGCCCATTCTTTCATCATTTCTTGGTCCGGGCTCTCGTAACTGGGGGCTATTAATATCCGTAGCCCTCGTGGCACCCTGCCTACATCCAAGTAGCGCTGGAGGGATTTCGCATCCCACAATTTGCTTTGTTCTGTCTTCATTAATTTTTCTTGCTGTTTTATTTTTTCTTTTAGGCTGGTGTTGCGTGGGCCTGCTGGTGCATTCTGGGTAATTGAGTCCTGTCTGGGAGCTCTTTCATCGTCAAACATATCAGCCGCCGCCGCCTCCCTTTCTCTTAGCGCGTATGCTGACATTGTGTTGGTTGGAGCAATTATGTTTTAATGATATTTCTGGATACCTTGGATAAAGCTCGCCTACCGTGTGCTGCCCTCTCCTCGTGTATCCTTGCACACCTCCTGACCCTGATAGATGTCTCTCACTGGCCTCCCCCTCTCACACCACTCTCGGTTAAGCGTCCTCCGTGTCCTCCGACCCGTGTTCGCTTACCTTGTTGTGGCCGTGGGATGCCGTTGCTGTAGTGTTTGACGCTGGGGGCCCTTGCTGCCGAAAATCCTCCCGGATTCTTTGCTTTCGCTTGTTTCCAAGCCGTGGCTCCTTTGGGGGCAGCTGAGCCCAATATTCGGAGGGGGTCCGTGTTTAGCCGGAGGAGTCAAAACCGGCTATATTCATCAAATAAACTCCACCATTCCTTTGGCAGTCACCTTTAGAAACTGGAGCACGGACCACAATTTGGTGCAGATTTGGAATTTTTATTTGCTCTTCACAACAGTAGCCATGACGCGTTTCGACCCCGGAGGGTCTTGATCACATGACGCGCATCACGGTAAGAGGTATGCTTTTATACCATTTTTTTGTTTTTTTCTTAAAGTGACGTGCTTTCCTTTCATAAGGTGATCATAGACATAAACAACAGATTCCTGGTTTATCAGAATCTAGGTTACTGGTTTACACTCTAAAATACAGACTACCGATGGTTTTTTCAGTCAATATATATATGTATATATATTTTCTCACGATCCAGATGCTCCTCCTGGGAGCTCCGCCCGTGGTTCGGTGGCGCGAAACAGCCGGTAGAGCTGGGCCGGCATCTAATTCCTAACACAAAGTCCAATAATTCGCGCTCTCAGAATACAGTTGAAGGGTAGTTTATTGCTCAAGTATATATATATATATATATTTATTCAAACCACAAGTTCCATCGGAACAAAATGGAGCACTCCACAGGTTCTGCACAGGTAATTTATTCGACATTCAGCAGACGCGTTTCGGGAATTCTCCCTTCCTCAATGCTGGTTAGAAATAGAAGATGTCACATTCAAGTCGTTATATACATCTTGAATAGCCCCCATTGGACAAACATATGTGGCAAGTAAAAGAGGACTGCAACAATTCCAGTAAATTACTTATTTAAAAGACAGCCATATTTGCATGTGTTGTCAAGTATTTGAGGAATGCATTAATTGTGGCTATAGCGTAATAAGTGACATTTCCAATGGGATAACAAATACTTGACATCCTTGAGAAAGCCCTGGGGACGCCCGTTTAACTCACCGGCATGCCAACTTTCTTCAGCGGGACCAGGGGGCCAAGACTCACTGCCCCAGGCTACACCGCGCTCCCTTGAGCGCTCAGCATCATCAACAGCGTCAGGAGGCGCGTGTTTAAAATCAGAAGCGGGCTCCCGCAGCACGGGATGCCCGTTTAACTCACCGGCATGTCAGCTTTGTTCAGCGGGACCAGGGGGCCAAGACTCACTGCCCCAGGCTACACCGCGCTCCCTTGAGCGCTCAGCGTCATTAACAGCGCCAGGAGGCGCGCGTTTAAAATCAGAAGTGGGCTCCCGCAGCGCGGGATGCCCGTTTAACTCACCGGCACGCCAGCTTTCTTCTGCGGGACCAGGGGGCCAAGACTCACTGCCCCAGGCTACACCGTGCTCCCTTGAGCGCTCAGCGTCATCAACAGCGCCAGGAGGCGCGCGTTTAAAATCAGAAGCGGGCTCCCGCAGCGCGGGATGCCCGTTTAACTCACCAGCACACCAGCTTTCTTCAGCGGGACCAGGGGGCCAAGACTCACTGCCCCAGGCTACAACGCACTCCCTTGAGCGCTCAGCGTCATCAACAGCACCAGGAGGCGCGCGTTTAAAATCAGAAGCGAGCTCCCGCAGCGCGGGACGCCCGTTTAACTCACCGGCACGCCAGCTTTCTTCAGCGGGACCAGGGGGCCAAGACTCACTGCCCCAGGCTACACTGCGCTCCCTTGAGCGCTTAGCGTCATCAACAGCGCCAGGAGGCGCACGTTTAAAATCAGAAGCGGGCTCCCGCAGGGCGGGACGCGCGCAGGCAGCGCCCGGGTGAAGCCCGGGCCAAGGGCAGGCCCGTCCTAGCCCGTCATTGCCAGGAAGAGGCAGGGCAGTGCCACCCCCCTGACACCCGGTTGTTTGGACTGAGCTGCCGCATTTGAAAGGTACTGTTTTCTCTGCTCTGACCATTAGTACTTAAATTTATCCAATTCATGGTAACTCCATTTAAGTGATTGCCTGGTCATTATGGAAGAGTTCTGAGTAGCTCGCTAGTCTCTTATAGGTCATTCGTTGCCTTGTTAGTTTGGACTGTTGTACCATAATTATAGAACTCATTGCTCGTATTGTTGCTATTGTGATCTTGTTCATTGCATTAGGGCGGTATGGGAAAAAGGAAAGCCGCGGAAGTTCCGGGGGGAGGAATAGTGGGGAAGGGTAAGAAGGCCAAAAGGTTGACCAAACAGCTAACGCATAAAAGCAGCAATTGTGTTATGGGCCGTATTGACAACCTAATCAGTGATTGTGAGGAGATTTTAGCAGCACCATTTTGTTCTGACTGTGGCACTACTGATGTGCAACTCATTCCCTGCTCCACTATCCCAAGTTGAGCTTTATCCATCCCAGAAATGTTTAAAAAAGACCATTAATAAAGGGGCCTCTATTGTCTAAACAAGTGGATACATCTCATATAGTAAGAACTCATTCTCCACCTCTAAGTTCCAACTCAGATAACACAAGCCAACCAGAATCTGCACTAGAGTGCACAAACAGATTTGCCCCTCTAATGAATCTGAATGAGGATGGTTTGGACCCTCAGTTTATAGAAGAGATAGGAGATACCCCACAAGTTGCAGCCCCTCCTTATTTGTGCAAGAACTCGTGTTCGGATCAGCTCACTAGTCAGATAGTGGACCTTAAAGCCCAAACAAGAAAACTCACGGAGTAAGTCAGCTCACTTAAGGGTATGATCCACATGTTTACAGAATCACTGAAATTACATACTCAAAACACATCTTGTGCCGCTGATAGACCATCCCTGCTTCAGCAACCCAAGACTAAAGATTTAACTACTGCTAGTACAGACAGAACAAATAGAGATCTAAATATCAATTCGGTAGACTACCACGCACTTAGCAAAAAGCGATCTACGCCACACAAAGGCAACTTATTACACCCAAGATAGGCAGTGTGGTCTAGGACCACTGAGCATGGGACCTGGAAACGATCCCCATATGCTTTTTAAAACCAATCATTGCTTGGGATCATGGTCAAAAGAGGAACATCGTAGCTATGTGAAGCCATTGACCCGTACTTTAAAACACCAATTCTTTTTGACTAATGTTCCCAAACAACTTCCTAGCTTAATAAAAGAAGACAAACAATCTTTGATTAACAAAAGCACCCAATGGCTCAGACATGTGAGAAAGTGTAGATCCGTAATAAGGGAAGATACACTCTCTGCTAAAAGGCATATATCTGTAGGCCCTAACCCCGATTATGTTTGTCTCACACTGGCTAGTGCTGACTTGGTGGATAATTTAGTGCCCTTTGACATTAGGACATCACACCTGAATATAACCAAAATCAGGATGAAATACAACCCCCAGCTTTACAAAATAATCGAAATTTCAGTAACCATGTTCCAACATGTAGTGAGGGATCTACTTTACAAAATATAGATTGAAGTTTATGGAACATTCCTCCCTCACCCCGATTAAAGAAAACTGCACACCCAGGTGGTGTAGCCAGAAGCCGCTTTAGAGTATCCACCTATTGTAGCATAGACGGTCTGGAAATAGTCGATAAGCCCTCTGGGTCAAAAGAAAGTACCCAGGCCGGTCTACACTGTTCCCTTGAACATCAAAATCCCGTTCAGTCGGCACACGCCTTGAAAGAATGTATCCAGGTGAACCCTCATAGTCTTTCTAAACCTCAGGAACTCACTCAGTTGTCATACACCTCCTGGAACATTGCCGGTTTACAATCCAAAACATCATCTATGGACTGGTCAACATTCATAGAAGCACAGGATATATGTGCCTTCCAGGAAATATGGTCACTTAACCCAATCGATCGCTTAGGTTATTTAAATTTCTCTAAACCTGCAATTGGTGGACAGAAAGGTAGACCCTCAGGAGGGCTTACCATTTGGGTCAGACAGCGTTCCTGTTATAAGATTGAGGAAGTACAGATCGATAGTCCTGATATCATGGCAATTCTTTTACGATCAAAACACCCTCCTCATCTATTTGTGATCAATGTGTACGCGAGAGATCTTGCGGGAGGTAGACTATCTACCACAATCTCCTTACTTGATGGCTTCTTAGATAACTATAGAGGCACAAGCAATCTGGTGATTGTAGGTGATTTTAATACCACATTCGAGCCCCTAGACCAAGAGGACAGTAATCTTAGTGATGAAGAAGATGCTCAATAGAGCATTCCTTCATTAGAGCTGCCACCTATAAGGAAATGGACAGAGGCAGCCCTCCAACTAAAAGCACTATGTCTGGAGAGGGGCATTAGGGCAGTGAACGGGAGAAGTCCCTCAGATAGATTAGGCTCCCACACATATTGTAACGGCCTGAGAAGTAGTCGTCTTGACTACATTCTTATTAATCTTGAGCACTGGTCGTTTCTTATTGACATGGAGGCATGTGAGAGAAATGAAAGTGATCACAACCCGCTCCTGTTAAAGATGTTGGCACCAGGCTTCGTAATAGCGCAGTTCGAGATAATTGAGAGGGTGACTGCAGACGCCCTTATTTGTAATGACATGAGGCGGGCCAAATGGGATAGGATTATAGATAATGAGGGCTCGCTTGTACAAATGAGGGCAGCTGTGGAGTTCACTTTAGCAGTCCTTCAAAATGCCACCACACAGGGCGAAATGAATGTCATTATCACTCAAGCTCATGACTATTTGTTTGGCAAAATAAAGTCTTTCTTTGTCAAATTCTACAAACCAAGTAGCAGGGCTACCCTAAAGCATGAAAAGTGGTATAATAAGGCATGTAGAGAAGCCTATAAGCAGCTGTCCTTAGCAATTAAATCCAAAGTAATGTGTAACATTAAAAGTGCACGAAAGTCGTACAAAGCCATCCAATTTACAGCCAAGAAGGAATGGGATGAGCAAAGATGGCAAGAGCTCCATCAGGCCAGTAAGGAAAAAAACATGTAGAAATTTTGGCAATTGGTCAAATGGGGCAGGGGTGGGCCAGGGCAAACTCCCCAAAATCATGTAGTGCCGGATCAGTGGGTTTAATTTTTTGAGGCGCAATTTGCAGTTGAAGCTAAGGACGGCAATGATGACCAGTTCCAAATACCTAAGCCTGATTCGGTTTTGTTTTTTGACAGAGGGGAGGTTGAATCTGCCCTGAATGCAGTACCAAGAGGAAGAGCCCCTGGCCCAGACTGCATTCCGGCAGACCTGTTCATACACGACAGAGACAACTGGTTAAAGTATATCCAGCTGCTAGCAAATGCAATAGCCAGTGGAGCCCCCATACCCTAATCTTGGCGTGGTGCTGAAATCCTACCTATCTATAAAAAGGGGGATCGATCCTGCCCTGGCAACTACAGGCCAATCAGTCTAATCGACTCAATTCAAAAGATCATGGCAAGGTTAGTGCTGAGCAGAATCCAGTCTTGGATCACAGTAAGTGATATATTATCTCCCCTACAAGCAGGATTTCGAGTACATGTAAGTACTATTGACCAGGTTTTTCATTTTATCTTAATCTACTAGCATGTCGTAACAATTGCAGGAAGCACCATCTATGCCGCCTTTGTCGACCTCAAGTCTGCATTCGACATGGTTCCGCGTAATGAGTTATGGGTAGTCTTGAAAGACTTAGGGATGCCACTAGAGCTATTATCACTTGTTGTGAGACTGCATGAGGCTAACTATGCACAAGTTCGCTGGGGTGCACAGGGCAATACTACCACCCGGTTCCCAGTATCAAAAGCAGTTTGCCAAGGGTGTGTTATGGCCCCAACCCTATTTTTGTTATTTATAAATGGGGTCGTCAATTACTTTTCTACACACCCTACATATGCTCCTTCCCTTGCAGGTACAAAGGTACCAATACTTATGTTCGCCGATGACACCCTAATTATTTCGAAAACACAAGCAGGGTTGCAGAGAGCATTGAGGAGTTTTGAGGATTTTTGTAAAGACCATGAATTAGTGATAAATGTGAATAAAACAAAATTCATGGTCCTCCATGAACACAAAGCGGTTAAGGGTAGGGTCTAGAACAAACTGACGTCTTCACTTATCTTGCGATTACTCTAGGCAGAAAGCTAAACTGGAAGCCCCAGATCGACCTTATGGCCCTTAAACACTGTCAATTAGCAGGAGCACTTTTAAAAGAACATAGGCTCTCCCAAACTAAGCCGGTAGGCCGAGTACTAAAGATCTATAACACCAAAGTTAGGGCCTCTACTCTCTATGGAGCAGAACTCAGGGGCTTTGATAATTTGTCACCGCTAGTTATAGCACAGAATAAATTTGTGAGAGGCCTTATTGGTCTCTTGCAAAACACTCCACTCAAGCCCCTATATTTTGACCTGGCATGTAGTACACTGGAGGAGGCAGCAAGATTCAGACCAATTGCATTCTGGCGTAGATTATGGTCAACCCCGGAGTTATCACATTACGCCAATGCGTTAAAGGATGTTAGAGCTGCTGATACATCTTGCAAGATTACCTGGCTACAAAAGGTGAAGTGTACACTGGTGAACATGGGCATGAGCCATCTGTGGGACGATCCAGCTTGCAATCGGTTTCCTCCCAAAAAAGAATTTAGGGAAGCTTATTGGACCATGGTCAAAGTAAATAGTACACGTTCCACCAAGAACACCTCATTGACCGGCATTTTTTTAGAGCACAAGCCAGTCCCTATGTATGAAAACTTTTGGGATATTATAACCAAGCCTAGTAATAGGATATTATTCTATCAATTTCGGGTAGGCACACTTCCGGTCAAATCCTTCACCCATAAATGATATAACACCTCTGATAGCAAATGCTTATTTTGTACCGAGCACGATGAGACAGTACCACTCATCCTATTTGCATGTCCAGCTTACAAGGCTCCTCGGGACAAATGGTTAAAACCTATTTGTATTAATATGGGTACCAGGTCATGCGCCATAGCACTACGAATATTGAAGACCAATACTAAAGAGTCTATTGTGATAGCTATAGCTACATTTTTAAGCTGGATGTGGAGAATTCGCAGCAATTTTTTAAAGCAGCAGTTGACAATGTCTAGTAGCAATGCATAGTACGAAGTACCTGCCACTGTCCCGGCAGTTTAATGTTTATAACGGGTTCTTCTTTTTATCCTGTGTACAGTTACACCCATGTCTAGATTAACCTTAGCACTGGGATGAAATTGAAGCTAAGTGTTTGGTTGTCTGTTAGTTACACTACTCAGTCTTCTGTTTTATAACTGTTTTTAGTAATTTTTAAAACGATTGGTTTTTACTGTTTAATCGATCAGGCACTGTAAATATCTTGTATGATACTGTCTAATGTCAAGAGCAGCTGCTATATCATTGTTTATCATTTCAAAATCATGTATTTTATCTTCTAGTTTTTTATTATAACATTGTAAATATTATGACTGTCTTTTATGATCAGTGCTCTCGAAATAAAGATTGATTGAGTATTGAAATGTAGAAACTGCTGATTTTGGTAAGAGCATTTAACTGATTTTCTAGTCAGCAGAGAATCAAACAAGAAAACTAGCTTTTTTACCCTCTCAGATGTAGGGACATCTATTACTGCCACCTGAAAGGTTTGTGAATTACGTGACTGAAGCCAACTACTTTCAGCTCTCTTTCTAGTCATATTTAACACAACCGGATGTTTTTTCATCTAGGACTGAATTGTGCTCATCTATTAAGCTCCTCTGAATCTTTGCTAACGATACATGTCAGGGGGAGAACAGATGCTTATCATCCTCCTCTATATATGAAAACCTCCCCAATCCTCGGTCCTTGTGTTCATGCTGTGGCTGCTTGTGGAAATTAAAACAGACTGATGATGGGGAAACCTTTCCCTGGTGTGTCTGATAAAGATATTATCAAACACATACACTACCAAGCTACCTCTCTTTCTCTCTTACTCTCTGTCTCCCCTCACTATCCCACCAGGTCATTGTAAGGAGCACACGTAAGCAGGAGAAGGACTTGTGCTACTTTTCTTTAATTACATAGCCCAACAACAGCCCATCAGTGTACGTATTGTGTCACCAGATGGAAGATGCAGCAGGCATCCTGCAACATTACAACAGTATCCGGTCTTTACCAATGTCAAGGCTGTCATCTGATAAGTGTTTATCTGCTGCACCAAAATTAGAAAACAGTGACAAATTTAATATTACATTTCTCAATGCACTCATTCATCGGTACACAAGGCAAGTATTGCGGTCTGAGGCTGAGAAGATCACTTGATAAACATCAAAGTACATCATGAGGAGTTGGCTCATCGCATATATTTTGCTATGTGTTTGATGCACTGGATTAGATACACATATTAGGAATACTTACTTGTGCTCCTCTTTCCTTCTGCTAAAATCTGGAAGATAAGTGTAAGAGAGGAAATCTATATTTCCATTCTTACTTCGGGGGATTTTAGTGAGTCCCCTAAATATCAGCCACACAAATACAAAAATATTATCAGCCACACAGATGCTATACCACATACACACACATACTCTCTCATATGCATTCTCACACTCAATCACACACAGTCCCTTCCAAACACCCACACGCACACCCACACACACACAATTTGACACTCAAAAATCCTCTGATCCCCACTCTTCCCTCTGTCTCACTCCTCTCTCTCTCTCTCTCTCTGTCTCTGTCTGTCTATCTCTCTATCTCTCTCTCTCTTTGTACAGTACCTGGGCCATTCAAAACAGTGTTTCACACAGACACCAACTGCCAATAATATACGTGCAAATCCTGTGAGAAAAAATGAAATGAATCTCTCATGTGAATCTCAAAACTCAGCTTTTGGTACTAACATTAAAATTATCTAGCGTCAAGCCCAACATTTCAAAACTCGCAGGCTCAGTGTCATATAAGCGGCTTTAACTTTGTTCACACAGCGTACCAATAGGAGCAAAGCAGCAATTGTTTACAATGTGATTTCTTAATGTTCCTTAGCAGAAAATGACGGCTAAATTTATTACAAAAGAAATCAGCGAAAACACAATGAACAGCCTGCACTTTAGCACTTTGTAATCAATGACAAATGTATTCAAGGATTACTTCCCTATACTATTAAGGCTGGTAACACTAGCACTTTTTATTTAGAATACTCTGATACCCTGGGGCAAGTTTAGAGCTGTGGACAAAACTTGTGCTGTTAATAATACTGTGCTTGATGGTGATCGTCAGACTACATTAGTGGGACCACAGGGAAAATGGGTTATTGGGTTCCAACTATGGTAGTTGATGTCATTTACCACTGGGATTCTGGGGTTTGTCCATCTATGGCTTGGTAAACTGGGCGAAATACTAGCCTTTTTGGCATTTGACTCTCAGGGTAGTGAGAGTGAGCAGTCACAGGCTTCTAAGAGATGTGGTGTGGGAGCAAGAGTTTAGAACCCAACAGCCAACCAACAGACACACTAAAATAATGTCCAGTCTCCTGTTTATGTTTATGGGAAAAATAAAGTACTTTATTCATACACCAAAACTAAATACAAGATGAGAGAGTAATATGGGCTTCTAATCAGTTGCATATATCAGTAAAGGGCTACACACCCCTTCTCCCTGGCACCACTCACATTCCAGCCATGGTCGCATTTCTGTCTCTATAGTTTCCAATGCTATCCGGAGAAGGTAAAATTTAGGTACTATGCAAATAACTCAAAGCAGTCTGAATCAGCAGAGCAACTAAGATCTTTGTTGTTTTCGATCTTTGGTTAACCGGTCTAGTGGCATAGCGGTCTTGTCCAAAAGCATTAAGTTCTGTCCCGGTCTGCAGACTAAACCCTGCATTTATTTCTTGGCGCTGCATTGCAGTTCAGACTAAACGCCACGTATGGCACGCATTCCTACCCACACAGTGCTGGCCCTCTCTTCAAGGAGGTGACAGGGGCAGACTTGTCTAAGTCAGAGATTGCGAAGTGGGCTTGCTGGGCAGGTCTGCATGGTCACACCAATCACCAGCAGCAGTGGCCAGCAGTGGCCATAATGGCAAGCTGCAGACCACTGATCGGTTGTAGCAGTTGCAGCCTCCTGGCCAAGTTTCATAGTGATGATGTCTTTATGGCAGTTACGTTTCCAAGCTTATCCTGGCTTCCTCCTTCATTAGGAATGTGGCTGCAGCAGTAGAATGAATATCGCCAGCCTGATGTTGGCTTTTGGGCAAGACAGGAATCTTCCCTCTGGTGCAATTGTAAAACAGTTGAGTCAGGAACTGAGATTAGAGACCAAGTGGAATAGAGACCAAGTGGGCCCCTTTGCAGCACAGGTTACCCCTGTGTTACTCTCTTTGCTCATCAGTTACACACTTTTGTAGCATACTGGGCCTCTCCTCCTGGGCAGTGTCTCTTCCTGCAGGGACAGGAATACTCCTTTCCGCTCTCATCAGGCAGGCAGGCTTCTAGGCTTTTTAGGCACCTCCTCTGCTCTTCCAGACGAAAGTGCAGACTTTGGGTGTCCCCTCACCTCTGAAAAACTAACTGTCAGGCAAACTCCAGCCCTCATTACACAGCAGAGCTCTGCAGAGTACACAAAGAGCTCTCTCTTCCTTAGTCAAGAAAAACTTGGGACTGAAACAAAGTAGGGTGGTTTTGGATCCCACTTTTCTATGCAATTTCAAGAGAGGTGGTATGGATCCACAGTCTAAGATTTTAAAAACTCAATAGATTGGTTCTCTTTCAAATGTCAGTTCTAGGCTGCTCTCCAGACTCAAGCTTTGTGCAAAGTGATGTTTCTCACAGCAGGTAGCAAAGGGGATGACTCCCAACAAGAGTTCCCAAAATGGGCACAATGAAATATACGTTTTCTGCACCTGACTGTCATCAGCCTTCCTAAAGCAGCAGATATAGACAAAGGGGTAGACCCTGTCTAGCAACTTCCTCACCTTAAACAACAGAAATTGCAGTCTCTCTCCTCACCCCTACCACCAACCTAATAGCGGTGCTCACAAAGTCTAACCAGCCCTGAGGTGTTTGTTAACAAGAATTTCATGGAATTTCTAGAGGGATACCTGTGTCTGTCGTTCTCACATCAGTACCTTGGTATTCACCCTCCAGCCACAGGAATGCAAATAATAAACTTACACTGTTTGGGGAACGTGCCCTCATCCTCCATCTTCTGCCATGCCAAACCAGTGGAATTCAAAATAGATCTCACTGTCTGCAGTACTCAGACTCACAAAACACAATGGGCCTGATTCACAGAACTAACTTACGCCAAAAACGTAAAGTTAGTACTTTTTGGTATTCACAGAATACACTTACTCATTTTGGTATTCACAGAATGAACTTACTCATTTCGGTATTCACAGAAGTTAGTAGTCCTAACTTTAGGACTCCTAAATGCCTTCTGTGAATACCGAAAGTCTTAAAGTTAGGGTTTTCTCAGTTTAGGAGTAGTAAAGTTAGGACTCCTAACTTTACTACTCCTAAACTGAGAAAAATCCTAACTTTAAGACTTTCGGTATTCACAGAAGGCATTTAGGAGTCCTAAAGTTAGGAGTCCTAACTTTACTACTCCTAAACTGAAAAAATCCTAACTTTAAGACTTTCGGTATTCACAGAAGGCATTTAGGAGTCCTAAAGTTAGGACTACTAACTTCTGTGAATACCGAAATGAGTAAGTTCATTCTGTGAATACCAAAATGAGTAAGTGTATTCTGTGAATACCAAAAAGTACTAACTTTACGTTTTTGACGTAAGTTAGTTCTGTGAATCAGGCCCAATGAGTTCTACTACCATGCGCGCACACACGCACACACGCTTGCATGCACACACACACACGAAATGCACTTGGAATTTCAGCACAGCGTACTACGTTTCACCACGTAACTCTAAACCAGAGAGGTCAATGGACTGCTCTCTCATTGACTTAGATAAAAACTTCTGATCACACTCCAAATTCACAAAACACAGCAAGCTGCAATTATGATGATTGCTAATATTATTATTTTTATTATTAGCAGCAACAGCAGCAATACTACTAACAGTAGTAGTAGTAGTATTAGCTTAATGTTTCTCATTATTGTTGATGGTGGCGGTGATTGCTATTATTATCATCACTGTTGTATCGTCAGTTTTCATCATCATTTATTGTTATTAATTTTTGTTGTTATAAATACTCCTAGATTTGTTATCATTATCAGTATTATTAGTGGCAGTGATCCTATAGGAAGTGATAGTTCTACTTGCAGTGCCAGTAGTTTCATCTCCTTTCAGTGGCATCTGAGACAGGTAAAGTGCTCGCTGTGATAGTGTTAGTGAGGGTTGTTAAAATATATGTGCATGTGTCGTTTAGATCTTGCAGCACACCTGCTTGATTTGTTTAGCACAGTATGGGAAAACTTGGATAGCTCTGCTGCTGCCCACGCAGCAGCTGATGCTGTTCTTAAGCTATATCTGGAAAGTCAGATGGAAAATGTGGAGCAAAGTTAAAAGACATCAACATTACTTTCCTCTTTCAATCGCAAACTAATTTCATGCTCCGATGAATTTGTTACAAATGAGTCTCTTAAAAAGTATGTTCCTTCAGAAAGAAATCAGATTAGTAGCAGTTAATGTTACTAGAAGATTTTACAGCCTCGCTAACAACAACAAAGAACCAATGTTAACAAGCAAGCTGCAGCCGTGCGGTGCCTTTTTATCCACTACTCCAGACATGCATTTTGTTTTGCTCATGAACTTTGCTTGGCTAACGACTGAGAGAAGGGGTGCTTCATTGGCTAATTAATAAAGTTCTATTCGGGCATTGTGCAACACTGCTTACTTTTTAAAGGGAAAAAGACCAGGTTATGCACTGCTGCCACTTTAAGCACCCTGGAACATTCCTGTATTACAGAAAGGGCCACAGACGCTTGCTTCTACATTAGCCATTGTGCAAGATTTCACAGACGGGCGATCAGAGGCTCTCTAAAGGCACACTATTATTGCTCCACCGGGAAATGGTAAGCAGTTAGTGCAACCCCAAATGACACCTTTTGATAGGAACCACTGAAGGTCAAACAAATCCCCTAGGTACTCTCCCTTACTTCTGCTATATAATTTGCAGATCCTAAAAAACAAGTCCAGCTCTTATGGATTAAAAGGTGTCAAACATGCAGCACCAGGGGTGAAATACCTCACCAAACACAAGATGGAGACTATGGGAGGGGAATCTAGATTTACAATCCCAAGCAAAACTGCTAAAGACTCCATGAGGGGTATTCGATGTTCAGAGGGAGGATGGGATGAGGGGTTCTGAGATCATATGGGATATGCCAATATTCTATGTCATATAAGATAAATGCCATGGTTTCTATCAAGTTTTGTTATGAAATGTGATAATAAAACGATTTATAAAAAATGTCAAATGTGTAAGACGTGTGGTAAGGACCCTATCAGTATGGAGCCGCAGTATTAACATTTGGGGCACCACAAGGCTTCCCACTGTCACATTTTGTGTTATATGTGTACGCATCTTTCATATATCTCATCTCCACTGCAGGGCTTTGATACTAGTCATATGCAGATGAGCCCCAGATTCATATGGCAGTAGATGTAAACCCTGTCCAATTTTTACATAAGACTGACTGAAAAAGACAGCTTAGCATGAGAGGGAACTGGCTCTAACTGAATGTTACCAAAACACCAATGAAAACTGTTATAATTAGGTACTGAAACAATATCAAGGAGGGAGTGAAAAGGGTTCCCTCTTTTGACAAACCCACTGAATTAAAAGAAGAGTTGATAATTAAAGCGGTATGGATGGATACAGAATTCAGTCTCAACCATCAGTTTCACTGCAATTGAATAGGAGTTCTATTATCTTCATACACTGATGAAGGCTAAAGATTAGGCATTTATAGGGGCAATTGCTAACTCGAGGTTAGAGTATTGCAATAGCCTTTATGCAAACACATCCTTGGAAATTATTGCTTGGCATCAGGTAACACAAAGTGATGGCTCTGATGGTGGTATGCCTTGTACCCAGATGTACCTGGTGGCAGTCCAGTGGAATTCCTTACCCCTGGACATCCAGCTCACTGATAATTACCTCCGATTTAGGAAGAAACTAAAAACATAGGGGCATATTATCAACGGCCAGCGATAATTATCGCTGGCCGTTCACAGCGTGAGAATAGTTATCGCCGGCTACCGCAGATAATTATCGCCATGCTAGCGCTGTATTAACAACGCATAGCGCAATGGCGATAATTATTCCTGCGATAGCTTGTTTTCCATGGAACATCGCTGGTTTTCCAGCGATGTTCCATGGAAAACGGCGATAACCTTGCTGATACGACCCTGTGGTCGTATCAGCAGAATCCATCTCCCATGTAAAGTATGCTTAAGTCAGGAATTTAACAGACGTTAAATTCCTGAGTTAAAGCTGAGGTAGCGCGATTTCTTTTATCGCTGCACCTCCTTGTTAATATTGCGAAGCTGCCTTCGCGATATTAACTTGTGTTGTTTTCACAGCCACGCCTTCTTTGCATCTCATTAGCGATGCAAGGCGAGGCTGTGAAAAAACGGGCTCTACATCAAGGAAACACGCGCTAGCGTGTCCTTGATGATATTGCAATATAATTATCGCCGCTTTTCGCCCGAAAACGGACGCTAAAGCAGCGATAATTATATCGCCAGCCCTTGATAATATGCCCCATAGCTTTTTCCGGACTAATAGCTTTTTCTGACTTTGGCTCGCAGTATGGTTCTCTTCATGGATAGGAAAGGCAGTTTCCAGTACTTTGCATCCCCAAGGGGATAAATGTTGCGCTCTACAAATACAATAAATAAATACATACCTTATATGAACTTTCTACTGGAACTGAAGACCACCACTCCTAGGTCCCTAATTTGAGGTTTGAATTGTCAACAGTTGTCTTCTAAACCTGCCAACACAGGACATTGTGTTGAAAACACTGGCTGCATGCAATGGGATTGTTTAAATATAGTCACGCGCCACAATCCTCTTCATCCTAGGTGATTGATCCAGGGCTGCAGAAGCATTTTCTGTTGTGCCTTCATCGATTCCGGTACCAGGAGTAGAACCAAAATAGAACCTGGTGTTCAGGAAGTTGCAAGCACAGCAAGATGATGGACAGAGTGCTGAAACTTTTCAACCACTCACCCCCAGTCAAGAGATTTGGGTTTAATCTATTGTTCTTTTGCTCACTATTCCACCCCAGTTTGGACCAAGGAAGGGGCTCCTTCTTTTTGGTATCTTGCTCACCTTTTGCATTTTCCTGCTTAAAAGTCTATTGTTCTGATGCTTCTGTCTGTTGACATTATTACCCTTTATATTACCTAACGGTTGCCTGACATCCATGTGTTTTTCACCCCTACCAGTAAACAACACAGTTTTGGAAAAGCTGGACGGTGGAGGGATTGCTAGAGGAGACCATAAGCTCCATCTACTTTACCAGCCACCCCTGTTCTCTCAGCATATACTCAGACACGCCTGCATGACTTGACAGCAGGGAGTCATTTTGGTCATGCATGACACTGTGTACCATTCCATCTTTTTAGAGAAATTGTCTATGCCTTAGACTCTGTTTCTCCTGGGTTCATTCCTCTCACTATCAGCTAGTATGCCTGGGATACTTCCTCTCCCCTACTGTAGAGAGAACATGTGGGGTAGCCATGGGTCACCTCTTTCAGACACCAAGTTGAATGTTTAGCTAATCCTAATTTCTGATGCACTAGCTAATGTCTCTTGCTGCTACTGTGGCGATAAAATGCAACTGATCTTCAGAGTATGAACTGACCAGGGTAAGTGTCTGAGACTGTAGGTCTGGCTACATGTTGGGAAACATTTAAAGTTTAATAATTCATTGGAGCAAGCTGATTCCACAATGGAAATAATCTCCTATGGGTCTTTATTGTTTCAAATATGCCTTTGCCCCCTGACTAGTAATGTGGTAAAAAATATTTAAGCTAATATGCCTGTAGGCTGTTGCGCAATTTTCCAGACCATTGCCCTGTGGAGTGAATATGGTACTACACTCTGTGAGATGCCACCGGTCACTGCTTCAGCAGATCATTAACAGATTCATAAGAGCAGTGACAACTAGAGGCAGGGATGTGAGTACATGCACATGTGGTGGTAGTGTGTGTTTCCTCTGGGTGTTTTGCTGCAATAATGGACAAAGACTCTTAATCAACTACCTTGTGAATATATACTTTGTGGCTATAAGTTAATCACTCTACAGGAGTAATGAGACTCTTAGCCTGTAAAATCCTCTCCCTGCTTATCATCTCCAGTCTGTAAACACAAGTCTTTCCAGAAAACTGCGTGCTGTCAAATTTGAATGTCTGTCTGCATTGTGGACTGCATTATATAAATAGCGCGTTCTTTCAAAGTGTGCACATTTACGCAGTGGTTAGCGCGTTTTGCTAACTTTGCAATGTTTATGCATTTCAATAGCGATTTGCAAAGTGGTTGCACAGTCTCCATTTACTTTGTATTTTTGTAAAAAAAATAGCGTGGAAGGTCTCTTTTTGTGTGCAATAACTTTGAGCATTTGTGAACACAACCAAGTTTGCAAGCAGCTGTGCATCAGGTCTATAGTTAAAGTGTGCAAAAGATAGCATGACCCTTCTAAGAGTAGAGGCGACTTACTTAATCAATGTGAGATAATCTAAATACTATCTTCAGCGTACAAACAAAATCGAAGAGTGCAATATTACATTTTGCTAATACACCTTAGCAACGAATGAAGCTTGAGGTGGGAGGGGAAGAAGGAGGAGTGAAAGAAAAATGGTAGGGAATTGCGCGCATGTCTAGGAATTTTGGAGCATGAACCGACCTACAAAGTAATGCAGCACTGTGCACAAAAATGTTGGAGTGACAAAATTAGTGTCGAAACACATGGGACCTGTTTGGTAGATCATGTTTCTAGAGGATTTGGGCGCAGAGAGCGGACGTCACCGGGGAAATATTAGGGTACAGTGAGTTGCTGTGGGAAGTACAATGTCTTAATTTGCTCTTGAAAGAGGTGAATGGTGTTCATTGGTTCTGGGATCGTGTAAAAGATTTTCAAGGCAGGGAAGTCAAAATTTTTCTGTCTGGTTTTCTCCTTTATGCATCTCTGGACTTCCAATCTTGCTGCTCTGGAAGCTACTGGTGCCACCACAGATTTTGACGTTGGAGGTCAGGTATTGTGAGAAAGACCTTGGTGACAGTGAACTCCACCAGAAAAGCACATTTGGCTCAAGCAGAACAATTACAACTTTATAAAAGTGTCATTTTCAAAATAGAAATATAAAATCTGCCTCGACCATTAAGTTGGATTTCAAATTACTATTAAAATTAGTCCTTGAATCCTTTTTCTAGCTAATCCCAAACTGAAATTATGCATTATAAGGTGTTATAATATAAACAAGTGCTTTTCTAAGGGAGAGCCAGCATCGCCACAGTGTAAAACAACTCTGCAATTTTTCACTGCCATGACATCTAAAACATAAGATATATATGTCTTACTTTTTAAATACCATGCATCCTACCCTATGGGCATTAAGGGCCTATCTTATGGGTAACTTATAAATATTAAAATGGAATGTTTACACCTGGCAAACGTTTATTTTGACAGATCGAATTGGCAGTTTTGTTTAAATTTCTTTTATTAATTTTCAACACAGAGAAAATAACGAACGAGCCAGTGTGCTCTATGGTCATCGGGATGCAACCCGGCAATCGTATTACTATGTTCGGCCAATCAACGATAAGATAGAAGAGAAGAACCCCCCTCCCCCTCCCTTCCCACTCTCCTCCTCCCCAAGGAAAAACACACCTCTATGGGATGGGCCTATTAAGAACAATCTAGGAAAGGTCCGTACGGGACATGCTAGATAGTGGAAGTGTTTGGGGCAGACAGTCTAGGGGGATCCGCCAGTCTCAGTAGTCGCAAGTATTTGGGGCAGGTGAGCTCCGTGAACTCTGAGGTCAATAACGTGAGAAAGGGGGCCCAGAGGTCGTGAAAGGAAGCCCCCGGATGAGTCAGAGAGAGAGAGATCTTTTCCATTCCCAAGATGGCCCACAACCTATGAAGCCATCCCAGGCGTGTAGGAACTGTCTTGGTACCCCAGTGAGTCAGAACGTTTTGGACCGCCGCCCCTAGGGCGAGTGCCATCAGTTTACCCCTCCGGGATTTAAGGGGAAAGGTGATGGTGTTAGGGAGGCCCAGAAGAACATAGGCCGGGAATCTGGGGATCTGGGTGTCAAAGTGGGAGTCTATGTCATCAAGGATCTGCTGCCAATATGCCCTCAGGGAGGGACACTCCCACAGTAGATGGGTAAGGGTGCCCAGTGAACCACATGCTCGCCAGCACTGTGGGCTTCGGGAAGGGTTACCTCTATGGAGCCGTACAGGAGTTAGGTACCAATAAGTGGCCACCTTAGTGGCAGTCTCAACAGAAGCAACGTTACGCGCTTTGCATCGGGCCGTAAAATAAATCAGTCCATTCTTTCTGCGTCAGGGCTCTACCCAACTCACCCTCCCATCGAAGTTGGCCGGGAGTCTTCCCAGTGTCAGAAGTGCATCTAGTAAATTTATATAAGTCCGACGTCAAGCGTATGTCACTATGTCGTGTGAGCAGCCATTTCTCAAACGGAGTAAGGGGTCTCTCCGCGCCCTCTTGCACATCACTGTGGAGCACCCAGTGTCGGATTTGTAGGTAACGATAACGCTCCGTTTCCGGAATTCCGTGATCTTTACGAAGGTCAGGAAAAGAACGGGGTCCCAAAAGATCAAAAAGATGACCTATGGAGCGACAAGCTTCTTTGGTCCAGTGGTGAAACCTCCCAGGGTCAAGACCTGGTGTGAAGTCAGGGTTTTGTGTTATAGGCGTGATCGGGGACGGGAATGTTGTAAGCCCTCTAGAAACAGCAGCCTTGTCCCAGGCCAACAGAATAGGGCGAGTCACCTCGGAGAGATATAAATTGCGAGGACGCCCCGCACGCGCGAGACAGGGGACCCCCCATAGAGGCTGGCCGGCAAGGGACCTATCCATAAATAACCAGTGTTTCTCAGATTCCGGGTGTGACCACTCCACCAGCGCTCTCATTTTGGCCGCCTGCCAATAAGCTAGAAGGTCAGGGACCCCCAAACCCCCTCCACCGGGTCTCTATAGGTAAGTTCCCGACGCAACTGAGCCCTCTGATCCCGCCAGACAAAGCGTTCTATGTCTCGTTGCAGTGAACGTATGACCCCTGCCGGCGGCTCCAGTGGAAGCGTATGAGACAAGTAGAGAATTTGGGGCAGTATCACCATTTTTACAGCCGCTATACGGCCCAACCATGAAAGAGAATGTGGTCTCCATTTCCTAAGGGAAGCACAGACTTGTCTCAGGATTGCTGTGTAATTTGTCGTTCTGATGTCTTTGATAGTGGCAGAGACTTGCAATCCTAGATAGGAAATGGAGTCGCAGGCCCACTGAATCGGGTAAGAGCGCTGTAGCATCCCCAGGGTCTCAGACCCCAAGGAAAGATCTAGGGCCTGTGACTTGTGCACGTTGATCTTAAAGCCCGAGGCAAGTGCGAACCTGTCCAGTTCGTCCAGGAAAGTTGGTAAGGATTCCCTAGGGTGCTCCAATGTAGCCACCACATCATCCGCATATAAGGAAAGTTGTGCTCCGACCCCCCGAAGCGCGCCCCCTTAATACCGGGCTCATCTCTAACCCTTTGAGCATGGGTTCCATATAGAGGGCAAACAGGAGCGGCGACAGCGGGCATCCCTGCCTTGTCCCTCTGCATATAGAAAAGGCCGATGAAGCCATCCCATTCACCCGCACCGTGGCCCTGGGGTTTGCGTAGCTACTAAAGACCCAGCCGATGAAACGGCTTGGAAGGCCGAAGTGGGCCAAGGTCGCCCGGAGATACGGCCAGTGGACCCGGTCGAACGCCTTTTCAGCGTCGACAGAGAGAATCATTCGTGCCGCTGGGAAGCGCTCCGACCTGTCCACTAGATGAAGAAGCCGTTTGGTATTGTCGGAGCACTGGCGTCCAGGGACAAACCCGGACTGATCCGGGTCAATCAGCCCGGGGAGATGTCGAGAGAGTCTGCTCGCCAGGATACCGGTAAAGATCTTCAAATCGACGTTAAGAAGGGAGATAGGGCGAAAGGAATCGCAGAGGCGCTTATCCTTACCCGGTTTAGGTATTACCATTAGCAACGCTTCCAGCATGGAGGGCGGGAGGGAGGAAGCCGGGGTAGACCCGATCGAATTAAAAACCCATACTAAAAGTGGGGCCAGCATTGCGCAGAACTTTTTGTAAAAAACAGAGGAGAACCCGTCTGGGCCTGGCGACTTATGGAGGTTCAAACGAGAGATTGTAGAGATGACCTCCTCCAGTTGAATGGGGGCCTCAAACTCTTCCACATGGTGTGGTAAGAGTTTAGCTGTGGCAACTCCCTGAAGGTAGTGGGCTGGCCCACCCTCGGGAAGGTCTTGTGCCGCGTAAAGAGTCTCGTAGAATTGAAGGAACGTGTCGACGATCTCAGGATCAGTATCCCAATCCTTTCCCCGTTGGTCCCGGATCTCAGTGACTCGGGACGCCTGTCGTTTCGCACAGAGCCGGTTAGCAAGGAGGCGCCCACACCTATCCCCCCCACTTAGAATGCATGCTTCAGGCAGAGGGCTGCGTACTCAGCCCGATCGACATCCAGGCCTGCCAGCTGGGTGCCCCTGTCCTCTGGTGAATGCGCTCCAATTCGCCACCTCCCCAGTTTAGCGTTCCCGTTTCTCTCTCCTGTCTTTATTATCGGCCGCCGCGATGCCCAGAAACTCTCCCCTAACTACTGCTTTCAGTGCTTCCCATAAGGTAATCGCAGAAATGGTAGGGGAGTCGTTAAGCTCTAAGTAATCAGTCATGCACTTTTGAATTTGCTGTATTACCGAGGGGCGCTGCAACATGGTCTCGCGTAAACGCCAGAACCTGCGAGTAGGTCGCCGATGGTGCAGGGACAGGGATATCCTCACCACTGAGTGGTCAGATAAGGGGCAGGAAAGTATCTCTACGTCCCGTGTCTGTTGCGTCAGGGAATCAGAGGTGAGAACATAGTCAATTCTGGCATACGTCTTGTGAGGGTGTGAGTAAAAGGTGTATTCCCTGGATCCTGGATGACGCGATCTCCAGATGTCTGTGAGTCCAGCCTCCACCAGAAGCCGCTTCCCATCCCCGGAAAGGGCCCCAGACTGCCCCCATCGCTGCCCTGACCGGTCCGCCACCCCATCAAAGGCCAAGTTAAAATCCCCCCCTAGAAGCATAGTTTTGTCTGGAAGACTAGTGAGCTCATGTATGACTTCCCTAAGAAAGCTCTCTTGACCTCCATTGGGAACGTACACTGTAGCAATCGTGAATGTGCAGGTGCCCAGAGTAAAAGTGTGTGCCAGGAGTCTACCACTAATCTCAGCCTGCTTGCTACCTATTTGGCCCGGAAATTTAGTGGAGACTAGGATCGCCACCCCCGCTGTCTTAGAGGTATTAGAGGAGAACATCTGGTGGGGAAAGGCCCTGGACCTCAGTCTGTGTGTGTCAGTGGATAGCAGACGCGTTTCTTGAAGCAGACAGATATGGGCGTCCGACTGTTTGAGATAGGACAAGACGGCTCGCCGTTTGGTAGGGTTATTCAGCCCTTTGACGTTAAGGGACAGGACATTAATATTAGAAAGCATGAGAGAGAGTCCCTGGATGTGCAATAGAGGGGAGCTCCTCGGCCTGTGAAAACGGAAAGGAGTCGTCAGTGATAAGTAACATCAACCCAGCGAAGTTAGGAGGAGGAGGAGAGAAAGCATAAACCCACAACAAAAAACTAACAACAGAAAACATTTACTTGCGGAGTCCACAAATGTCCCGGGCAACTGCCCTGTGGAGAGGCGTGGGATGGATAGCAGGAGCTCCCCGCCACCCCCACCCCACACAGGGCCCAATCAAATAAATCAAAATGGATCCCAGAAAGGTTGCAAATGACATCACCTCAACCAATATGTTTCAGTCTGCAGTGTTCGAATCTTCTGACAGGGATTGCAGGACAGCCGTGCGCTCTTTGGCAATGGTCTCCGGATCCGGACGTAGACCCAACGGAGAATTCCCAAATCGTTGCCATCGCGTGGGGTCAGCTCGACACCCGGTGGAAGCGTCCCTCTCCGGTGTAGTGCGGTCGTCCCCTGGAAGATGGAGAAGCGACGTGGCCTCCTGAAGAGAGCGGACCTGACGAAGCTTGCCCTCCCATTTAAAAATGAGTCTAAACGGGTGGCCCCAGGAGAAGGAGATATCCTTTGAGCGCAGGAACCCCGTAATTGGGTGGAACTCCCGCCTTTTCTGCAACGTAGAGGTCGCCAGATCTTGGAAGAGAAGAGGCCTGCAGGAGCGAAATTCAATGGGATGTTTGGCCCGTGCCTCCCGTAAGATGCATTCTTTAAGCTTAAAGTCGTGCACACATGTCAAAATGTCGGGAGGGGGGGCAGTCGCTGGTCTCCTAAGTCCCACATGATGTGTCCGGTCGAGTTTAATCTTTTGGTCTGGGGGACCCCCTAGGATGTGACGGAATAAATCCACGACAAAAGTCTCGATGTCCTGAGCTTCTGTCCCCTGAGGCACCGCACGGATCCTAATGTTGTTCCGGCGGGAACGGTTCTCAAGATCCTCTGCGTGGGCTTGGAGGTCTAAGTGTTGGTCACGAAGGCGCAGAACCTCTTGCTGAACCTGGGACACCTCTTCATCTCTGGCTGTCGTTTGGTTCTCCAGCTCGTCGACCCTCTCCCCCACTGAGTCAATGTCCCTGCGCATCTCTAGGATCTCCGCGGTCAAGTCCTTCTTCATGGTGTGGAATTCTCTAGTGAGATCTGCAAAGAGAGATTCCAGGACACTACGCGCAACTGGCCCCTCCGGGTCATCCGAGCCCCGTCCCGCCGAAGTTTCGCTCTGCGCTGGAATTGTCTCAGCACCTCCAGCCCCGGCCTTGAGTAGAAGGTCCTTAATCGATCTGTCTTTTCGAGACTTGTTGGTGGCCATGGTAAGGTAGGTGCCTCGCCGACAGCTGAGAAGCGATGGGGCGCCCGATGGGTTCTCACACCCCAGTAGTCGATGAATCTTCCTTCTGGGTAACTCCCCCATTTATCGCCACAAGGCACGCTCTGTAGGCCCAAGAACCGGCGTTTCAGAATGCAGATAATAGTGTCTAGGCCCCCGGCCAGTCGACTCGGCCAATCTGCGCTGCCGCGATCGTGCAGTGCGCCACCTCCAGCCCCCCCGAGGGGACTCAACGGATGCCTCTATGGTATCTCCCTCCAGCTCCAGGACCCCTCTACTGCGGCTGCAGTGGTAAATGCGTTGGGCTGCTTGTGATCAGGCCCGCCCAGCCACGCGTCTCTCTTCTGGGCGCAGGAGTCTCGGTCAGCACTGCAGCACCAAACAGGGCCTCACAACTGCACCCTGTACGGTGCGACGAAGGTCAGGGCACCCACCAACGAAAGGACATCAGCCAGGGAGTCAGACGTGACTGCGGGCACGGCGCCTCGCGGCCCCTTTAGGGAAGCTCACAGGCCCAGGCGCAGTGCAGGCTGCCCCCGTGTCGCGCTGCGGCGCTGGAGGAAGAGGACCCAGTGCCAAGAGTGCGCCTTGTAGCTCGTCGACGCTGCGGAGGGGCTCACCTGCGAGGGCCGTAGGGTCGTCTCTGCCGGCAGCCTCAAGCCCATGCCGCCATTTCGGCGCTGCAGCCGGAGCCGCGCACCAGCGCTCCCAAGTGTCTCCCAGCAGTGGGACACAAGATCTCTTCAATTCCCCCCGTATCAAGCACCAGCACACGGGAGGGGGGGCTCCGGCGGGCTCCGTCTCGGAATACAGCCGCTCCCGCACTCCTCCCTGCTTGGCTGCCAGGTAGGCCGCGCCGATCTCCGGATCAAAGCACTGATTTCACACCGGATTCAGGGCAACTGTGCTTCAGCAAGTCCCGGACCCAAACGGAGTCCGAGATTGTGTCTGGGAATCCGCTGGATGCAGCTATGTAGCTTGTGCCCAGGCCAGGGGTCGGAGCGACGAGCAGGCATGTCCTACTCGGTCGCCATCTTGGCCACGCCCCGAATTGGCAGTTTTGAACTGCACACTAGTTTGCAGGCGCAGGTCTGGAGACAGGTTTTGCATTGATCTGCAGCCCGCTAGTGACATTTAACTTATGGGCCCTGGGTACACTTTTGTACCATATACTAGGGACGTATCGGTAAGTTACATATGCAAGTCAATAGTGCAGTCAATTTCAACATTTCAGGGATCAGGGCAAATGCACTGGTCCTTTGACAGCAATGTCCCAGTGTGCACAGTCAAAAACATAGTGAGAAAATATACAAAAATATGGGGGTGACCCTGCAAAAAGGGGCATTGTCCTAGAGATGTGGAGAAGCCTTTATGTGAAGTTCTTTGTAAATGATGCAGCTGATTTTTAAGTAATGAGAACAGCCTGAGGGAGCCCTGGAGTTCTCTATGCATGGCTCTCTGTGGAGTGAGTTCTCGTGACCTTTCTTCTGGTGATACTCTGAGAATTAGACTTGCTGTCACTCACTGTAGAGCCTTGGTTTCGCTAGAATGTTCAATTCCCTTGATTAATGATGCCCCCTCTGCCATACTTATAGGTTGCGTGTTAACTGTCAGACATAGCACGGACCTTACCCTAAAGCCCACAGTGAGGTTTTGCAGACACAATATGGGCCAACGCCTCAAACCCTACCTTCTTACTTCTAATGTTGCAATAATTAAGAAAGACAGTCGGGGCTCAGGGAGGGAGATTTGAATGTTGGTGAGCGTGAACGTTCCATGTCAAATGCCGCTATTGTGCCTTAAAAACATTAAGCACAAGGATTCATGAGCTTCTCTCTACGGATGATCTTGCTTCAATCACCCCCTTTTTCCCTTCTATGTCTTGTCTAACTACCTGCATTCAACTGGTAATTTGTTGAAGGCATGCCTTAATGCTACTTTTCGTCAGTTGGGTTGGAGGGTTAACTTGTCTTGCTGAACTCGCCTTTTCTCTCTCTGGAGAACGATAAACCATATTTTACACATTAAACATTTGCGCAAAATTAAACAATACAACAAGTGTTACCATTGACTTGAAACACGAACATACAGATGGGTAACTTTTTGAAGTGGAAGTTAGAACCACGCACTTTCAAAAGCAAAAGAGTTTCAGTGGTGCAAGAACGTAAATCTTAAAAGTCTCAAACAAGGTTAGGTTATGGTCTATAAGTTCTGTTGACGTTTTCTTCAATTTCCAAGTGATTACATGCAGACAAAGGTACCTTTGGGTCGTTTTCTAATGTTCTCTTTCTTTCTTTCCTTACAGGATTTCAAAAGTGGGAGTGATACCAGGCTTTGAATTTTTTTTGTGCGGTTTTATATAGCGCGAACTTGAACCGAAGGTATTGGAGCACTTTAACATGAGCATCAGTTACGTTACACAAGGACACTTTCATTTTTGGTAGGCACGCGGAGGTTTTCATCGACTAGATGTCTTCAGTAGTCTTCAGTAAGAGGTGAAAACCGGCTCCCTGCTGGAACGCCAAGCAGGCTCCTAGTAGGCTGGAGTCTCGAGGCAAAGCACAGCTCGTGGCCTTGGGCGCGGTTTAACTAGAACCGCACATAAGAGACCTCTGTGGCTGCTGGCGACGCACGCAGTGGGCCCTGTAAGAGGGCAGCCCCCTTAGTGCCGCATTAGGCCCCTCCCCGCGCCCTGTTGCAGGGACCCCCTTACCCTGGGAGTCCCTCCTACTTCGGCGCCTCTGCAGCGTCATTTCCGGTGCTCAGGGGGCTGGGGACAGGTACTTATACCTGCCCCACCCACTGGCCATCCTCTTTGTCCCCCGCTGGACATGCTCGGGCTGATAAGGGCACACAGTGTATGTGCAGTGCGCAGGGGCTATATGCAGTGATTGGGAGCTAAGTCTGTGAGATACATTTGGCATGCAGGTCTGTCATGGAGCGCTATGCATGTTCCGTCGGCTAGACTGCCGACTTTGGTGCTGGAAACCAGGGTTCGAGCCTCGGGGTCGCGTCCACATCCTGTGATTCTGGGCAAATCACTTAATCTCACCGTGCCTGAATGTGTAATGTAAATACGGTGCTCATGTAAAGCGCTCCAATACCTTCGGGTCGAGTTCGCGCTATATAAATATGCAAAAAAAACAAGGAAAGGGTAATCACGGAGACTGGGGGTGGGCAAATCACTTAATCTCCCCGTGCCTGAATGTGTAATGTAAATACGGTGCTCTTGTAAAGCGCTCCAATACCTTCGGGTCGAGTTCGCGCTATATAAATATGCAAAAAAAACAAGGAAAGGGTAATCACGGAGACTGGGGGGCGTTGCGGGGGAACTGGGAAGCGTGGTACGCAAGGACCGGCCTAATCCACAACATGAACCCTTCCCGGAATCAGCTAAACATCAATCTTTTGAGATGCATAGGTCTACGAAGCAGGTATTTAAAAAAGAAAATCATATTATTTCAAATGTTCGTTTCCATGAAGAAATGTAGCAATGCCATGTCCATGCTAAACCACACACCTGATGGCTCTCACTACTCAAGGGGTACAAATATTTTGTTTGACCTGCTCTGAAATGGGGATCACTGATTAGCCTATCATATAATGTAAGTGCGTTTAACAAGTTACTCATGTAAATGTAAAGTGACTGCTCATTTTTATCTTCTTGGGTGTATTGTACAACGCTAGCATATAATTACCTCAAGTATGGAGTTGTACACCGTCGAGGAACAGGTATCATTTTGGAAGCTGTGTATTGAGTTCATTCTTGAACTTGAGATAGACTGTATTTTTTGTCAGGTGGCCAGTAAGCTTGTTTGGTGTTTAAGGGTTAACGGTTTGTGCCTGGATTTTTCTTAATCACATTGAAGAGCATATTTTCCATCAATCACTGTGTAACACCACAACATATTATGTCTACCATGATGAGGTGCACTAGCAATGGAGTAGAGAAATTGGAAGAAACCAATCACCTATTAAGTGACATCGATATTTGATGCCAATGGTGCACATTGAAGAAATGATTCACACATTAGGTGACAGGAGTATTAGGTGCTAACTTTAGCAAAGAGAACATAAAACCACAGTTTAGTTTTAGTTTAGTTTTAGAAAGATTTGTGATTAGAAGATTTACGCAGATTTTAGAGAAGAGGGAGCAAAAATCTAGAAGAATATGAGATCTACATCAAAACCTGCAACTCAACTGGACATGAGTGTGGTAATGGAACAACAGTAGTCTGGTGTGAAAGACATAATTAACATGAAAAACTAAAGTTAAGCCACTGTCCTGTTAAGATGAATCAGTATGTGCAATCTACTTACTTATGCCTATTACCCCTACTGGGGTTTAGGCCATCAACAAAGACTCTCCAGCCATCTCTGTCTTGGGCTTTTCTCTCAATCTGACTCCGGGTGAAACCCATCTCCTTTCAGTCAGCCTCGAGACCTCAGCGCCAGGTGTTTCTAGGCCTTTCTTTTTTTTCTTTTGCCTTGAGGGTTTCAGGTCAGAGCTTGCCTGCTGGTGTTTGATGCCGGCTTGCAGCTAGCCCCAGAGTCTTTTCAGGATTTCTTCATGAGCAAGGAGTTGGAAATTCTGCTGCCATAGGTCGTTGTTGCTGATGGTGTTTGGCTAGTGGATTTGGAGAATGTTCCTTAGACAGGTGTTGATGCAGGTCTGGACTTAGTTGATTGTGGTCACTGTTGTCCTCCAAGATCTGCTCCATACAGAAGGACTAATTTGACATTGGTGTTCATCATCAATTCAACTTTATTCAGCTGGTTTACAACCCAAAAAGTGCATAAATATATAAAACATCAAGATACGGCATAAAAGGAGATAAAATGCATAATTCCCAAAAATACATAAAATCCACAATCCAACATAATAATTTTTTGATAAATCCGCAGCTAGTAAAATCTAATACATAATACTCGTCCTTAGATTAATTGCCTTAAAAATAAAAGTAGCAACCTTAAAACATACTAAAGGATCATTTAAAAGTAGCAAAAACTGCAAGACCACATCATAGTTCCTAATACCCTGTGCGACAAAAATGGGCCTCAGATAGTACTGCCGATATTCTAAGTAAAAGCTACAAAATAGCATAAAGTGCTTTGTGCTCTGCTTGCTCAGTCTGTTACATGGGCAAGGGGTCGATTCTGAGGGACATACCAAGTGGTGCGCAATACCAAGCTGAAACCTAGCCAGCACATATCGGTGTTGATTATTATTGACACAAGACAAATAATATTGATGACCCTCCTCCAAGTAAAAAGACATATACATGCAGGCTGTAGATTTCATATTTTCCAAATCTATCCTCAGATCTGCCCTATGCCTAAAAAAGGTAACTTGGTGAGTTTCAGGACCCTTAAAGGGTCACTATGCACTGGCAATTTAAAAAGGGTATTAAAAGACGAATTAATATACAACAACCATGGAATGCGAAAAGCGTTATCCAATTTTAGACAGTCTATAATGATTGATTTAGCAAAACTGGTCTCCACTTTGGACCAAATAGAAAACCGAGGGACTAAAGATTAGACCAAGAGTAAGTCTTCTAAATATTGTAGTCCAAGCTCTTCGTAAGCTATAAAATTGGAAGCAGACGAGGGGAGACAGAGTAAACATTTGATAAAACAGTTTTGCTCGAGTTGTAACGGCTTACTAGGGGAATATCCCCAAAGGCCGACCCCATTACTAGCGGTCGCCAACCCTCTGGCCTTATATATCTTTACCATTTCTTGGATTGGCCGGCTCCCCAACTTGGATGAGAACTTAAAAATTCCATTTGTGTTTCTCACCATTTTCATTTTAGCATTGATAACCTGTTGGGCCCAACAACCATTGCTTGTAAAAAGAACTCCCAAATAATTAAAAGAATTTGCCCCAACAATGGTCATATTGTCAATAAAAAAAGGTCTGCAATTTTTTGGTTGATGCCCACAGATCATTGTGACCGTTTTGGATTTATTGATCTGTATACTCTTATCAGCCATGAACTCAGCAAAGGCATTCATCAATTTTTGGAGGCCAACCGGGGTCCTGGATATCAACAAAGCGGCATCGGCATATAATAACACTGGTATGGGACGCCCGTTGGTGTTAAAAAGCCTGATCTTGGTTTCCAGCATTATGTCCTTGGAGCTCCAGATCTTCTTTAGCTGAATGAAGGCAGCCCTTGCTTTGCTGATTCTTGCCTTGGCGTAGGCGTTTGTGCCACCCTGCTTGTCTAAGACACTGCCCAGGTAGGTGAAGCCCTCAACCTCTTCCAGTGCATCGCCTGCAAGAGTGACTACAGTTGTGCTGGCCATGTTAGCCTTCAGAATTTAGTTTTTTCCCCTGTGGATATTGAGGCCAAGTTGTACTGATGTAGCTGCCACATTGTCAGTCTTTTCTTGCATTTGCAGATAGGTATGGGAGAGTAGGGTCAAGTTATCTCCAAAGTCCAGGTTGTTGAGCTGCACGCAAGGTGTCCATTGGATCCCAATTCTTCTCCTTTCTGTGGATGTCTTCATGATCCAGTCTATGGCCAACAGGAAGAGAAAAGGTGAAAGCAAACAGCCATGGCAGACTCCGGTCCTCACGTGGAAGGCTTCTGTGAGTTGTCCTCCATGGACTATCTTGCATGTCATTGTTATGTTATGTTATGTGAATTTTTAGAGCGCGGCTACTCACCTTTGAGGGTATCCAGGCACTGAGTAGGGAAGGCCTGAGGGGGGGAGAGGATATCATGCCTGTTTCATTTGGAAGAGCCATGTCTTGAGGTTCTTTCAGAAGTCCATGAGGGAGGGGGAGGTTCTGAGGTGTTTCGAGAGGTTGTTCCAGGTCTTGGCTGCGAGGTATGAGAAGAAGCACCCTCTGCTTCTGGTCCTCTTGATGCTAGGGAGGTGTGCTCTTGCCTGGGATGCAAATTGAAGGTGCCTGGTGGGTTGGTAGAAGTTGAGACAGTGGTTCAGGTAAGCTGTACTGGTGTTGTGAAGAGCTTTGTAGGCGTGGGTGAGTAGCTTGAGCTTACATCTTTCCTAGACTGGGAGCCAGTGGAGATTGTTGAGGTGTGAAGAGATGTGGTTATTTTGGGGGATGTTCAGGACGAGTCTGGCAGCAGCGTTCTGGGTGGTTTGGAGTCTGTGTAGGACATGGGATGGGATTGCGATGTAGAGGGCGTTTCTGTAATCAAGTCTACTTGTGATAAGAGGATGAGCGGTGTGTCGTCAGCATAGGATAATATGTTGATGCCCTGGGCTCCGACGATGTCCACGCAGGACGTCATGTAGACGTTGAAGAGTGTTGGGCTGAGCGACTATCCTTGAAGGACTCCGCAGATGAGTTTCTTGGGTTCTGAGGAGTAGGGGGGAAGTCTAACTCACTGAGTTCTGTCTGTGAGGAAGGAGAAAATCCACTTGAGGGCTGGTCCTCAGATATCCAATTGCTGAAGCTTTCTACTGAGTGACTTGTGGGAGACCATATTGAAAGCTGCTGTAGAGGAGGATGAGTGGGGATGTTTCGCCTCCGTCGAGGATGCGTCTGATGTCATCGGTGGTCATAATAAGGGCTGTCTTTGGGCTGTGTATGCTGCGAAAGCCTGATTGAGAGCTGTCTAGGAGCAGATGGAGTTCTAGGTGGTGTGTGAGTTGGGTATTGATGACTTTCTCAATGACTTTAGCTGGAAAAGGCAGGAGCGAGATGGGTCTATAGCTGCTAATGGTGTTGGGGTCCACTGTTGATTTCTTCAATAGGCTGTTGTGAGAAGCTGGCCTGGTATATGATGTCCACTAATGTAAGTGGGCACCGGACACCAGTCCAGACAACCCTTATGGTGATTTAAGAGGTCTCAGACAACCTTAGAAAGCTATCCAAGTGGTAGCTGTGGAGAGCAGCCTTCAGGAGTAGTCTTGAAGGAGTGTAAAGCAGCTTGATTTACCAGAATGCAATTTTATAGTATAGATTAAATGAAAAGGAACCACATAAAGTATGTATAAAAATATGTATTTATTATAGAACACTCTCTAGTACGTTACAGTATCTCCTTCACGGAGATAGACACAAAGCACACAATACTTTAGCAAAGAAATCACAGTAAATAGCACTAATACACACTGGGCCCCGGGGGGGACCAAACCATATACTAAGAAAGTGGTATAAGAACCACGACTCGAGTCAGGACAATGTTGAGAGGATGTAGATTTGCTGGGGATCCACAGAACCACCCAAGGTAAGTAGATAGGGACCCCACAGAGAGCGTGTGCAGTGTGTGAACACGACGCGTGCTCCATACAAGTCTATGTGCAAGTCGCGGTTGGAATTTTAAAGATTAGAGACCCTTCCCAGTGGACTCTGAAGAAACCCCGTGGAAGACAGAGGGTTGGAGAGCCACCCCACCTGTGGATACCATGGTACCCAAGTTACCTATCCCAGGGAAGCCGGGTGCATAGGTGTGAAGTGGCGTCAGAAACCGCCGTCGAACCCAATGGAGGACTTCAGGAAAGTGACGCTGCTGAAAGAGGAGAAAGTGTCCGGAAGAATCCAAATGTGTATTATTGAAGAGGAGTACCTGAAAGCAGAGGGGACAGAGTCTATGTCACTCAGGGGTGACCAGGAGACTTGGAAGACGAATGCCCTCCGATGTTGGGTGCTTCATGAAGGATAACGGTGACCTTGACTCTGCAGCTGCGGGGACCAGGCGATGCTGAGTATGACCATAACCCAGATACAAGCTGTCCCACAAAGGACGTCAAGTTCTGAGGGGTCGGTGTCCGGTAGGAGCACCAACAAGCCTTGGCAAATGCAAACCATGCAGAAAATCAAGAAGGTGCACGGTTGGGACCAGCAAGGTCCAGGAGACTAACCACAAGCAGGGAAGTCAGGGCAGGCCCGAGCACTCAGGAGAGCCCAAGGAAAATAAAGGTGACCCTCAAATGGACCCACAGTCCAGAGGCAAAGGAGACACGAGAGGACCTCGGGCAGCTCACCAACAGGAGCTGGCCACAGTGCCCACAAGGCGGTGTGGCTGAAGATCTTAGTGGAAGAAGGTGCCAGTGGTTGGGGCTACTTGGAGCCCAATGCACTTGTCGCAAAGTTGCCAACAAGCATATGCACTTGCAAAAGTATGCAGTGCACAGGGGTTTGGTTAATGCAGCCCCCACAAGGGATTCTGACCTCAGACTTGGTGAGAGGGCAGCTTGAGCCTCAGGAGACATAGATATGCACCACCTGTGTTGTTGAACCCTTCAGAGTCCGCAGGAGCTTGGGATCAGCAGACCGGTCAGCAGTGTTGAGGTGCCTGCGAATGCAGGGAAGTGACTCCTTCACTTCAAGGGAGATTATCTTCAAGTGTCTTGGATGCTCCACAGGTCCTGCACGGATCCTGTATGGTGCACAGGCACAGACGATGCAGCAGACTGAAAGGGAGACAAAGTCAGGCCCAAACGAAGTCCAGCGAGGTCCAGAGTGCCCAGACGGTAGAAGTGCAGTGGTTTCAGTTCTGAATCTTGTCCACGATGAATCGAGGGACCTACACCCAGGAAAGCCCTTAAGTACCCTAAGGAAAGTATTGGGAAGATTCAGGGCACCCTCCCAGGGGAGGGTCTGGACAGGGGGAGGTTACTCCCATGTCCTTTGTCCAGTTTTGCGCCAGAGCAGGAGCCAACGGTTCCCAGGACTGGTTTGAACTGGACTATGCAGAGGGACACCAAATGTGCCTCTCATGCAGACTTTCAGGCACTGGCAAGCGCACCCACCCAGCCCTAATACACTAAATCCTGTCTGAGAGGTGGTCACACCTCCCTGTGACAGGATGCCTATTGTTCTGCTTTCCTCTGCTCGAGCTTAGCTCAGCAGCAGCAGGGCAGAAATGTGTCTCTGGTCAGCAGCAACCATTTTGTGCTGTCCGGGACTAGAAGGCTGGTACTGGGAACACCGAGAGCCTAACGGGGGGCTCTTCCAGTACTTGGAATCATATCTCCCACACTGTTTATGGTGTGGGGGTATTATTCCAACATGTTTGATACCAAACATGATAGGATTAGTTGCACCTATTTTCGAGATGGTCATCGTGCGGTCATGCACTGCCCCTCTATATAGTATATGGCTGCTTCACTGACAACCCGGGAGAATGGACTCCATAGGCTGCAAGGGTGTCCTGCTCATGCAGGGGCACCCTCTCACTTAGAACCAAGCACCCTGCACTCAGGATTGTAAAGGTCTGCTAGAGGGGTGACTTATAGGTTTTAAGTGCAGTGACACTTAGATATAGTAAACCTATATCTGTCGTCAGTGGTGCATGCACCAACTTACACAGGCTGTATTGGCATGCCTGTAGTTCCGTTTTGAATGGTCTCTCATGGGTGGCACAATACATGCTGCAGCCCATGGGATACTTCTGGGTACCTTTGCCCTGGGTACATGGGTACCATATACTTGGGACTGACAAGGGTACCCCAGCATCCAATCTGGGGTGTACCTAAGTACATAACACAACAGTTTAAGGAGAAAGCAAGGAGACTGGGGTCCTGATTAGCAGGAACCCAGTCAGACTAGTCAAAAACAGCATCACATCAAGCAAAAAAGTGGTGGTAACCATAAGAAGCAGATCCTACTTTCCTACAGGTGTTGACTTCTGCATTTTTCCAGCAACACAGGAAGGTGGCGGTGTTATAGAGGTGTTGATGATAGCAAAGAGTGTGGAGGAGGAGATGGTTCTTCCATGGTTGTATATGAAGTGGGGACATGCAGTCCCAACACTCCTGGGACCTCCAAGGCTTTCCTCTACGGGAGCTGTAGAGCAGGTTTGTTTTATGTTTTTGAATGTTTGTTGCATGCATGCCTGTACGTATGTATAAATGTATTAATTTGTTGTAGTGAGTGTTGTGAATGGGTGTGTGTGTGTGCATGTTTGTGAATGTATGGGTGTGAGTGAGTGAGTGAGTGAGTGCATGTATATGTGTGCGTGTGTGGCCCACCTGCACCCTTACCTGGCAAAATTACCAGCAGCCACTGATTATGTTTACCGCACACCTCACTGGTACAGTAGAGTTCTAAAAAAATTAATTAAATACATGCATTGCTGGTTAATGGTCTGCATGAATCCTAAGAAGTTTAATATTTTATGGTCTCTAAGTAGACTCAAGTTGTATCATAGGGCCACTTATTTCAGAAATCATGCATTTCTGTCATATTGGTGTCCACTACATAATCCAACAGCAAAGGGTAGCACTTCCAAATGCGGTTGACTATTAAATCTTCTGAAAAACGATTTATTTTGTCCATGTTGCTCTACCTGGCCTACTGAGGTATAGCAGCCAAAGAAGAAACATCAATCATGAACCAGACTGCTTTTCATAGGTGTTAATCCACAGACCATAATCAATATCATCACAGTAATATAGTGGGAAAAATATCAGAAAACCAGTCATGAAAAAAACATTAAAATGTTTTCCATACTTAATACACTCACAATGCAAATAAAATGGAGACAACAAGATACATCCAAGCCGCACTAGTCCTTTGATCATTAAGAAAATAATTAATATTTAAGCAACCATCAAAAGTAGAGGAGCCAATTTGGAATTGTAAATCCCAAACATTACAAATTATACTCCTCAATTGCAAATTGATGAATAAAGGAGAGGACCAGGGTTGACAATAAAAAACCCACTTGCACTCTTGCAAAAGTGCAAGTCAGCCAGGAGGAATCATTCACAACTGAAACACCTACAGTAAGTGAAACAGAGCTATAATCCGTGCAAACTTCAAGTTACACCTACCCAGATTTGAAGTAAGTCACACACCAGGCATAGACTGTGGACAGTGGGGCATATTTACTTACATTTCACGAATGCAGGGCAGCACGCCAAGTTGCTGCGCTGCGTGAAAGGAAGACAGCAGAAATGTGCCATATCAACAAAGATATGGCAAATTTCTACTGTCTCCTAGCGCTGGCTCACTGTGCGTTGCCTCATGATGTGAGGGTGCCTGCATTACAGACAGAAATGTTTTTGTGGAGGAAGGGATGCCTTCCTGCACAAACACAACCTTTAAAGGCATTTTTCTCTTTCTATGTGTGCTGCAGTATGCACATGTGCCATGTACTATGAGCTCAGACATTGCTGCGATGAAGAGAGAGGGTTGGGCAATTGTCAGCTCAGAGGTTGAATTCAACTTGACCCTCAACTGATATTATTCATCATAATATTGGTGATTTTCTGAAATTTGTGTGTGAGTCTGTGTTATAGAATCTCTGTTGTGAACTAAGGAGGCTTTGGGAATATCTAAAAGTGTGGGTAAAATAAAAACACAATGAATTATTCACTGGGAAAACACTGGTTAGAGACGACCTGAGGATAGAATTTTGTGCTATCTATGGTGAACTACTTGCACAACAGTTACTGAGGCTCTCTGATGCAGCTAGAGAAAAAGGTACAATGGTTGCTATAACCTAAGAAGTCATAATAGAGGTTGTTGGACCTGGCCCTTTCTGCAGGGTTATCCCCAAAGTGTTTTCCCTCCTCCTTCTATTTTTCAGACCTTCTTTTTTGTTGGTGTTAGAAATGGGATCTCTGGTTGGCTAAGGCTTGCGCCAAAGCCAGGCAGAGACCACCACTCTAGTCAGGGCGAGGGAGTTACACGCCGACGATAACCCCTGCTCACCCCCTTGGTAGCTTGGCACGAGCAGTCAGGCTTATCCCGGAGGCAATGTGTAAAGCGTTTGCGCAACACACACACAGCAACAACATACTAGGCACACCACAAAAAGGAACTCCACACAAGGTTATATAAAAAATAGCCTTTGTATTATCATAAATACCTTAGAAACATAATCCCATAATATACAGTGTGCCAACTGGCACTAGGCAATATTCACAGGGGAATTATATACAGGACCAGGCCAATAGGGCCACGGTCAGAACCATCAGATCAGGTAAGTAAATGCAAATAATAAATGTAGCGCACAACCAGTAATTACTGGTACAGGTAGGAACTTAGCACGAGATCCTGTAACATACAAGATGGGACACCTAAATCACATTAGGCATAAATCACATTATGCGTAAACCTCAGCAGTACACGCATCAGGGGCAAACATCACCTTCCCCTAGGGCCTTGCGCCCTTCTGGTACCTACAGGTACCCAAATAATCCCCAGGCCAAGTGGCCTCTCACAGGGCTCCACTGCCCTATGTCCAACAGTGTCAGGGCTGGCTGCGCATGCAGCGAAAGCAAAGTGTGCAGATGCACAACCTAAACGTGGCAGTTGCCCACTACTTGCTGGGCAGCTGTAAAAATGAGCACGGGCACCAGCGTGCCCCCTGAGCCCCTCTGGGACTCGCAATAAAACTGACCCCAACGTTGCAGCTGCCCGCTCTGGTGCGGGGCAGCTGGGTTCAGGACTGGCACTAACTGTGCCTCCGTAGCTCCCTCGCCGGAGCTCCAATGCGGGGTTTAGACTCAGCCCCCAAAAGAAATTAGCGTGGGCACCACTGTGCCTGGGAGAGCCCCACTCGGGGACTCCTACAACCAAATTGCCCCCAAAAAGGAATCAGCTCCGGCACCACCGTGCCGCTTCAGGGAGCGCCCACACTGCTCCACTCGGCCCCTCTCGCCGGGGCTCTCAAATCTCAAAGGCCCCCGCTGCTCTTCGCAGCAACCACCACTCTCTGGGTTGAGGCACCACTCCAAAAGGGGCCCCCGCCCAGTCTCAGGCGGCCCCCACCGGTCCCCCACCGGCTCCTGGCCTCGCACAGACAACAGCGCGGCCAAGAGCGTGTTACCTGGGGCTTCCTCTCCGGTTGCAGGCGATCCTCGGTCAGAGCCCTCCTCGTCCGGCGATGACGCGCTGGTCCGGGCTGGGCTTCCTCTCTGCGGTGGCCTGGGCGGCCGACAGACTGCACCCGGGGCTCCTCGGTGCACTCCTTTCTCTTCGCCCGGTCCCAGGAAGACCGGGTCTTCTACACCACCTCGCCAGGCACTGCACGGCTCCTGGCTCACCACAACAGGCCACGGCGGTGAATTCCGGCAACGCTTCTGTCGTTGCCTAGCAGCCTCTCCTGCTGGAGCCAATCCCAGCGCGGCTGAACCAATGACATCAGCGGACCCCGGGTCCGTGGCGGTGAATCGGGATTCAGCAATCTCGGACTTCCCGGGCCAGCGGCGGTGAAGTCCTTACTTTCGGCGCAGTGCGGGGTGGGCACCCGCCAGAAATCAGCAAACTGCGGGGTAGGCTCCCACTATTACTTTAAGATGCGGGGTGGGCACCCGTTCAATTAAATAAACAGGACGGGGGTGGGCTCCCGCAGGAAGCCAGCAAAATACACCGCGGTGCGGGGTGGGCACCCGCCTTCCCAGTAATGAGGGGGGATCCCCACGTCGCGATTCCCTCGGATCACGGCAGCAGCATGCTGCACGCCGCCAGCTCCTTACTCTCTTCTGGGGCAAGGGAAGTACAGCGCTCACGAGGCGCTATGCCCAAGGCAAGGTTCAGGGCAAAGGCAGAGCAAGGAATCCAGCAATAAAATAATCTAGCGCTCACAAGGCACTAAGTCCAAGGCAAGGTTCAGGGGGGCACAAGGTTGGGCTCAGGCAGGCCAGCACACAGGGCCCTCCAGCAGGGAGGCAGTCCCTGGTGGCGGTTCCTCCTGGAGCCCAGCAGCAGCAGCCCCCCCCCCTCAAGTCAGGAACAGCACAGCAGAGAAAGAACATTTTCATGGGGTCACAGCCCCTTCTTTTATACACCTTTTCGTTTGTCTAAAGGTGCAGGGTTTAGGGAAAACCAGATGCAACTGGTTTGGGGGAGCTTTGGAGCACTTTGTTTTGCTCAGCTCCTCTCTCCTTTCACAGGACAGGCTAGGGACATCAGACGCACCACAGGGGGTGGAGCCAGCATTGTGGAGGGAAGGCACAGCCCTATTCAGGTCCCAGGTGCAACTCCTCCCTCCCATCTAGATGCAGATCTCCCTATTCACCACTGCGCTGACTCACCCTGCCCCTCCTGGAGCCACACACCTCCCAGCCCCTGTCACTCACAAGCCAGACATGCAATTCACATCAGGCAGGCAGACACAGAGCACACATAAATGCCAACTTCTAAAAGTGGCACTTCTCCACTAGTCACAATAAATCTGCGCACACCATTGCGCAGCATTTATTCTCACGAGTTCGCACATACTAAACTCGCCCCTGCACTCCTCTCACACCAGGAATTACCATGGACACACATATCCCCCATGCATTCCTATGGGAGGGCAGGCCCATCTCACCACACACACTCAGAGTGCGCACGCACTTTACACTGGGACACAGTGCTAAAGTGCGCAGAGGCCTAAAACCACCAACACTACACAGGGAAAAGGCTAGGAGACAGGCAAAAAGTTTAGGGGTGAACCTGCCAAAAAGGGCCAAGTCCAACACAACCCCCTTCCACCCAAAACGCAGGGCAGACCAATCACCACTGTGATGGGCTTCCCTGCTTGGGGCGATAGAACACGGACGCGGGCCCGCAACTGCAGGGACACCCTCCGGTTCTACGCCACGGTGAACCCATGTGGTTCCTTCTGAAAAAGCTGTCTGGACCAACTGGGCTACCCCACTGGTACTCCCTAGCTGTCCGCGGCCAGGACCAGGCCCTAGGCCATCCAGATGCCACTGGTCCTTGCCCATTCACAGAGTGGGGGGTAATAACCCCTGGCACATAGTAGCCATTCTCCACTCTTCCCCTCATCAGGGCAGGTCTAGACTGCCACTGATCCTCCAGCCTAGGGTCTGCACCCTCAGGCAGACCAGAAGTCACGGGTGAGGCTCTCCTCCCCCTACCTCTTCTTCTAGGGCTCCGCACTCTCCTCCTTGGAGAGGCACCCTCAGAACACAACTCTCCTACCAGTTCAGGACCTCTCTCCAAGAACTGGTCTCCCAACCTAGGGTTTAACCCCTCAGGTTGCACCGGGGTCAGAGGCGAGGACTCCCTCCCTCTGCACCCCCTTCCAGAGTTCTGCACCCTCCCAACTGGAGCGGTACCCCTGGAAGATGAACCGGTCAGGACACTGATTACAGATGTCCTTTCCTCCAGATCAGGTGGGTCCTGAACCTGGCCTCCCAACCTTGGGTCTAAACCCTTTGGCTGAGTACTTGCCTGGCACTCCAGGACTTCTGGGGACTCACACAGTAGCCCCCGAGGGTAACACATGACTCATGTGTTGCGTGACAGTCTGCGTGGCGCAGACCTCCCGACCCCTGTCCATCTGACAGTGCGCAGAGATCCCCCACGACAGAAGTGGTGTCACCCTGGTCACTTCTAGGAGACTCAGCCCTTCTGGCTGGCCCCTGACCCACTGGTTCTTCCACTGGGGAACACATCCCCATGTCACCCCTCTCTCTGGACTTCTGTACCCTCCCAACTGGAGCGGCACTGCCAGACACCAGAACCACTGGAGCTCTATTTACAGACGCTCCAGGTTCTCCAGACACTAGGAGATCCTCCTCAAATGGACTAACAGGACAGCCTAGGCTCCCAACCTGGTGTTCCCTGAAGAAACCATCCAGGCTCTGAGACTGGGTTTCGGGCACCTGGGGACACTCAGTCCCACACTCACTCCTACTCCACTGAGACAGGACGTGAGCCCCTACACCCCTCCCACTACACTGGGACCCAGCTGGGCTACTCTGACCCTCTTCCCCAATACAGGACTGGAAGATACCTGAACCATTACTTTCAGAATCACTCCCCAATGCCTCATCAGAACCTTGGGCCTCCACCCAGAGGTCTGCTTCCCCTGCAAGATCCCATGGATCAGGGTGCCCACACTCCAACAGGTGTTGGCGCAACCCTGGAAAACAACAACTGAGCAGGTGCTCTCTAATAACCAGATTGAACAGTCCTTCAAAATCCTGTTCCGTGGCACACTTTACCCAGTCAACCAGTGCATCATGACAGTCATCCACAAACCTCTCCCAAGACTGGTGAGACAGTTTCCTACTGCCCCTGAACTTCAACCTGTACTCCTCTTCCTGGGAGCCAAGTACCATATTCTGGGAACTGGGAATGGGACTTCCTGCACTGGACTCCATATTGCTGCCACCACTGGACTCCACCCTCACTGGGGAATCCAGAAAACTACAACTGCACTCAGGGGATAATCTACCCTCCCGAGCTAATTTCTCCCTGGCGAAGGCCCTCTCAGCCTCCGCCATCCTCTCCTGCGCTAAGACCCTCTCGGTCTCTAGCTTTTTCTCCTCCATACTCAGCTGCGCTATCTCCCGGGTATGCTCTAACCTGAGCTTCTCCAAAGCCAGCTGATGCTCCCTTTCTTCCCTCCTATCCACCCACTCCTCTGGGGACAGGAAAAGGGATGGGGCACTGCCCCCGACACTGGACCCAGCAAGGGACTCCCTATCTATGGGGTCCTCACTATCTACTGGCATCCCTGTCCTGTCACTTTCTTCCTCCTCTTCAGACTCCTCAGGGCTCCCCTCAGACCCACCACCCTCTTGGAGTGCGGCCAGGGCCCTCTTCTCCTCATTGCGCTCACAGTCCCATTCATCCTTTTGCCATTGGATCAGGTTGTCCCTCAGTTTTGACTGGGTGTCTGACCCACTCACTGCTATGTCTCTCTCCTTACAGAAGTCCACCAACTCCCACATGCTGTATCTAAACAGACCACAAAAATTAAAAGCAGACTCCATTTTGGCAGGACGCTCAGGGACACGTGCAACACAGGAGACCTAGGTGTCTGAGCTGAAGCAAGAGTATACACTTTACAAATGACACTTTTTAGGAGAAGAATAAAATAACTAAAACACAGAAACAATAATCCCCAAACACGTGATTATCTAAATGCAGAGTTTGTAGTGCAACCAGTTGTCGCTGTGGTACTGCGCAAACGCAAGTCCTATCCTCACCGCTGCCAACCAATGTTAGAAATGGGATCTCTGGTTGGCTTTTCCGCAAGCCCACACGTCTCCTTCAACCACACCTCCGAACCCCACTGGACTGACCACCACTGCATCCACTTCACCTACAGGAAGCCCACCACGCACCACCGCACCGAACAAATGCCTCGCCGCTGCTGGAGCAGAGTCACGGAAGACCAGCTAACCACAACCCTCGCCCTGAGCCCACCCGCCGAACCCTCCGACCCCGACACCGCCGCCCGCAACCTCAGACAGTGGATCGACGACTGCGCCAACACCCTCGCCCCGCTCAAGAATCCGCCCAACAGCCCCACCAGCAAGAAAGCCACCTGGTTCACCGAAGACCTTCAGGCCTCCAAACGAACATGCCGAAAACTGGAGAAGATCTGGCTCCACGAACGGACAGCGGACAGCTACGCCGCCCACAAGAGCGCCACCCGCAATCACCATCACCTCATCAGATCCGCCAAAAGGGCCTCACTCAAAGACCGCCTAGACAACAACGCACACAACAGCAAAGAGCTCTTCAACATCGTGAAGGAACTCTCCAACCCCAGCTCCAACACCAACAACATCCAGCCGTCGCAAGACCTGTGCGACTCACTGGCCACCTCCTTCCACCGCAAAATCGCCGACATCCACGACAGCTTCAACACCACGACCGCCCCGGCAACCACCGAGAGCACTGCCCCCACAACCACCAACCGCCTGCTCTCCTGGACCAACATCAACGACGAGGACACCAGCGAGATCATGAACACCATCCACTCCGGTTCACCGCTAGACCCGTGCCCTCACCACATCTTCAACAAAGCCAGTACAGCCATCGCGCCCCATCTCCGGAAAATAATCAACATCTCCTTCGAGACAGCAACCTTCCCGGAAAGCTGGAAGCACGCCGAGATCACCGCCTTACTCAAGAAACCCAAGGCAGACCCCAAGGACCTCAAGAACTTCCGACCCATCTCTCTGCTCCCGTTCCCCGCGAAGGTCACCGAGAAAATCGTCAACAAACAACTGACCCGCTACCTCGAGGAGAACAACATCCTGGACCCTTCCCAGTCCGGCTTCCGCAGCAACCACAGCACCGAAACCGCCCTCATCGCCGCCACCGATGACATCAGGACCCTGCTAGACAACGGAGAAACAGCAGCCCTCATCCTCCTGGACCTATCAGCCGCCTTCGACACGGTCTGCCACCACACACTACGAACACGCCTTCACGACGCCGGGATCCAAGAGAAGGCCCTGGACTGGACCACATCCTTCCTTTCCGGCAGAACACAAAGCGTCCGCTTCGCCCCTTCCGATCCAAGGCCACCAAGATCATCTGCGGCGTACCCCAAGGCTCCTCCCTCAGCCCAACGCTGTTCAACATCTACATGGCACCCCTCGCCCACGTCGCCCGACAGCACAACCTCAACATCATCTCCTACGCCGACGACACCCAGCTGATCCTCTCCCTCACCAAAGACCCTCACACCGCCAAAGCCCACCTCCACGAAGGAATGAAGGCCGTCGCCGAATGGATGAGGACCAGCCGCCTGAAGCTGATCTCGGACAAGACGGAGGTCCTCATCCTTGGTTCCAACCCTTCAGCCTGGGACGACTCCTGGTGGCCAACATCACTGGGAACAGCCCCGCCACCCACCGACCACGTACGCAACCTAGGGGTCATCCTCGACCCCACCCTCTCCATGACTAAGCAGGTCAACGCCGTTTCCTCATCCTGCTTCAACATCCTCCGAATGCTCCGCAGGATCTTCAAGTGGATCCCCACCGAAACAAGAAAAACAGTCACCCAGGCCCTCGTCACCAGCAGGCTGGACTACGGAAACGCCCTCTACGCAGGAACGACGGCTAAGCTCCTGAGACGGCTGCAACGCATCCAGAACGCCTCTGCACGTCTTATCCTCGACATCCCCCGACGCAGCCACATCACACCCCACCTGAGAGACCTGCACTGGCTCCCTGTCAACAAGAGGATAACCTTCAAGCTCCTCACCCACGCACACAAAGCACTCCACAACTCCGGACCAGCCTACCTCAACAGACGACTCAGCTTCTACACCCCCACCCGCCAGCTCCGCTCGACCAGCCTCGCCCTCGCCACAGTCCCCCGCATCCGGAAAACGACCGCCGGCGGCAGATCCTTCTCCCACCTCGCCGCCAAGACCTGGAACACCCTCCCCACCAACCTCCGACAGACCCAAGACCTACTGGCCTTCAGAAGACTCCTCAAGACCTGGCTCTTCGATCAGTAGCAGCACCACCCCCCTCTTCCCCCAGCGCCTTGAGACCCTCGCGGGTATGTAGTGCGCTTTATAAGTGACATGATTGATTGATTGATTGATTGGCTAAGGCTTGCGCCAAAGCCAGGCAGAGACCACCACTCTAGTCAGGGCGAGGGAGTTACACGCCGACGATAACCCCTGCTCACCCCCTTGGTAGCTTGGCACGAGCAGTCAGGCTTATCCCGGAGGCAATGTGTAAAGCGTTTGCACAACACACACACAGCAACAACATACTAGGCACACCACAAAAAGGAACTCCACACAAGGTTATATAAAAAATAGCCTTTGTATTATCATAAATACCTTAGAAACATAATCCCATAATATACAGTGTGCCAACTGGCACTAGGCAATATTCACAGGGGAATTATATACAGGACCAGGCCAATCGGGCCACGGTCAGAACCATCAGATCAGGTAAGTAAATGCAAATAATAAATGTAGCGCACAACCAGTAATTACTGGTACAGGTAGGAACTTAGCACGAGATCCTGTAACATACAAGATGGGACACCTAAATCACATTAGGCATAAATCACATTATGCGTAAACCTCAGCAGTACACGCATCAGGGGCAAACATCACCTTCCCCTAGGGCCTTGCGCCCTTCTGGTACCTACAGGTACCCAAATAATCCCCAGGCCAAGTGGCCTCTCACAGGGCTCCACTGCCCTATGTCCAACAGTGTCAGGGCTGGCTGCGCATGCAGCGAAAGCAAAGTGTGCAGATGCACAACCTAAATGTGGCAGTTGCCCACTACTTGCTGGGCAGCTGTAAAAATGAGCACGGGCACCAGCGTGCCCCCTGAGCCCCTCTGGGACTCGCAATAAAACTGACCCCAACGTTGCAGCTGCCCGCTCTGGTGCGGGGCAGCTGGGTTCAGGACTGGCACTAACTGTGCCTCCGTAGCTCCCCTCGCCGGAGCTCCAATGCGGGGATTAGACTCAGCCCCCAAAAGAAATTAGCGTGGGCACCACTGTGCCTGGGAGAGCCCCACTCGGGGACTCCTACAACCAAATTGCCCCCAAAAAGGAATCAGCACCGGCACCACCGTGCCGCTTCAGGGAGCGCCCACACTGCTCCACTCGGCCCCTCTCGCCGGGGCTCTCAAATCTCAAAGGCCCCCGCTGCTCTTCGCAGCAACCACCACTCTCTGGGTTGAGGCACCACTCCAAAAGGGGCAGAGAGGAAGCCCAGCCCGGACCAGCGCGTCATCGCCGGACGAGGAGGGCTCTGACCGAGGATCGCCTGCAACCGGAGAGGAAGCCCCAGGTAACACGCTCTTGGCCGCGCTGTTGTCTGTGCGAGGCCAGGAGCCGGTGGGGGACCGGTGGGGGCCGCCTGAGACTGGGCGGGGGTGGCCTGGGCGGCCGACAGACTGCACCCGGGGCTCCTCGGTGCACTCCTTTCTCTTCGCCCGGTCCCAGGAAGACCGGGTCTTCTTACACCACCTCGCCAGGCACTGCACGGCTCCCGGCTCACCACAACAGGCCACGGCGGTGAATTCCGGCAACGCTTCTGTCGTTGCCTAGCAGCCTCTCCTGCTGGTGCCAATCCCAGCGCGGCTGAACCAATGACGTCAGCGGACCCCGGGTCCGTGGCGGTGAATCGGGATTCAGCAATCTCGGACTTCCGGGCCAGCGGCGGTGAAGTCCTTACTTTCGGCGTAGTGCGGGGTGGGCACCCGCCAGAAATCAGCAAACTGCGGGGTAGGCTCCCACTATTACTTTAAGATGCGGGGTGGGCACCCGTTCAATTAAATAAACAGGACGCGGGTGGGCTCCCGCAGGAAGCCAGCAAAATACACCGCGGTGCGGGGTGGGCACCCGCCTTCCCAGTAATGAGGGGGATCCCCACGTCGGGATTCCCTCGGATCACGGCAGCAGCGCGCTGCACGCCGCCAGCTCCTTACTCTCTTCTGGGGCAAGGGAAGTACAGCGCTCATGAGGCGCTATGCCCAAGGCAAGGTTCAGGGCAAAGGCAGAGCAAGGAATCCAGCAATAAAATAATCTAGCGCTCACAAGGCACTAAGTCCAAGGCAAGGTTCAGGGGGCACAAGGTTGGGCTCAGGCAGGCCAGCACACAGGGCCCTCCAGCAGGGAGGCAGTCCCTGGTGGCGGTTCCTCCTGGAGCCCAGCAGCAGCAGGCCCCCCCTCAAGTCAGGAACAGCACAGCAGAGAAAGAACATTTTCATGGGGTCACAGCCCTTCTTTTATACACCTTTTCCTTTGTCTAAAGGTGCAGGGTTTAGGGAAAACCAGATGCAACTGGTTTGGGGGAGCTTTGGAGCACTTTGTTTTGCTCAGCTCCTCTCTCCTTTCACAGGACAGGCTAGGGACATCAGACGCACCACAGGGGGTGGAGCCAGCATTGTGGAGGGAAGGCACAGCCCTATTCAGGTCCCAGGTGCAACTCCTCCCTCCCATCTAGATGCAGATCTCCCTATTCACCACTGCGCTGACTCACCCTGCCCCTCCTGGAGCCACACACCTCCCAGCCCCTGTCACTCACAAGCCAGACATGCAATTCACATCAGGCAGGCAGACACAGAGCACACATAAATGCCAACTTCTAAAAGTGGCACTTCTCCACTAGTCACAATAAATCTGCGCACACCATTGCGCAGCATTTATTCTCTCGAGTTCGCACATACTAAACTCGCCCCTGCACTCCTCTCACACCAGGAATTACCATGGACACACATATCCCCCATGCATTCCTATGGGAGGGCAGGCCCATCTCACCACACACACTCAGAGTGCGCACGCACTTTACACTGGGACACAGTGCTAAAGTGCGCAGAGGCCTAAAACCACCAACACTACACAGGGAAAAGGCTAGGAGACAGGCAAAAAGTTTAGGGGTGAACCTGCCAAAAAGGGCCAAGTCCAACAGTTGGCTTTAGTACTCTGGGCACCTTACCAACGCTAATCAGTGCTAAAGAGCATGTGGTATCTCCTCTAAACATGGTCTGGTTGATTTACACCTGTTTGGCATATTTAAATGCTACTAGTAGGCCTGCAGCACTCATTCTGCCACTCACAGAAGTAGCCTTTCAAACCTGTCTCAGGCCTGCCACAGCGGTGCCTGTTTACGCAGTTTACTGCCACTTCAACTTGGCATTTAAAACTACTTGCCAAGCCTTAAACTCCCCTTTTATTACACATATGTCACCCTTAAGGTAGGCCCTAGGTAGCCTCTAGGGCAGGATGCTTTGTAAGTAAAAGGTAGGACATGTACCTCTATGTTTGGCATGTCCTGCTAGTGACAAACAGACTATTTCATTTTTCACTACTGTGAGGCCTACTCCTCTCAAAGGCTAGCATTGGGAATTCCATTATATACTTTTAAGTGGCAATTCCTGATGAGAAAGGAGTGGCATTGCCATCTTTGGGATGTTTAGAATAATAGTGATAAATCCTACTTACTGGTTTAGTTGGATTTCACATTACTATTTTAGAAATGCCACTTTTAGAAGGGGGCAGTTCTCTGTGTTTATGAATCATTGAGCTTTGCAGCCTGTCTCCAATACATATCTGGGCTGGGTGATAACTACACTTTGTGCATACCCTCCAGACAAGCCACAACACAGGGAGGGCTGGGTGTGACAAGGGATACATCTGCATTCATCTGCATACTGATAGTTTTCCTGGGCAGGGAGAGGGAGAGGTGGTTCACACTTATATTTCAATAGGTTGTATCCTGCCTTCACACAAATGGCTGATTTACCCCCCGCACCCTCCCAACTGATCATCTGGAGCTAGGGTGGGGCTGAAAGGGATCTGTGTGCACTTCTAAGGGTTCGTTTGAAGTCACTCCCTCAGTCGCAGCTCCTGAAGGGAGTGCTGCGGGCGGGGCGGGGCGGGGGAGGGGCAGGGTGGGGGGTAGTAAACTCCGGCATACGGTCGAACGGAGTTAAGTACATAAATGAATAAATAAAACGAATTACATTGCGCGCGCCGCATTGCCATTTGGCGTTGCAGCGCGCGCAATGTAATTCGTTTTATTTATTTATTTATGTACTTAACTCTGTTCGGCCGTATGCCGGAGTTTACTACCCCCCACCCTGCCCCTACCCCGCCCTGCCGCCCCGCAGCACTCCCTCCAGGAGCCGCGACTGCACTCCCTACATTAAAGGCATTGCATTGCATGTGACTTGTAACCAGACGCTGCTGGCTCTACAATCTGCACATTTCCAAGAGGAGTGCTGTGCTGCCAGGAGGAACTGCCATTTGGACTACCTGCTTTTTTGTGCTGGCCTGCTGCCTGTGATTGCCGGGCTGCAGGTGGAACTGCCACTTTGCAAACCTGACTTTATGTGCTGGCCTGCTGTCCCCTTTGTGCCCCCCAAGTGTTCTCCAAGGACTTGTTGGATTGCCCCCTGTTCCAGCAAGTTTAATCGCCATAAAGGACTTCCTCCGCACCATCAACTGCTGGATTTGCCACAACCCGTCCTGGGTTTTTGCACCAAGTATCTACAACCGTCTTTGTGAGGAAACGCCTGGTCTACAGCGTGCATCAATCAAGGATCATCGCATCTATTTTTCTAAACGCAGACTATAGTGATCAGTTGTTCCCCAACCCATCCTGGGTTTATTACCCCGCTGGCTACAATCATCAGGCAGTTCGGCTTCTCAGTGGTCTCATACGCTGATGACACCCAGCTAGTGGTGTCAGTTTCAAGTAATGTTTAAGAGACAGCAGATCGATTTAATAGCTGCATGACCCAGGTCAACCAGTGGATGAGTTCCAACTGCCTAAAATTGAACGGCAGAGCGACGGAGGTTCTTCCTTTAGGTACCAACACCTCCTTTTGGTCACCCAGATGGTGGCCCCCCAGTTTGGGAGACCTTCCAGTTCCAATGCAGAAGGTGAAAAACGTAGGGTTCATTTTTGATGACAAACTGACCTTCAAAAATCAGATCAGTACCCTGGAAAGTTCGCCCTTTCATCCCGCCCAACTCCCTAAAGACACTTGGAACAGCACTAGCCCTGTCCAGATTGGACTATGGTAATGCTTTGTACATGGGTATCCAATCGCAGTATCTACAGAGGCTACAGCATCTCCAAAATGCGGCCGCTAGACTACTGCTGGATATTCCTAGGTCCCAGCCAGTCTCCCACTGTCTGAGAACCCTGCACTGGCTCTCAGTGGACAAGAGGATCAAATGTAAATCCCAATGCCTAGCTTTCAAAGCATTGCATGGTGCCGGTCCTCATTTTCTGAAGAAACATCTGAACTGGTACGTGCCTTTCAGAAATCTAAGGTCTGTGCACAGCAAACTCCTACAAACTCCCAGGTTCAAGAAAGCTCGATGGGGGGGAGAAGCTTCTTGTTAGGGACGGTCAAAACATGGAACTCGCTCCCGGCCTGCATAAAGAATAGCCCTACATTGTTATCTTTTAGGAAATCGCTAAAAACCTGGCTCTTCGCCAACTAACATTGTCATTTACAGTTTCATCGGCAACCTTATTGGATTTTCTTGTATCAGCGCCTAGACGCCCCAGGGCATTTGTGCGCTGTATAAATGCACAAATCAAATCAAATCAAATATTGGTAGCCGTCTGTGTGGAAAAGCAACTCTGCAGCATGCGTCAACTAAGGATCATCGCAGCTGCTTGCCCAATCATAGATCACAGGGATCAGCTTTTCCCCACAAAACCGCACCACCGAAGACCATTCAGCATGTCCCGGCAACTCGCCAGAGGGGGATGAGCCAATCCCAATGTGGCTCGGCATGCTTCAAAGGGAAGGGAGCCAATCCCAGCACGGCTCCTATCTCCACGTGGGTCCCAGCTAAAAAGACCATCGGATCCCAGTCGTCTGCTTCCTAAGCCACAGCTGGGAGCAGTTCAGCGCAACCTGGCACCTTCTATACTTCCTGCATGAGTGAGACTGTTGCGTCTACCCTCGTTCCTTGGATACAGGACTGTCGGATTCTGGCGTGACTCGCCACCGCAAGGAACTGTGCCACACGGGACCCGCAAAGTCCGTAGAGATGTTCAGCACTCTATTACGGGCGACCAGAACCTAAGCACCATTTTGATTTTGAGTAACCGGCCTGAAAGTATCTAGGGTCAGTGACTGGCTCTGAGTAGAGAACATTGGAAGGTAACTCACCTAACACTCCCCGACTGGGGCCATTATGAGCACACAGCAAATCACTGTATGGAGGTTAATAGGCATGCAAATGCCCCTGTGCCCTATGTTTGCTTTTGCGACAATTGTTTATGAGTTATTTGCACGGTAGGAGATTTTCCCAAATCCTGCAGTGGAGTTGCACTGAGAACTTACTGTAAAGTGCCTCATAGAAGTGCAGGTGCTTCTGAGGCTGCTATGTGTTTCATATGCATTTGAAGTGATATTCATTTAAAACAGAATAACTGGAAAAGTAATTACTGATTCATGTTGTTTTGGTCTTGTGTTATGTACAATATAGAAAACTATTTTTATATAACTCTGTGTGGATTCTCTTTTTGTTGAGTATTCATTGTGTTACTGTGTGAGTGTATTTCTCAAACACTTTACACATTGCCTCTGATGATAAGCCTGCCTGCTCTGTGCCAAGCTCCCGGATGAGGTGAGCACAGGCAATCTTTGGTGTGTAACTGACTTGCCCTGACTAGAGTGGTGGGTTTTGCCTGGCTTAGATGCATAACCTAGTCAACCAGAAACCCCATTTCTAACAGAGGTGTTGCCCAGCTAATAGAGATCTGTTGGATTATACTTCATACAGACCACTGCCTATGCTCAATCTAGATTATAAAATATTGGGTTAATTCTTGTACTTAGATTGCATTGAATTATACAACCCATGACCCACCTATACCCAAATCGAAATGGGTTTGTGCCAAATAGAAGCACATCACTAAATGTTAGGAAGCTGTTTCATTTGTGGTTAGTCTTGTCAAAAGTGCCTCCATATCGCTGTGGTATCAAGAGAAACAAAAAAGGAATTCAACTCTCTAAATTGGGACTTCGAGTTTGCAGCACTGATGGGGTTCAGAGCAGAGATAGCAGCCTGGATCCTCCTGCTATACACAGAGCCAACTGCTTGGACTAGCACTAGCATTGCCAATAGGTCTCGCCTTTGGGACCTTATGAGTGTTTACCCAAGCAGCATATTATCCTGGGTGCTGTGCTGCCAGGGATTGAAGAGCTATACAATTACTACACACTGAGGGGCCGATTCACAGAACTAATCTGAGATAAAATCCTAAACTTACTACTTTTGGTATTCACAGAAGGCATTTAGTAGTAGTAAAGTTAGGACTCCTACCTTTACTACTTCTAAACTGATTCAAAATCCTAACTTTACGACTTTCGGTATTCACAAAGGAATTTAGTAGTAGTAAAGTTAGGAGTCCTAACTTTACTACTACTAAATGCCTTCTGTGAATACCAAAAGAAGTAAGTTTAGGATTTTATCTCTGTTTAGTAGTAGTAAAGGTAGGAGTCCTAACTTTACTACTACTAAATGCCTTCTGTGAATACCAAAAGTAGTAAGTTTAGGATTTTATCTCAGATTAGTTCTGTGAATCGGCCCCTGAGTCATGTAGTGTGATTCAGGAATACATGCTTTTCTCAGAAAACATATATGTAAACATTCCAAGGCTTTTTAACACACAGACAGAAAGATAAGTGCCTTGATACAAGTCAACAGCACTATAGAATTCTGTGTGCGACTGCATCACTAGAGTATTGAACAGCCTATGAAAAAATTAGTGAAGTACTTTCCAATGCCGGAGACGCCACATTCCTCCTCCCCCAGGCCTCTATTGATCAGGCACCCTTCACCAGAGTTTTCCATTCAAAACACTGCTTGCACCATCTGTTTACTAGCAAGACCCCGGCCGCGCCCTCTGTCCCAGCCCCCTAGGTATAGGAGCACTGGGCATAGCAACAACAGCAAAATGCTCCCATTTGTCAGGTTGAGGGGAAATGATGAATAAACAAGGACGGCATCGGCATCACTAAATCTCCGCGCACCTAAAAACAAAAGATTAAGCTGACCTTGTGTAATATTACTGGCGCTTTTGTAAATCGCTCCAATACCTTCGGGTCACTTGAGTTCACATTATATAATGAAAAATGTCTCACAGTCCCTGGGGAGCTGCCATGAATGTGCTTTGAAATTAGAGCTCTGAGATGAGGAGGACGACAGGAAGAGGCAGCGGGTGGGCATGCAGCAACATGGAAGGAGGTGGAAAGGATGAATGCTGCTCCCATTTGTCAGGTAAAGGGGAATTAATGAATGAACAGGGTAGGAGTCGGCTTCACATACTCTCTGCACACCAAAAAACAAAAAAAATAACCTGACCTTGTGAACTATAACTGGCGCTTTTGTAAAGCGCTCCAATACCTTCAAGTCAGTCAAATTTGCGCTCTATAAAAATGCCCCTAAAAATTAATCTGACATTAAGTGTGCCTCAGCAGCCCCTAAATATCTTTAGGTCATGAGGAGGGTGGCTGAACTCTGCATAAATTTTCATTTACTCCCCACAGTAAATAAGGTCAAATAGCCAATATGTCTGGGTTGGTACTCATACTCTACTCCAATGTTTAGGCACCTGTTGTTTGGCCAGTAGTTGTGCAAGTGCCACCAACTGTCTGTTGCTGATCTCATGCACCCAACCCAACAAACCCATCATGGGGGCCAAGCCGAGGTCCTTCTCCACCATTTCTGACAGGGTGACCGCAACCTTAGTCCAGTAACCATGAACATGTGGGCATTGCCATGCGAGATGCACAAAATCCGCATCAGACACACCACATCGAAAACAGATTGAATGCATGCTTAGCCCCATTTTAGAGAGGCTCAGTGGAATATAATACAACATATACAAATAGCCAAAATGAATCATAGGAAGTTTGATGAGAGCCTTACTGTCTGACAGAAGCAATACTGCCAGTCTTTCTGTTATTACTATACACAGTGCTGCTTCCCATTTATTTTTGGGGTTGGCGACACATGAAAGGGCTTCCTCTTGAACAGAGATGTACAGCTTTTGGGTGTGTCAGTGTTCAGCAAATTCTCAAGCTTCACAAAAGTGGGTGATTCTTGTGGAAGGCATTTTGGGTGCAATTTGAGACGCAGACCTCATCCTATAGTATAAGAACATATCTAGGGGTGTGCACTCAGCTTCCTCTGTGAATGTGCTGAGGTTTATGAAAAATCCATTGATACAGATCTCCCCATTTATGAATGTGTAGTTTGTTGAGTTGTGATATTGCGTTGTGTTCGGAGGTCGGTGGCAGTCCAGGATGTCCCACCAAAGAATAGATGTGAGAATAACAAAGCCAAACCCTTCCTTTCGCTCAATATGTGCCATACCTGTGCTGTACTATATGCTGTATTAATCTTGTCCAGTCAAGTGTCTTTCGTCATGCATATCTGTGCACAAGGGGAAGGAGATGTTGCAATGACCCCTAGCCCATACTTACAGGGCCATGCCGCGCACTTCAAGGCTGAACTTACTCCACACAGAGGTCTGGAGATGTTTGCACACTGAATACTGTCTCATGGGGTAAATGAAGCAGATAGAAGGGTGCATGGGAGTTCCTTACTACAGATGCAGCTCCAAATATCCCAGGATTGCCGCAGCTAGAGGATGGATGATGGATAATTAGGCCGAGGTCAGCAGAGCTGCACTAGATTGCGGCCATCTTGCAACTAACTCTCTAGTGCACCCGTGGAGTATGTGCTTTTAATAGACAGTTATAAAAATGTTTGCAATAGATACAATCTACGTATTTCTAAAATCTAGACATTGGATGCATTTTTATCTTTAACCTAAATTTATTTGCACTTTTTGTGGCAGCCTATCTTATATTGTGAGTAGTGCAAGTTTAAAATATTGACTTACAAATTCACAGTGCTTTCTGTGACAGACCTCCTAGCACTAAAAATACACAAGTCACTATTTCCGGCTGCATCTAACAGGATTCATATGTAAAAGAAACACTTTCTACATTATAAAGTCTTTATCATGCTCTTACATTTTGTTTGTTGTATAATTTACCTCCCAAATATTTTGAAGATTCTGCATGTTCTTTGGCACTTAGAGATGAGCCAGCGAGACCACCAGTTCGACCATGGCTCGACTACAGAGCCATTTTAACACCTGTACAGAGTGGGCAAGGGCCCAGGACCCAACCTTGCAAGGGGCCCGGCCCCTGCCCACTTTCCACATGCTTGACAAACACACCATTGCACCAGCAGTGTTTGACTGGGTCGGGGTAGAGAATGCTGTTTGTTCAACCACTTGACAGCACATCTTCTGTTTCTGGCTTCTCTGCAGCGACTACACTCCAGATATGCAATACTTTCCGATACTCATGGACTCCATCTTGTCTAATTTTAGGATTTGTCCCATCTTGTTCTACTCTTCCTTCTTTGTCTGGTTCTTAGAGACAACCATTTGAATCAGTTGCTGCAGATCTCCCATCTGATCTCAACTTCATTCTGCTCTCTAAATCTCTTTGCCTGCTGGCCGGGCTCCCAGTTCTGACATAAATGTAGTGCCCCTGGCACACACTTTAATGCAGCAGGTGGACCTTCTTGGTGGTGTGAAACTACAGACAAATTATGGTGTGTGTCCTGATATCAGGTGTGAGATGGTCGTCCGCACAATCTGCGCTGTCTCATGAATTTTGTTTGGTTTGACATCTAGTGGAGGATGAGTTGAGCCTGATGTTTTTGTTCAAGTTCTCTAAACTAGCAGAAGGTGAAAAAGTCATATGCAGAGATTAATTGGTAAAACAATAAGTGCCCAATGTTTTGCTCAGAAGCCTGTGTACAGTGCTTTGAACATCGGGGATACCGATTACCTAGGTTGCATAGTCAAAGTCACCACATGCCTCTGTCATCCACCTCCAGACATTCCCTGCCTCTTTATCTCTCTCTTGCAGGTTCTTTTTAACCCTGCTTTCTCCCTTTATCCTTGATTTCCATTTTTCTCCTTCTCTTTGTTTCCCACTTTGGTGTTTTCCTCTCCATTGCTCTGTTGAGGAAAAATAAGTGTTGGTCCTGAACAATTCCTGAAAAATGAGTGTCCGACAACCACAGGCTATAATTAAGTACTGCTGCAATGTTTCCCAAACTGTTTGCCATGGGTTTTAAAATGTTTAGAAACATAATCAAAGATTTGTTGTTTCTTTCTCAAGAGAGATTGTGTAGAGGTGATGTCCTTGACACCGTGCCCTAGTGCATCAATTTACTATTAAACAAGGACATAAAATGCCAGATGAATGTAACATACCTAGAGGCAATCATATGCAAAGCACAGTGGATACATAGCACAATATAAACAATTGAAAACAAATTCACTGATAAAATTGGAGGGTATGGCCTCTCCTCAAGTGTGTCCATAAAATTGATCTTTTGTCCTCAATTTTGATCCTTTTTCCTCATTTTTAACAGTCCTGCCCTGAATTTGCCTTTATGTCAGGTGGTCACCCTAACACAACCTGGGGCCGTATTACAGATGGTGCCCCGGGGGCGCAACGGGCGTTTGTGCCTGCTTTGCACGCCTCCGGGGCACTTTGGTATTATAGAAGGGGACGCAGACGCTTGTGCGTCCCCTTCCATAATACCAATAGCGCTGGCGCACTTAAAGCACCAGCGCTATCAACAGAGGGTGTTCCCTCATTTGCATAGGGGCATGCCCTATGCAAATGAGGGAATTCCTTTGACTCTGCACCCGCGCCACATTACAGACGCCGGCGCAGAGTCAAAGAAGCCCTCAGGAGGCGCACTGACAGTGCGCCATTTAAAAGGTGGCGCACTGTCAGTGCGCCTCCTGACAGCCCTCTGCAGGGGATAAAGGGGGTCCCATGGACCCCCCCAGACATCACCTTGCAGGCAGGTGAAGTCCCTTACTGCACCCCCCCTGCATTGGGATCTCTAAACCCCTGCACAATGAATGCACGGAGCGGCTGCTCCGTGTTTTCACATGAATGGCTGCCCCCAGGGCAGCGCAAGTTCGCGGCTACCCCCAGGGCAGTGCATATACCATAATGGGGCGCAAACAGGGGCGGTGCGTCCATTCGGGCGTTGGGGCGTAGCCCCCCCGCCCGCAGCTCCCTCGGCGTCTTTGAACCTAAGTAAACTGAATCAGTTTACTTAAGTTCAAAGAGCCGAGGGAGAACTGACAATCATGTCAGTCAGCATGACGTCGGACCGCCCACCCCCTTCAGAGTCTGAAGGGGGTGGGCGGTCCTGCGTCATGTTGACTGACATGATTGTCAGAGGGACATGGGGCAGCAGGCAGCACTGCAGCACAAGTGCGCATGAGTGGGCAAGGGCACCGAATTTTCGCGCCGTGCCCAGTCATGCGCACTTGTGTGTGCACTGGCTTGCGCATGCCCGTTAGGAGAGCGAGGGTTGAGCAAAGGCTCAAACCTCGGTCTCCTAATGGGCAGGCGGGCGAGGGTAACCGCACTCTAAGCCAATCCTGGCGCTGCCAGCAGCGCCAGGATTGGCTGAGAGGGGCTGTAGGCAGGGCCAAACGTAGTCGGACCCGAGGCGGCGCGGACGGCGGACCTCCTCAGAATCAGGTGGGATTTTTTTTTTACTTTAAAAATCCCCCGGCACCCCCCCCCCCGCGAGCCGCGTCTGAGCCAGAGCATCTCCAGGAGGCCGACGACCACCCACTCCGGCCAGTACAGGACGAGCGTCTCTAACCGGAGCCCACCTGGCGAGTGGCGAGGGTCTCTGCGGGGGGAAGAGACAGAGGGAGACGGTCAGAGCAGGGCTGTCGGGCACTTACAGAGGCTTCGCTCCTCCGCGCAGACATCAATATTTAAAGTCTTGTTCCTTTCTGCAGGTCAGCAGGATTGGCCGTGATTACAGCGGAGTACACTCTGCGAAGGAGGCCATTACTGAGGCAGGTTTTTGACTCTCTTGGCACGGGGTTCATTGTTCCTATATTGATGATAATTTTTCTGAAGCCTTCTTTGCCTCGGACGGCTTGCACGGTCATTATCTTCTGCAGCTGAGCGTTTTTCACTTCCAAAGGAATCGAGAGTGGCGCAAGTTTGACGGGTTGCTTGCTTTAACTCCACGCTGCCCATGGTTTTCACCTCAGTTGAGGAGGTTGGCGTTTGCATGGCAGTCAGGCCTTTGGTTTGTTTGCGAGTTCCCAGCACGTGCTCCTCCTGGCTGTTGTTAATCTGTAAACAGCCGGCATGGACCTTAGAATCAGGATCGCTACATGTTTTTTCTGTTATCTCAAGGGAAGTTTCATGTTTATAAATGACTATGTACATTGCTCCACTCTTGCTGTGTTGGGAATTTCCTCGCGGGTATCTGCTGCCCGAGGCTCCCGCACGTTGTGCCCCCATCTCAGGGCGTTAAAAGTTCCTAAGTCCCGGGGGAGAGACCCTGCCCTCTCATCCGGCGTCGCCCGGGCCTCGTGGAGGTGAGCGAGGAGACGGTGTACTGTGTATGAGTACAGAATGTTCTGAAGCGTTAGGTGAGTCATTTTTTCTATAGTTTTCTTTATGTAATAATATGCTCTTTGCTGGATGGTATGAAGTTGCGCAGATTTGTGTGCCTGTGTAAGCGCGCGTGTATGAGAGAGAATGTGTGCATGCTCTGGCTTTCAAATATGGATCTTTTAAACGTGATTCAAGTAAATTTAGAAACATCTGTGTATCAGCCTGTTTAATGAAACTTAAACTGTGACTATGGAAAAGGAGAACACGCCCTAATGACAATGCTACTAGTGTGTGGCCTAGTGTTTTTTTTATGATACATTAAGCAATATTAACATGAAGCAACCTTATTTTCGATTAAATCAAGCATGTCTTTCTACAGAGCAAATGCTCCGAAACCTGTGTATTTTAAGGAGCACTCCTATGTGATAACGAAGGAAAGGGAGGGTTGGGGAAATAGAATATTTGCCTAGGATCACCCATTTTGGTCTAGTGGGGAAACCGGACTTGGTCCTAGGATTTTTGCTTCTACATTGTGCAGTTCAGACCTTGGGAGTGTGTGGCTGCCTCGCTCATACCCTGAAAGTTGAAAAGAACTGTTACGCCCCACCACTTTCAAAAGTCACCAGCCACCACTGGGCGCAAACACTGATAATGTGTAATACGGCCCCTGGTATTCAGTGCACGACATTTAATAGCGCCGACCGCGGGCGTCTGTAGACAGCTTAGGGCACGGGCACTCATTCTTTTCCAGAAAAAGGACTGTTTTTATGAGTTTACTATTTGAAAAAAAAATGCTTACAGAGAACGCAAACTATGTTTAATGTGTACCTGAGTTACCTTGAGCTACGCTCTAAACTCTTCATATTACTGATGTATGATGGAGTGCGGATGTCAGCTGCTGGGAGAGAGTTTCTATTTCTGTTAACAAAAGAGTGACAAATAGGCCGCTGTCAACAGAAATGGGAGACAGACTCAAACCCGACATTGACACCGAACCAGAGGTGAATAACAGCGACGCCACAGCTTTGTTTTCTTCTGCGGGCTTTATTCTTTCTGTCACCTGGTACCTGTCGTGAGAGAAAAGGGGGAGCCTGAATCCACATCTCGCCGGAGGCCTCAGCAAAGGAACCTTATACCCTTCTCACCTCATTGGATTAACACCCTTTCGGTGTTGCGCTTCATTAAGATGACAAGGGACTAACGCAGATAAAGGTGACGGCATTATCTCCCTTGTGTAATAGTAGTGTTGTGTGCAATATTTAGGGTCAAGGGATTAACTCTATTTTCCAAAGAGGGATTTAGAGAATAATGCACTCAATATGTACTTTAATGAGGGTTTTGTTCCTTTGTATTCACTGTAATGGGAAATTAATCTCTGGTTTAGCGCACAGAGGTCTCCGTGGCCTCTCGTTACACCGGGGAGATTACAGGCAGAAATCTAGCCCGCCTCACGTGGTAGCTGAAGGGAGCCAGGGCTTGCCGTGCCTGCCTAATCACATCTCCCAAGAGGATCCGACATCGCCCACTCCTTCACGTGTGAATATTCAGTTTAGGATTAACATTAATATTCTAATGATATGATAATCCACGTCAAACAAAACTATGTTAAGGAGCCTTTGGAATGGAAAGGCTTTCATAAACCTCCTAACTCCATTATATATGCTGCAGAATTCTAACTAAACGAGCATCAGACATGGTAGATGCGGACAGTTTAACAGAGGAAAACACATAGCATTTCACAAACATATAGACAGCTACCCCACCACACAACGCATACACAGGTACACAAGCACACAAATATGCACACATGCACACACAAGCTTGCACTCTCCCTGCCACATATACAAGAATGCACACGCACATGTTTATAAATGAGCACTGACCATTGACCGTAATGGAGAGTGTATTTACTATTCTACGTGCGTCTTGAAACAGGGGTAGGTTATAGATAGGATTGACGCAAATAGGAGTGAGTTTATGGGGCCTCATTTACAAGCCCATTGCGCCACTGGTGCGTCACTTTTTTTACGCACAGGCAGCGCAATGGGCTTGCCCATATTTACAAGGCCATGTAAAGTCACCCTGCGTGACTCTTCATGGCCTTCTAAATATGGACCCCTTTCATGCCTTACTCTGCGTGAAAGGGGTGTTCCATGGGTGTTGCTGCGGGTATTCCCATGCAACATCCATAGACCCTGACACATTCCCAGATTTCCAAAGTTTTGTAATGCTGGGAATGCGTCAGAATCTTACGCCTCCCCTGGGGCGGCGTAAGGGTGGCGCAACAAGGAGAAATACTCTTATTTCTCCTTGTGTTTCCTCTTCCTATCTGTGCTGCATTCTGCAGCACGCATAGAAAGAGGAAAATGCCATCAATGATTGTTTTTGTGCAGGAAGGTATCCTGCAAAATGACGCAAGGGTGTCTGTGCTGGCGTATGACAGCCAATTGTGTGCCAGCGCAGGGGAAAGCACACAAATGCATCGTGCTGTGAAAATGACGCAGCTCGGCGCAACAAAATGGCTTGCGGTGCCGCGCTGTATCATTTTTTTGTAAATGAGGCCTTTTGTTTTTTGTTACTCTCACTCGAAAGTACCTAAACACACTACATAGCATTCTGGTCCTCAAAGAGGTGGTGTTTATCTGTTTTTGTCAGGGTTTTACCAACATGTAGGGTTGCGACCTTGCTGGTTTTTCATAGGCCATAAAAATAATTAAGGCTTCAAGGCCAGTGCTGGTAACGATGCAATACCGGCAACATATTGGCCGGTAGTTTGTTGTCATGGATCACACCGCAGGCATAGGCATTGCCTGCATGCAACATGTATGTATTGGGAGTAATCCAGCATTAATGGAAGACTGGCAGATTGCAAGCGGGGTCATTTATATCTGTGAAATATGGGAGGTTTGCGAGGATTCCACAATTGGAAGTACTAAGGTGGGATTCAAACCCATGAGCAGTAAGCAGCAGCGCGTAGGAGCAGAAACGTCAGCATTGAATCTGCCATTGTTTTTAAACTCATAGCATTTGAAACTTTTAAAACTCTATTAGATTGTTTTGCTACCTTGTCTCTGCACCTTTGCACTTACACACGCCGGTCCCCGGTCCGCCGCAGCTCACAGCTGATTGTCGCGGAGGGACGTGGCTCCTCCTCCCAGCTCCCTCACTTTCGGGGGCGGAATCCTTTTTGGCAGAATGCCAGACCGGACGCGCAGCGGGCGCACTGCTGGCAAGCCGAAGGCGTGCCAAAGGCAAGCCCGTCTGCGCCCGTCCGCGTCCGGTCGGGGCCAGGGGCCATAACCCCTGCTTCTCATACTCCACCACTGATGCACTATGAGGCAGAGAAGCTGCTAAGCTTAACAGGCCCCATAATGAGTAACTGCAAACATTCCATTCTTCCAGATAGTAACTCCACAGAATGTGCCCACTGTGGTTTTAAACTTTCAACAGCCCTACACAACAATTGCGCCAAACCTAAAAATTATAAAATGCTCCTGCTAAACTGCAGGTTGCTGCCCAAGCATACGGCAGAAATTTCAATCCTCCTGGAAGAAGAAGGGCCAGAAGTTCTGTTTCTTACAGAAACCTGGCTTAATGCCAGTTCCGACCCTGACCCTGTCCAGGCGCTTCCTCCTGGCTATTCTATCCAGAGGCTCGATCGACCCATAGGCAAAGGGGGCGGGATTGCGATTATCTATAAAAACTATCTAACCTGTCGTATGTCAGGGAGCTCTTTACCAGACAGCGAGAACGCTGCCTTCTCCATAGGATTCTCACCAGTGCTCACCTTCTCGGGTATTCTAATTTACCGGCCCCCTGGCCCCCAGCGCAATTTTGCAATTCCTTGCCTGACCTGGCAGCCAACCTTGCCAGTACCTCGGCCAATTTCACTTTATTGGGAGATTTTAATCTCCACTTTGATGATCCTTTGCAGATGGCTGCAACTGAGATCACAAAGGACCTTGCGGCCTATCAGTTCCAACAAAAAGTCACCGATCCCTCCCATATCAAAGGACACCTATTAGACCCCATCTTCTCAAACTTGGAGGATTTAGTGGGAGGGAAACCCACCCCTGTACCGTGGTCTGACCACTTTCTAATTCCATTTTTTTGGTCCCTGTCACCCATAGTGTCGCACACGAAACCAACCCGTACTAGCTCACGTCCCTGGTCCAAGTTGTCAATAGAACAATGGACCATAGAATTAGAGAAAACTAGGCCAGTGCTAACCACTGACGTCATTATTGCCAATGAAAATTTTAATAAATGGATTCAAGATTCCCTAGATTTACTTCTTCCCGAAAAATTGATTCATACTAAAACAGGGAGTAATAGAATGGGATGGTTCTCTTCAAAACTGCGGGAGTTAAAACAGATTTGTAAGAAGCTCGAGAGATCTTGGAGGAAAGACTTCTCGAGCGACAAGAAGTTGAAATACAGAGAAGCAATCAAACTATACAAAGCTGAAATTAAATTAGCCCAGGCAGCTTACTACGAAGACAAACCCTTAACAGTGGCTAATTCCGCCCGTGAGATCTTTCGTATTGCCAAAACTCTTCTTAGAGTCCCCCCCCCAGTAACCCCCGATACCTCAGGTTCTTGTTGTAACGATTTAGCTGAGTTCTTCCTCAACAAAATTAAAACCATCTTCACCTCCTTTCCCTCGACCAAGGGCAGCACACTGAACTTAAATACTCACAGTAACCAACCTCTCCTGGAAACTATTCCCCTGATGGATAGGCCAGTAGTCGTTAGCATCCAGTCTCAGGTAAAAAGTGGCTTGCCCAAAGACCCAGCACCTCTAAAGACACTGAGACAAGTGGCAGAAATTGTTTCCCTCGTCATTTTAGAGTTGATTAACGCCTCACTTTCCTCGGGAGTGGTCCCTCCCCTATGGAAGGAAGCAATGGTGAAGGCACTTCTAAAAAAACCCAGCCTTGATCCATCTGTCCTGGGAAATTACTGTCCCATATCACTTCTCTGCGGGATTAGCAAAATTGCCGAAAAACACATCAACTCAGTGTTGTCTACTTTCTTAGAGACACACAAACTCCTCCATCCATCTCAGACGGGTTTTCGACCTCGCCAGGGAACTGAAACGGCCCTGCTATCAGTCGTGAAAGAGTAAAAAAAAATCATGGACTCCGGAGGCACCTCTGTGGTCATTCTTTTGGACCTCAGCGCCGCATTCGACATGGTTAACCATCATATCCTGGTTCAAAGACTCAGAAAGCTGGGAGTAACCGGAGGCGCTTTGGCATGGCTACAGTCTTTTCTGAGTAATAGATCCTTTCAGGTCTTTGACGATGAGGGGACCTCCTTACAGATGCCCCTACGCTGCGGAGTTCCTCAGGGGTCATCCCTGAGCCCTACCTGATTTAACGCTTACATGAGCTCATTAGCGGAGTCAGTATTACCTTTTGGTGTACACATAGTGACCTAGGCAGATGACATGCAACTTGTGGTGGGACTTAATCTAGCTAACAATTCCCCTCCTAGTCTTCGCCCTTGCCTGGAAGAAATTGCCAATTGGATGAATGACTCCTTCCTGAAATTGAATGGGGAAAAAAGCGAGATAATGGTCCTGGGAAATCGATCCCCCCTTGATCTAAATACAATTTGGCCGACTACTTTGGGTCCTGTCCCTACCCCTAAGACTCAGTTAAAAAGCCTAGGCGTCTGGTTAGACCAAGACTTCACTTTTAAGACACAGGCACGTAATACGGCGGCCACGTGCTATGGCATCCTGAAAATGCTTCAAAAAGTCCTCCCTCTTCTCCCATTCCAGGCAAGAAAAACCATGGTTCAGGCCCTTATCCTGTCACGGCTGGACTACGGGAATGCCCTTTATTTGGGTGCTCCAATTGCGACCCTCTCCAAACTCCAGATTATACAAAATTGGGCAGACAGACTTCTTCTGGGAACTCCTAAACATCAATCAGCCAAATCTGCTCTGAACTCTCTCCACTGGCTTCCCATTAGGGAGAGAGTTAACTTCAAGGCGCTGTGCATCCTTCACAAGTCACTAGCCGGAAAGGGCCCTGCCATTAACCACACCACCATCCAGCCCTATCGGGCTAACAGACGTCTTTGTTCAGATGACTTGAACTTGGTTACTGTCCCCAGGATTAAGAAAGCCAGAAGTGGGGGCCGGCTATTCTCATATAATGCGGCCAGGCTATGGACCTCCCTTCCACCCCACCTTCGAAAGGAACCTAATCATTTGGCCTTCCGCAAACTGTTAAAGACTTGGCTATTCCCTTAGCCTGGTTAGTTTCCTCACTGTCTGCTGCTACCAGCACTGGGATGCCTTCGGGTAGCCATGCGCTATACAAATTCATCTTTCATTTCATTTCATTTCATGAGCAGAGGTTCAACATCGATCGATTTCCCCGTAGACTACATCTTTTGGTTAGGGAGGGACGTCTAAGCTTTTACAGAAGTAGCAGCAGCAACACCAATTTTGAAAGGCTCTTACGGCTGCTTTGAAACTTAAATACCAGAAGCTTGACTCGTTTCAGTGTCTCTGTGACTAGAAATGGGAGGTGAACGAGTACCATCCTAAATGAATGAGAAAGAAAGAGCGTGCTTTACTGTGAAAGGTCAGAGCAGGTTAGGTGCACTTCTTGATGTAAAGTTGGTCTCTGCTGCTGATGTCCCATGCTGTTTCATGGTGTTGATGGCTACGTTGTCTGTGTGCACTCCAGCGGCAGATGAAATATACTGCATTGCCATTTGCTGCATTGCCACTTCATTTACGGTTGAGGACTGGAGCATCAAGTATTGCCCGTGAGGAGGTGTTTTTAGCAAAACGCAAAATAATATAGTTAAATTATGTGTCCTATTTATGTCCAGATTTAAAATGAACAAAATGCATATTTTAAAAGTGAGAATGTAGTAGCTAGACTTACTTACACCTACTAGGCCTCGAAACTGTTTAGAGCAGCATTGCTTAGAAAGTGTTTTGACTAAAATGTGCTGATTCACGCGTTAAATGTTTAATTCCTGTCCTTTCCATGATCATGTTTTATTAAATAAATGTTAAACATAGCTCTGCAAAATGTTTTTTCGTATACCAAAAAGAGTTAAAAATGCCTGTTTAGAACTTCTTTTTCAGCAGAATTATGACAAATGACCACATAGCACATAAATTGAATTTGCTTTCTTTTAACATACCTGTCTTATTTCCCAAGGATAAAATCTTGAATAAAATGTTGTTTCGTAACTGCTGATGTTTCGGTTTTTACATAGCCCATTGTTAGCTATCACTTCATCTGCTTCATTAGAAGGATAGACATTTTTCGTGGGAAAATATCTTTAGAATAAAGAAGCCTCATGTGTAGTTGGATTCAAAATAACAAAGATGCATACTTGAAAGTTACTCTGTGAACGCTATTGTATTTCTGTGTGAGAAGATGAGGAGTGAACCTGTTCCCAGGAAGAACCTGAAAGATGATTGGACAAGAGGAGAAGAAGGTGCAACAATAACTGCAACATTGAGTTTTGACTGTTTAAAATAGTACGTGTTCCTAGAGAAGACACATATGCTCTTTTCCATGTTTTCCACGCCATTCCACAACTCTCCTGCCATCCTATTGATTGAGTTTGCTACTGCTATTGCACATTTTCTTTGCATTATTTCTTTGCTTTGAGACTCTACTGAGTTGTGTGAACGTCTCTTTATGGGAAGTTCTGCTTTGATTGATTGATAACCTTTATATTATAAGCTTTATGCTTAATCTCACTCTTTTTTTAACTTGAACCCTTTATGGGTTCTGATGGACACCTTTTCGCTCCATTCGTAGAATAGGGAATTTCTTCCTTTAATTAACATGCTTAAATGCATTGTATTTGATTGAATTAACCATTATTTCTCTTTCAATTCTGCAAAAGATTGATTATTTTGAAACTAATATGAATAAAACGTATTATTTTGATTAAAGATGATTTACTACGCTTTGAAATAATAAATCCTATAAAAATCTTCAATAACTTTCATTATTGACTGTACTTATATAGAATTTGGGATCAATACGTATGTGATGATTTGCTCCTAATCTTCTCAACTACAACGACCGAGGTCCATCAACCTGTTGGGCAGCAGCACGAGGAAGCAGGGATCAACTCTGTGTGCAAAACATTGTTTACTGAGGTTGTCATAAATTCTCCAGAGAATTTGCCAATATTTTGTTTTGAGTCCTTTATCATGAGTAGCTCAAAGTATGTGAATTATCTTCCATTTAAAAGCTGTCTGCTTTTAGTTAATAATCAAGGTGTCTTCGGTATTCTTTTAATTTCGGCCAAGCTTTAACATGAACTGGTAACAACAGAATGAGTTTGAAGCTCACACTTTTTAGAAAGTGATGCTTCACTGCCACACTTTAGCAGTAATATATTGTGGATGCCTTTGGGATTTCAAAAAGGCAAATTGGAACTTCTCTCTAGCTGCACACTTTTGAAACCACTGCCAGTTTTAGGCAGGAATGAAAATGCACTGTGTCTGCAGTCTTTATTGGTGTTGGCTTATTGGTGCTTTTGGCATTCATTACATAGTATTAAATATAATGTACATGAAGGACTAGGGGATGGAAAATAGAATTGTTTTTCAGATGGTTCAGAGGGAGATGGATGCGAGTGTCATTGTTCAGAAATGGAGGATAGCCCTATTCCTTATAAAACAATTGTTACTCATTTCCTTGGTAGCTAGCAGGTGCTGGTAAAACAAAGTACAGTTTGTTAAGAGAGCATTTTGAGATGAGCATTTTTGTGATAACTTTTTGATCCATATTGATGATTGCTTGCCGAGGTTAATGTCCTCATTATGTTGGTCCTGCAACAGAGAATTTTTGTTTTCAGAAGATCTCATATTATTAATTCAAGTACAAAAAGAAGTAGTATAGAGAGTGGGCTTTGGGTCAGCCCCCTTCACCCATTGGCTTTTGCATGTTTTTCATAGTTTGCATTGCATGCATGGATGGCTCATCAGAGTCAGGGCATTTTGAGGGCCGTTACGATGTCCAGTTTGTATTCCCATTCAGTTTCGGTGATGGTGGCATCAAGTAGTCCCATTATTAGACTGCAGATATGGCATACAGTTTGTAATTGAAAACCATCATTCGTTCTTTGAAGTATATTCTTTGCTGGCACAACATGACTGACAACTTTTCTGACATGGCTTTTAGATTAGGAAGTGCTTGACGTTTGGATGCCATACGATGTCATAAAGACACAATGCTAATCATTAATCATCCTTATGCGTTCATGTATTTCACTTTGCTGAAATGCTGTTTCGATAACATATTGTTGAATTTATTCCTTTATTGCTCATAAAGTAAACACATGTGTGCATCCAGGCTTTCCCAAAGTTATGAACAACATCCAAGCCCTTTGTCAAAAGCAGGTGTATTACAAAATATCAGTGTAAAAAATATTGCGATACAGTAATATTAATTAAAAAATATTGAAAACAAAAATTTTGAGCTTACATACTTTGTATGTAATGTTAAAAATATCGCAAAAAAAATTTGTGGATCAGAAAATTATCAAAAAAGGTAATTATATCATAATATATATAATACATATCTAAGGGCATCATTACGATGGCAGGCGGACAAAGTCCGCCCGCCACCACAGCGGAATGCGGGACCGTCCGCAAGGGGTGCGGTGGTCCCGCCATGGGTATTAGGATGCCACCGCCACTGTGGCATCCCGTATTGTTCACATTGCGGCGGGCGGTGCTGTCACCAGCACCCGCCGCAATGCTAAAAACGCATGTTATGCATTTGAATGCACAACGTGACAGGCACCGCGCGGTGCCTGCCACCTTGTGCATCTATGGTACCCCCCATGTGCACCCCCCACACACCCCAAATCGTGGGGGCCCACAACGGGCCCCCAGAAGCAAAGACCACATGCCTTTGCATGGCGGCAACACCGCCATGGAAAGGCTGCTTTCCGCCAGCATCCTAATATGGATGGCAGTGTCTTGCAGACACCGCCACCATGTTAGAGCCCTTTTCCGCCCGGTCGACGAGTCCACCGGCGGAAAAGCGGCGGACGGTCTTTCCGTCCGCCTGGGTCCCCGCCGCCATCGTAATATGGCCGGGGGGAAATGTTGTGCGGGCGGATGGAATGGCGGGCGGATCGCCACCGCCATACGGGCGCGGCGATCCGCCAGACATCATAATGACCCTCTAAGTTTTTTAAAATTTGAAAGTTTGAAACAATAATATCATTCAAAATAAATGTAGGATTATTTTTAATTATTAATATAAAATAAAAAATATATATATTTACATGTGTGTGCATGCATGTGTATGTGTGTATGTATATTTAAAAAAACATTTGTTATACAATGTCATTACAATTATTAATAATAAAAACATATTAACATTAAGAGACATATATATATATATTCATATAAAACAAAAATGTACATCAAATTTAATTAAAACAATGAAAGTAATATAAAACCAACACTAATTAAGGATAAATAACACATACAAATTGTATTTTTTATAAATGATTTTAAAGTTTGAACAAATACAAAATAAAATACATATTAACAATGCAAACAAAACAAAACTTTGGGGGAGTCAGACTTAATATTCTAACCTCAAAGTAAGCAACAACAGGGAACGTTTTGTACTTTGGAAGGGCCACATTTACTATTCCCACTCCAACATAAAAAAGTGTGGAAAGTGATAATCTTTGCAGGGGTTACTTGTGTTATTCCCACTCCTATCCAATCAAAGTAGGTAAAGTGTTGGACTTTGGAGAAGTCACATTTACAATTCCCACTACAACATAAAAAAGTTAGGAAAGTGTTAAACTTTGCAGGTGTTAGCTATTATATGCCCACTTCAATCCGAGGAATGGTTGTGTTAAGTACAGGGTTTTGGAGTGGTCAAATTTACTATTCCCAGTCTAACAAAAGCAAAAGCAGTGAAAGTATTGGACCTTACAGGGGTTAGATTTACTATTCCCACTCTATCCTGAACAACAGTAGAGAAAGTGTTGGACTTTGTGGTGCTTAAAAATACTATTTCCACTTCAATCTGAGTAACTGTTGGCAAAGTGTTGCATGTGGAAGGGGGTCAGATTTACTATTCCCACTCCAATGTAAGCAAAAGTAGATAAAATATTGCATTTTGGAGGGGTTAGATTCACTATTCACACTCCAATCTGAACAACCATCAGGGAAGTCTTGCGCTTGGGAGGGCTTAGATTTATTACTCCAACTCCAAAACATTTTTGAAAAAGCATTTAACTTTAAAGCAAAATAAAAGTATTAACATTTAAAAAATATATCAATTTAAGGAAAAGAATATAAATTTTATATTACAAAATAAATAAACAATATATACAAAATTAAAATATTTAAAACAAACACACCTCCTTCCCTACTACTGAAAAACATCAGCAAACAATTAATTTAAAAATATTTAAAAATAAAACAATATTAATCTTTAATTATTCAATAAAACAATTAAAACTACAACAAACTAAATATAAACACATTTTCAATATAACTAATCAACCAATTAACAATTAAAGAAAAACTAACAAATAATTAAAATAACAATGAAATACTTTACATAGATTATTTATCAATAATCATTTAACTAACATCATAGTAATAAGAATAAAAAAAACAATAATTTATATTTTAAGTAAGTTCCCACCCTAATCCCCCACAAACAACCTGTTTTTAAGTTAACAATTACTAAATTACTTTTAGAAATTCTTTTATCATTAAGGTTTAAAAACTATATTAAAAAATATTAAAGGTTTAAAATCTATATTAAAAAAATAAAAACAAATATCATATTACTAATAACACATACAAATACAATAACTAGTACATATTAAAAGAAGTATAAATATATTAAAAAAAATTATATACAACATGTGAGAAATTGGGTTACTGGTTGAAGGGGGTGAAACCCTACTCAAGCAGCAACCCCAATCCTTGTCAGGGTGAGCCACAAACAAACCCCAAATTAACCTGTGTTCAACCATTTGGTAGCTCGGCACAGAGCAGTCAGGTTTAACTTAGAGGCAATGTGTAAAGTATTTATGCAGCACTTCCAACAATAATAAAGTGAAAATGCAACACAAGAAAAATCCCTCATCAATTAAAAAAATAGAGTACATTTTAATAAATAAAAGACCAGGAGAAAGTCACAAGTTCAGGCTGACTGCAATGGAGCGTGGGTCAGCTACAGGGACTAGGTTAGTCCCCCTGAATAGTTACTCTCTCAGTCGAGGACAAAGAGTACCATTCATGGTAGAGGGGGCCGCGAGAAGCAGGGAAGCATCACAGACAGTCATCGTGGCAGCATGAACGGCATGCCGGGTGTTGGGGATGGTCATCACTGTAGCATGAAGATCCTGTTTTTGTCACGGGCGGTCAGGCCGAAACCTCACGTTCTTGCTCCTTGCGAGTGATCACTGCTGTAGCGTGAAGAGTCAGGCTCAGGGAACTTCACGTTGACCGTCAGTGTGAGCGAGAAGAATTTGGCACCAAATGGCCCATTCACGCTCATTCAGAGCCCAAAAATCTTCCATTTAGCCCCACTGAGGCCACAACAAGGGGCAGATTTAGAAGCTCCTTGCAACATCTTTACGACACCGTTGCGTCACTTCTGTGACGCAGCGGCGTCGTAAACAATGCACCACTATGCAACATATTTACAACGTGCCACATCTAGGGAGATGCGTCATGTTATAAAGCCCTGCACTACATTATACCTGCGTCAGGTATAATGTATGCAGGGTGGGCGTTCCGTCGCAAGGAAACCTCGTAAAAGTGACGCAGTGAAATCTACAAGATTTCACTGAGTCACTTTTACCACCCCGCTGCGTCAAAACCTTACGCCTGCTTGTAGCAGGCATAAGGAGTGACGCAGCACAGTAAGTATAGGCCACCCCTGAGCAGTGCTGGAGTTGCGCCGCGCTTGCGACACGACTCCAGCACTGCGTCACCTTTACGCCGACAGATGCGTCACGCATCTGTCTATCCTTGCGACACGGTGCGCCGCATTGTAAATGCGGTGCATCCATGGTGGCGCAAGGCTATTTTTCCGTCACGCACAATAACTGGCGCATCCCTGCTAATATGCAGGGATGCATTGGAATGGATACTCAAAATCATTAAACTAGAAGGAAAAAATCAATAATCCCTCTTCAGGATTTATATATCTTATCCCAAAATATTTTATATAAATTTGTAAAACCAACACCAAATAGTAGTTCAAAAAGTTTTTATATATATATATATATATATATTCACTGAAAAAACCATAGGTTTCAGACATGTTATAGTTAGAAATTTGCATTTAAAAAACCTTTGAAATTCACTGAAAAAACCATAGGTTTTAGGGACAGTTATAGTTAGTTGGACATTGCACTCGTACAAAACCCGTGAAATTCCCCCGTTATAGTTAGTTCAGCTAACTATAACTCGCGCCCCCGCAATGCACTGCTGATGACGTCACATATTACATCACTCATGACATGGTCAGTGACATCACTGATGACATCACTGATGACATCTCAAATGATATCACTGATGACATCACTGATGACATCATCCATGTGATAATTTCATGCATCTTCTCACACCCTAATATAACTTTTGATACACCCACTCTAAATTACAGACTGCCATTCTCAAAACCATAGACACTCCAACACCAATAACTACATACCCACTCACTGATTCTTAGGTCTACACACACATCCACTCACTCACCTGTACAGTCACTCAGTACAGGACTATCATATGCACTCATACACCTACATAGACACTCACACACCGCCACTCATCCATAGAGGTACTCACACACCTAGTCAGTCATGCAAATAATTAATCACACTGCCATTTACTCACCTATACAGTTATACACACACCAGCTCACTTACTCATACAAATACTAGCACATTCTTACGCTCTTATACAATCACTAATACAAGTACACACTCATCCATACAGCCACTCTCACAATCACACACTCTCACTTATACCCATTTATATACTCCAACACACATATATACTGCCTTTCACATATGTAGTTACTCACACATGTACCACTGAGATATACATTCACTCACTAACACACCCATACACACACTCACCCACCCATACAGTCCATCACAGATGCACTCTTGAAACCATGCACCCAGTGAATCACCCACTGATACATCTATGTGCAGTCACACACACCCCATCCACACAAACACTCAGGCACCCATACAGATACTCAGACAACCAATCAATAACTCATATAGACACTCATGTAGCTATTTACAAACCCATGCAGCCACTTACACACCAACAGACAGACGGATAAAGACATTCACACAGTTTAGTCACTAACCCATGCATTTAGTAAGATACGTTTAATCACTCACTTATAGAGTCAGTCACGCACCTACTAAATCATCCATCCAGACACTTATACACCCACTCATTATTCAATACACCTTGGCATATATATTAAACATATTTAAACTTTATAGAAACACACAGTCACTGCATGATGTCATCAGTGATGTCATTTGAGATGTCATCAGTGATGTCATCAGTGATGTCACTGACCATGTCATGAGTGATGTAATATGTGACGTCATCAGCAGTGCATTGCGGGAGCGCGAGTTATAGTTAGCTGAACTAACTATAACGGGGGAATTTCACGGGTTTTGTACGAGTGCAATGTCCAACTAACTATAACTGTCCCTAAAACCTTTGGTTTTTTCAGTGAATTTCAAAGGTTTTTTAAATGCAAATTTCTAACTATAACGTGTCTGAAACCTATGGTTTTTTCAGTGAATTTCAAAGGTTTTTTAAATGCAAATTTCTAACTATAACGTGCCTGAAACCTATGGTTTTTTCAGTGAATTTATATATATATATATATATATATACACGTATTCTGGTCATAATAAAATCATATGTGGAACCCGAGAGCGCTCCTGGTCCTCTGTGGACGTTTATTGGCAACTGTTTGACGTGTGATGATGCTCATGTAAGGAGGCACCCGTCCCCTCAGGAGTACGATGGTAATCTGTGGCATTTGTTTGGTAACTAATTTAACCAGCAGAACCATCACAAAGAACTGGCTAACCTGCCAACAGGACTTGGGACATTACAAAATGTCCATTGGAGGTTACTAAACCGGTGCTTTCAGGTATGTGCTGTAAAAAGGGCAGGGACGAGGGCCGCTGTTCAGGACAAAACTGTTCGTACATGATGGCAGAGTGTGGGCTATTTCATAGTGCATTATTTCTTCAATTTGCGCTGTGCAGCATTCACTGGGAATTATCAATTTGTGGCTGCAATAGCGCTCAAGTGATCAACTCGTGTTTTATTATACACACTGTGATGGCGGACATGAAATTCAACTAGTGAAGAGGAACTGTTGTCCGCTTTCAATGGCCATTAATTACTGTCCAATGGGCAGGTGAACTCTGCTATTTAATGTGACATGAACTAAAACCTGTTTTTTATTTCCGGAATTGAAAAAGGCGAATGCGCTGAAACGCATCTTCTGGTCATAATAAAATCATATGTGGAACCCGAGTGTGCCCCTGGTCCTCTGTGGACGTTTGTTGGCATATATATATATATATATATATATATATATATCACTTAAAAAACTATAGGTTTCAGGCACGTTATAGTTAGAAATTAGCATTTAAAAAACCTTACAAATTCACTGAAAAAACCATAGGTTTTAGGGACAGTTATAGTTACTTGGACATTGCACTCGTACAAAACCCGTGAAATTCCCCCGTTATAGTTAGTTCAGCTAACTATAACTCGCGCCCGCAATGCACTGCTGATGACGTCACATATTACATCACTCATGACATGGTCAGTGACATCACTGATGACATCACTGATGACATCTCAAATGACATCACTGATGACATCACTGATGACATCATCCAGTGACTGTGTGTTTCTGTAAAGTTTAAATATGTTTAATATATATAGGGAAAGGCGTATTGAAGAGTGAGTGGGTGTATAAGTGTCTGAATGGATGATTTAGTAGGTGCGTGACTATCTGTATAAGTGAGTGATTAAACGTATGTTACTGAATGCATGGGTTAGTGACTAAACTGGGTGAATGTCTATATCCGTCTGTCTGTTGCTGTGTAAGTGGCTGCATGGGTTTGTGAATAGCTACATGAGTGTCTATATGAGTTATTGATTGGTTGTCTGAGTATCTGTATGGGTGCCTGAGTGTTTGTGTGGGTGGGGTGTGTGCGACTCTGTACATAGATGTGTGAGTGGGTGATTCACTGGGTGCATGATTTGAAGAGTGCGTCTGTGATGGACTGCTTGGGTGGGTGAGTGTGTGTATGGGTGTGTTAGTGAGTGAATGTATATCTCAGTGGTACATGTGCGAGTAACTACATATGCAAAAGGAAGTATATATGTGTGTTAGAGTATTTAAAAGGCTATACGTGAGAGTGTGTGATTGTGAGAGTGGCTGTATGGATGCGTGTGTGCTTGTATCAGTTATTGTATAAGAGCGTAAGAAAGTGCTAGTATTTGTATGAGTTATTGAGCTGGTGTGTGTATAACTCTATAGGTGAGTAAATGGGTGTGTGATTAATTTTTTGCATGACTGACTAGGTGTGTGAGTACCTCTATGGATGAGTGGCGGTGTGTCAGTGTTTATATAGGTGTATGAGTGCATATGATAGTCCTGTACTGAGTGACTGTAAGTATGAGTGGATGTGTGTGTAGACCTAAGAATCAGTGAGTTGGTATGTAGTTATTGGTATTGGAGTGTCTATGGTTTTGAGAATGGCAGTCTGTAATTTAGAGTGGGTGTATCAAAAGTTATATTAGGGTGTGAGAAGATGCATGAAATTATCACATGGATGATGTCATCAGTGATGTCATTTGAGATGTCATCAGTGATGTCATCAGTGATGTCACTGACCATGTCATGAGTGATGTAATATGTGACGTCATCAGCAGTGCATTGCGAGGCGCGAGTTATAGTTAGCTGAACTAACTATAACGGGGGAATTTCACGGGTTTTGTACGAGTGCAATGTCCAAGTAACTATAACTGTCCCTAAAACCTATGGTTTTTTCAGTGAATTTGTAAGGTTTTTTAAATGCTAATTTCTAACTATAACGTGCCTGAAACCTATGGTTTTTTAAGTGAATTTCAAAGGTTTTTTAAATGCTAATTTCTATCTATAACATGTCTGAAACCTATGTTTTTTTCAGTGAATTTCAAAGGTTTTTTAAATGCTAATTCCTAACTATAACATGTCTGAAACCTATGGTTTTTTTCAGTGAATTTCAAAGGTTTTGTAAATGCCAATTTTTAAATGTATTAATTGTTATTTTTATTTTTTTCATACTGATTTACTACATTTTTTTAAACTATATATTTTTAGATATTTTATTTTTTAAATTACATTGTAATTACATTATACATTACATTACAAAATATACTTTCTCAGAATGAATTACTTTAGTTTAAATACTTTGCAAATAGGCAATAGAGTTTTAAGTACAGTAGTTACAGTTGTTGCAATGGGCAACTCAATTTCAAACACAATGCAACATTGAGCTCAATGTGAATTTCTAGTTAAATGCAATTAGTTACTTTATGGATTACTTTTCTAACCATAGGACTGGATCCTAGATTCAGTCCTGGGACATCTCCTGTAAACAGTTGAGTAAAAGCTTTTTGGTTACAGTAGTGATTTTTAAGGAATATTATTGTATTTTAAAAGTTGACACTTAGAAACTTTTTCACATAGAATCACCAATGTTATCCTATGGGAGGAAATTCACTTAGCAGGTAAGTAGTGTTATCGTGACTTTTTCTCACTCAGTGGTGGATCCTGGATCCAGCACTGGTGCATCTCCTGTAAACAGTTGAAAGAATGCGTTTAAGTCATACAGGAGATTTTTAAGGAATATTTGTAGTTTGTGAAAATCGACACTTTGAAACTTTTCTGCTGAAAACCAGACAATGGATTCCTATGGAAGGAAATACAAGTTACTGGTAAGTACGGTTAGAATTACTTTTCAGGGTCAGTGCTGGGCTAAAAGATGCAGCACTGGGTTCTCTCCTGATAACAGGTGAGTAAATCGGAATTCGTATTTCGGCTGATTTTAGAGGAATATTTGTATGTTTCAAAAATCGACACTTAGAAACATTTTCAGCAAAAAGCAGGCAATGATATCCTATGGAAGGAAATTCAAGTTACTGGTAAGTACGGTTAAAATTACTTTTCAGGATCAGTACTGGGCTGAAAGATGCAGCACTGAGGTCTCTCCTGATAACAGGTGAGTAAATCGGAATTTGCATTTCGGCTGATTTTAGAGGAATATTTGCACAATGGTGAAGGGAGGGGGCGGGGCCTGAGGTGACATCTGTGCAAACGCGCCCCGTGGCGCGTTTTAAGTTGGGGGATTAAGTCCCCTTTAATCATGAGGGTCCCTGGGGGCCAACTAGCCCACCAGGAACCTCCAGTATGCGCCTGGGGGCTGCGTTGCAGAGACGTGTACAGCGCCCACGCCCCTTTTCACCCCTCTCTGCAACGCAGCTCTGTGGCGCTTTTTCGACGTCCCGGGTGGGCTAGTTGGCCCCCAGGGACCCTCAGGATTGAAGGGGATTTAATTCCCCATCTTAAAACGCGCCACGGGGCCTGTTTGCACACATGTCACCTGAAGCCCCGCCCTCCCTTCACCACTGTGCAAACGCGCCCGTGGCGCGTTTTAAGTTGGGGTATTAAGTCCCCTTGAATCATGAGGGTCCCTGGGGTCCAACTAGCCCACCCTGTACCTCCAGTATGCGCCAGGAGCTGCGTTGCAGAGAGGTGTTCAGAGGCCATGCCCCTTTTACACCTCTCTGCAACGCAGCTCTGTGGCGCTTTCTGGACGTACCTGGTGGGCTAGTTGTCCCCAGGGACCCTCAGGATTGAAGGGATTTTATTCCCATCTTAAAACGCGCCACGGGGCCTGTTTGCACACATGTCACCTGAAGCTCCGCCCCCTCCGTTCACCACTGTGCAAACGCGCCCCGTGGCGCATTTTAAGTTGGGGATTAAGTCCCCTTGAATCCTGAGGGTCCCTGGAGTCCAACTAGCCCACCATGTACGTCCAAAAGCGCCACAGAGCTGCGTTGCAGAGAAGTGTAAAAGGGGCGTGGCCTCTGTACACCTCTCTGCAACGCAGCCCCCTGGCGCATACTGGAGGTTCCTGGTGGGCTAGTTGGCCCCCAGGGACCCCCAGTATTCAAGGGGAATTCGTTCCCCCTCTGCAAACACGCCAGGGGGCGCGTTTGCAGAGTGCTGCAAGCAGGGGGGCGTGGCCTCCGGCGCGATGCCGGTCTTTTTTAATGTTTTTTTTAAGAAGGGGGGCTGTGTGGCCCCCCTTCTTTTTCTAATCTATTGGCCCTGGGGACCCCATCCCCCAGGGCCTGCCCCCTAATTATTATTATTATTTTTTTTTTAAATTTGGAAGGGGGCCGCGTGGCCGCCCTCCCGAGGCCTTAATCGGCCCCGGGGACCCCATCCCCCGGGACATGGCCTTCTTTTTTTTTAAATAAAACTTATGGAGGGGGGCTGCGATGCCCCCCTCCTCAGGCCACTTATGGGCCCGGGGACCCCATCCCCCGGGGCCGGCCTTTGTATTTTTATTTTTTTTAATTACATTTTGGGGAGGGGGCCACGTGGCTCCCATCCCGAGCCACTAATGGCCCCGGGGACCCCATCCCCCGGGGCCTGGCCACTCGTTGGGGACCGTGGGGGTCCCCAATTCCCGCACGGTCCTGCCGGCTCCCCGCGTCCTGCGGGAGCCGGCATTGCTTTTCCATAAGGAGCTGCTGACATGCAGCTCCCTTATGGAAAAGCAATTCTGCTTTGCTTCATTGAAGCGAGAGCAGGTTTCCTGCTCTCGCTTCAATGAAGCAAAGCAAGTTTGCAATGACAGGACGGGAGCCGCGAGGCTCCCGTCCTGCCATTGCAAACAGCAGTGTCCCGGGGGTAGGCACCCCGGGACACTGCAGGAGCCGGCCCTGGGGGGTGGCGGTCCCCAGGGCCACCACAGGCTCCAGGAGGGGGCCGTGCGGCCCCCCTCCCCACTTCTGCAAAGCCCCGGGGAGGTGGTGAGCCCCGGGGCTCGGGGGTCCTAAACGGACCCCCACATTTCTTTAATTAGTGCCCCGGGGAGGTGGCTGTCCCCGGGGCATGTGGGGGGGCTGGAGCCCCCCCACACAGGTATTTTTTTATTAAAAAAAAGAAGCCCAGGGGGTGGCGGTCCCCGGTGCTGCGGGGGGCCATGAGCCCCCCGCCAGCATTATAATTTCAAAGCCCCGGGGGTGGCGGTCCCCGGGGCTTGGGGGGCCTGTAAGGCCCCCCATACATAAAATTTTAAAACCACGCATGCCCCCGGGACTTGGCCCACCCGGGGGCTAATTAAGAATGAAGCGCGGGAGCCCGCGCTTCGTTTTCTTTTTTTATCGGCAGGATCCGCGCACCCAGCGCGTTTTTTGCCGATTTAAAAAAAAAATAAACATTTTTTTGGGCCCTGAGCAGGCCTAGGGGGTCAGGGTGTTTCTACCCTGCCCCCTTTTTGCGTTTTGCGCACTTTTTTTTACTGCTTTCTTGTTCCTCGGTTCTACCGAGGAACAAGATGGCTGCCAACACTTCCTGATTTGGAGTGTTGACAGCCAATTAGCATACAGCTCGTGATCGGGAGGGTGCGCGGACCCTTCGCGGCCATAGATATATATGTGTTTTTACTTTGATTTTCTCAGCAACTACTGAACGGATTTACACCATTTAACAAAAGGGTTCTTTCTGAACCAAGAACTACCTCTTTGCCAAATTTGGTGTAATTCCGTTCAGCAGTTCGGGCTGTAGCCGTGGCTAAAGTTTCCTATGGGAAAATGAATGGGAAAACACGTTTGGGACCCCCTTTTTCTCGGCCCCGCTTGACGAATCACCCGAGACTTTCAGGATAGGAGCGGACCGGAGCGGGCCATAAAGTTTGAAAATTTCGCGAAGATTCGTCAACCGACGCAAGAGTTATTTCAAATAGAATGTTGCTGGATTTCCTATGGAAAATAGGTCCTAACTATAACTATCTACTGGCGACCGCCAGTAGATAATATATATATATATATATATATATATATATATTATCTACTGGCGGTCGCCAGTAGATAGTTATAGTTAAAACCTATTATCCATAGGAAATCCGCGACATTCTATTTGAAATAACGTTGGCGCCGGTTGACGAATCTTCGCGAAAGTTTCCAACTTGTTGGGGCGCTCCGGTCCGCTCCTATCCTGAAAGTCTCGGGGTGATACGTCAAGCGGGGGCCGAGAAAAAGGGGGTCCCAAAACACGTTTTCCCCATTCATTTTTCCATAGGAACCTTTAGTCGCAGCTACAGCCCGAACTGCTGAACGGAATTACACCAAATTTGGCAAAGAGGTAGCCCTTGGTTCAGTGTCGTGCCTTTTGCTTAAATGGTGTAAATCCGTTCAGTAGTTCCTGAGAAAATCAAAAGTAAAGTCACATATATATCTGGGCGGAGCCTAACCACCCATGTCATCGTGAGATCTGATTGGCTGTCAGCACTTCATCCTGGAATTGCTGGCAGCCATCTTGGGACCAATATAAATGATAGTACCTCATTGAAATGCATTGTAGTGAATAGAAGATTTTGAGGGTTACCAAAAGGAGAACTATAAAGGGTGATAACAGGCTTTAGTTACATTAGAATTTATTTGTTGATGGTACCATACTAATTTTAGGAATTGTGGTGTAGTCTAAGGTGATTTTACCATGTGAAAAACCTTCTGCTGGGATATCATGAATCATGTTTGAGAGAACACTATTTTCTCATGCTTGTCCCATGGAGGTTTGGAAGGTGCTCCAGAAGCTAAAATGAGAGCATATTTTCTGTAAATTCACATTATCTTTCTCACTCATGTGAGAATGAAGTCTGACATTCTCAGTAAAACATGTACATCCAACAAGGGCAGAGACTGTCAGTTGATTCCTTTGTGTTCTACTGCAGCTTCCCAGAGTGTTCTAAAGAACAACTAGAGTGCTAACAGCCTTACTTATGACAAAAGTATGGCACACCTGAAGCCATCTTGATTGGAATAAACTGATAACACTTAAACAATTTAATTTAAAAAGGAACAAAATGATGGGGTTCATTTTGTCATAGAAATTATGGTTAGTGCTGTAGAAAGAAAAATTAGGACATGTTTCAAGTGTGATCTCAAATATCTTCCTGTTATATTTCAACAGGAGCAGCCTGCCAGTTGATGCCTTTGTGTTCTACTGCAGCTTCCCAGAGTGTTCTAAAGAACAACTAGAGTGCTAACAGCCTTACTTATGACAAAAGTATGGCACACCTGAAGCCATCTTGATTGGAATAAACTAGTAACACTTAAAACATTTAATTTAAAAAGGAACAAAATGATGGGGTTCATTTTGTCATAGAAGTTATGGTTAGTGCTGTAGAAAGAAAAATTAGGACATATTTCAAGTGTGATCTCAAATATCTTCCTGTTATATTTCAACAGGAGCAGCCTGCCAGTTGATGCCTTTGTGTTCTACTGCAGCTTCCCAGAGTGTTCTAAAGAACAACTAGAGCGCTAACAGCCTTACTTATGACAAAAGTATGGCACACCTGAAGCCATCTTGATTGGAATAAACCGGTAACACTTAAAACATTTAATTTAAAAAGGAACAAAATGAGGGGTTCTTTTTGAAATAGAAATTATGGTTAGTGCTGCAGAAAGAAAAATTAGGGCATGTTTTAAGTGAGATCTCAAATCCTCTTCTATTTCATTAGAAAATTCTGACATGCAGACTGAAACAATCACTTTCAATACCAGCAGCAGACTACCAGTTAACTCCCTGGTGAGCAGTAGCTTTACTCCAGTGATCTAATGAGCAACTAGAGTGCTAACATTCTGAATTTATGGCAGATGTGAGACACATCTGAATGCCTTCTTGATGGAATCAAAGTAAAAAACTGAAAGCATTTCCTACTGAGGAGACTGCAGTAAATGAAGAAATTAGGAAACTTCATAACAAAGAAGTCTTCCAAGATGGCCACCAGTGAAAAAAGAGCCCAAATGTAGCACAAATATTACCCAGATGTAGCACTTCAATGACAAAAGTGTGCAAAACACTTTTTATTTTTAGTTTTTTGCAGTTTTATGTAGTGCAGACTGGTCAGGTATTGGAGCATTGCATCTTAAAACATGACCCCCCTACACTACAAAAACACCACTGCACTACCTTAAACCCTAAAACACTACCCCCAGAACGACCCCCTACACTACACAAGCACCACTGCACTATCCTAAACCCTAAAACACTACCCCCAGCACGACCCCCTACACTACCCAAACACCACTGCACTAACCTAAATCCTAAAACACTACCACCAGCACGACCCCCTACACTACCCAAACACCACTGCACAACCCTAAACCCTAAAACACTACCCCCAGCACGACCCCCTACACTACCCAAACACCACTGCACTAACCTAAATCCTAAAACACTACCCCCAGCACGACCCCCTACACTATACAAGCACCACTGCACTACCCTAAACCCTAAAACACTACCCCCAGCACGACCCCCTACACTACACAAACACCACTGCACTACCCTAAACCCTAAAACACTACCCCCAGCACGACCCCCTACACTACCCAAACACCACTGCACTAACCTAAATCCTAAAACACTACCCCCAGCACGACAACCTACACTACCCAAACACCACTGCACTACCCTAAAACATGACCCCCTACACTACACAAATACCACTGCACTACCCTAAACCCTAAAAAACTACCCCCAGCACGACCCCCTACACTACACAAGCACCACTGCACTACCCTAAACCCTAAAACACTACCCCCAGCACGACCCCCTACACTGCCCGAACACCACTGCACTGCCCTAAACCCTGAAACACCAGCCCCTGCATGATCCCCTACACTGCCCGAACACCACTGCACTGCCCTAAACCCTGAAACACCACCCCTAGCATGACCCCCTACACTGCCCGAACACCACTGCACTGCCCTAAACCCTGAAACACCACCCCCTTCACGACCCCTACACTGCCCGAACACCACTGCACTGCCCTAAACCCTGAAACACCACCCCCATCATGACCCCCTACACTGCCCGAACACCACTGCACTGCCCTAAACCCTGAAACACTACCCCCAGCAAGACCCCCTACACTGCCCGAACACCACTGCACTGCCCTAAACCCTGAAACATCACCCCCAGCAAGACCCCCTACACTGCCCGAACACCACTGACCTAAACCCTGAAACACCACCCCCAGCACGACCCCCTACACTGCCCGAACACCACTGCACTGCCCTAAACCCTGAAACACTACCCCCAGCATGACCCCTACACTGTCCGAACACCACTGCTCTGCCCAAAGCCCTGAAACACCAGCCCCAGTACGACCCCCTACACTGCCCGAACACCACTGCACTGCCCTAAACCTTGAAACACCAGCCCCTGCACGACCCCCTACACTGCCCGAACACCACTGCACTACCCTAAACCCTGAAACATCACCCCCAGCACGACCCCCTACACTGCCCGAGCACCACTGCACTGCCCTAAACCCTGAAACACCAGCCCCAGCACGACCCCCTACACTGCCCGAACACCACTGCACTGCCCTAAACCCTGAAACACCAGCCCCAGCACGACCGCCTACACTGCCAGAACACCACTGCACTGCCCTAAACCCTGAAACACCAGCCCCAGCACGACACCCTACACTGCCCGAACACCACTGCACTGCCCTAAACCGTGAAACACCAGCCTCAGCACGACCCCCTACACTGCCTGAACACCACTGCACTGCCCTGAACCCTGAAACACCAGCCCCAGCACAAGACCCTACACTGCCCGAACACCACTGCACTGCCCTAAACCCTGAAACACCACCCCGTGCATGACCCCCTACACTGCCCGAACACCACTGCACTGCCCTAAACCCTAAAACAACACCCCCAGCGCGACCCCCTACACTGCCCAAACACCACTGCACTGCCCTAAACCCTGAAACACCACTTCCTGCACAACCCCTACACTGCTCGAACACTACTGCACTGCCCTAAACCCAGAAACACCATCCCCAGCACGACCCCCTATACTGCACAAACACCACTGCACTGCCCTAAACCCTGAAACACTACCCCCAGCAAGACCCCCTACACTGCCCGAACACCACTGCACTGCCCTAAACCCTGAAACATCACCCCCAGCAAGACCCCCTACACTGCCCGAACACCACTGCCCTAAACCCTGAAACACCACCCCCAGCAAGACCCCCTACACTGCCCGAACACCACTGCACTGCCCTAAACCCTGAAACACCAGCCCCAGCACGACCCCCTACACTGCCCGAACACCACTGCACTGCCCTAAACCCTGAAACACCACCCCCTGCACGACCCCCTACACTGCCCGAACACCACTGTACTGCCCTAAACCCTGAAACCCCACCCCCAGCATGACCCCCTACACTGCCCGAACACTACTGCACTGCCCTAAACCCTGAAACACCACCCCCAGCACGACCCCCTACACTGAACGAACACCACTGCACCGCCCTAAACCCTGAAACACTACCCCCAGCAAGACCCCCTACACTGCCCGAACACCACTGCACTGCCCTAAACCCTGAAACATCACCCCCAGCAAGACCCCCTACACTGCCCGAACACCACTGCCCTAAACCCTGAAACACCACCCCCAGCAAGACCCCCTACACTGCCCGAACACCACTGCACTGCCCTAAACCCTGAAACACCACCCCCAGCTAGACCCCCTACACTGCCCGAACACCACTGCACTGCCCAAAAACCTGAAACACCACCCCCAGCACGACCCCCTACACTGCCCGAACACCACTGCTCTGCCCTAAACCCTGAAACACCAGCCCCAGCACGACCCCCTACACTGCCCGAACACCACTGCACTGCCCTAAACCCTGAAACACCAGCCCCAGCACGACCCCCTACACTGCCCGAACACCACTGCACTGCCCTAAACCCTTAAACACCACCCCCAGCACGACCCCCTACACTGCCCAAACACCACTGCACTGCCCTAAACCCTGAAACACCAACCCCAGCACAACCCCGTACACTGCCCGCACACCACTGCACTGCCCTAAACCCTGAAACACCAGCCCCAGCACAACCCTGTACACTGCCCGAACACCACTGCACTGCCCTAAACCCTGAAACACCAGCCCCAGCACGACCGCCTACACTGCTGAAAACTACTGCACTGCCCTAAACCCTGAAACACCACCCCCAGCAAGACTACCTACACTGGCCGAACACCACTGCACTGCCCTAAACCCTGAAACACCACCCCCTGCATGACCCCCTACACTGCCCAAACACTACTGCACTGCCCTAAACCCTGAAACACCACCCCTCAGCACGACACCCTACACTGCCCGAACACCACTGCACTGCCCTAAACCCTGAAACACCACCCCAGCACGACCCCCTACACTGCCCGAACACCACTGCACTAAACCCTGAAACACCACCCCCTGCATGACCCCCTACACTGCCGGAACACCACTGCACTGCCCTAAACCCTGAAACACCACCCCCAGAATGACCCCCTACACTGCCCTAACACCACTGCACTGCCCTAAACCCAGAAACATCACCCCCAGCACAACCCCCTACACTGCCTGAGCACCATTGCTCTGCCCTAAACCCTGAAACACTAGCCCCAGCACGACCCCCTACACTGCCCGAACACCACTGCACTGCCCTAAACCCTGAAACACCACCCCCAGCATGACCCCCTACACTGCCCGAACACCACTACACTGCCCTAAACCCTAAAACACCAGCCCCAGCAAGTCCCCCTACACTGCCCGAACACCACTGCATTGCCCTAGACTCTGAAACACCAGCCCCAGCAAGACCCCCTACACTGCCCGAACACCACTGCACTGCCCTAAACCCTGAAACACCAGCCCCAGCATGACCCCCTACACTGCCCGAACACCACTGCACTGCCCTAAACCCTGAAACACCAGCCCCAGCACGACCCCCTACACTGCCCGAACACCACTGCACTGCCCTAAACCCTGAAACACCAGCCCCAGCACGACCCCCTACACTGCCCGAACACCACTGCACTGCCCTAAACCCTGAAACACCAGCCCCAGCACCACCCCCTACAATGCCCGAACACCACTGTACTGCCCTAAACCCTGAAACACCACCCCCTGCACCGCCCCCTACACTGCCCGAACACCACTGCACTGCCCTAAACCCTGAAACACCACCCCCTGCACGACCCCCTACACTGCCCGAACACCACTGCACTGCCCTAAACCCTGAAACACCACCCCCTGCACCGCCCCCTACACTGCCCGAACACCACTGCACTGCCCTAAACCCTGAAACACCACCCCCAGCATGACCCCTTTACTGCTCGAACACCACTGCACTGCCCCAAACCCTGAAACACCCCCCCAGCATGACCCCCTACACTGCCCGAACACCACTGCCCTAAACCCTGAAACACCACCCCTGCACGACCCCCTACACTGCCCGAACACCACTGCACTGCCCTAAACCCTGAAACACCACCCCCTGCACGACCCCCTACACTGCCCGAACACCACTGCACTGCCCTAAACCCTGAAACACCACCCCCAGCACGACCCCCTACACTGCCCGAACACCACTGCACTGCCCTAAACCCTAAAACACCACCCCCAGCATGACCCCCTACACTGCCCGAACACCACTGCACTGCCCTAAACCCTAGAACACTCCCCCCAGCATGACCCCCTACACTACCCGAACACCACTGCACTACCCTAAACCCTAAAATACTCCCCCAGCACGACCCCCTACACTACCCGAACACCACTGCACTGCCCTAAACCCTAAAACACTCCCCCAGCACGACCCCCTACACTACCCGAACACCACTGCACTGCCCTAAACCCTAAAACACTCCCCCAGCACGACCCCCTACACTACCTAAACACCACTGCACTGCCCTAAACCCTAAAACACTACCCCCGCATGACCCCCTACACTACCTAAATACCAATGCACTACCCTAATCCCTAAAACACTACCCCCAGCAGTATCCCCTACACTACCCGAACACCACTGCACTGCCCTAAACCCTAAAACACTCCCCCAGCACGACCCCCTACACTACCCGAACACCACTGCACTGCCCTAAACCCTAAAACACTCCCCCAGCACGACCCCCTACACTACCTAAACACCACTGCACTGCCCTAAACCCTAAAACACTACCCCCGCATGACCCCCTACACTACCTAAATACCAATGCACTACCCTAATCCCTAAAACACTACCCCCAGCAGTATCCCCTACACTACCCAAAGACCACTCACTACCCTAAACTCTAAAACAATACCCCCCGCACGACTCCCTACACTACCCAAAGACCACTGCACTACCCTAAACCCTAAAACACGACCTCCTACACTACACAAACACCACTGCACTACCCTAAACCCTAAAAAACTACCCCCAGCACGAACCCCTACACTACCCAAACACCACTGCACTACCCTAAACCATAAAACACTACCCCCAGCAGTACCCCCTACGCTACCCAAACACCACTGCACTATCCTAAACCCTAAAACACTACCCCCAGCAGTACCCCCTACACTACCCAAACACCATTGCACTACCCTAAACCCTAAAACACTACCCCCAGCAGTATCCCCTACACTACCCAAACACCACTGCACTACCCTAAACCCTAAAACCCTAAAACACTAACCCCAGCACGACCCCCTACACTACCCAAACACCACTGTACTACCCTAAACCCTAAAACACTCCCCCAGCACGACTCCTTACACTACCCAAACACCACTGCACTACCCTAAACCCTAAATCTACCCCCAGCATGACCCCCTACACTACACAAACACCACTGCACTACCCTAAACCCTAAAACACTACCCCCAGCACGACCCTCTTCACTACCTGAAACACAACTGCACAATTTGTTACAGGCATTGCCACGCAGGCCTGTGGTGCTTACTGGAAGTACCTGGTGGGCTAGTTGGGCCCCAGGGACTCTCAGGATTCAAGGTGACCTAATCCCCCAACTTAAAACGCGCCACAGGGCGCGTTTGCACAGTGGTGAAGGGAGGGGGCGGGGCCTCAGGTGACATGTGCGCAAACACGCCCTGGGGTGCGTTTTAAGTTGGGGAGTTAATTCCCTTTGAATCCTGGGGGCCAACTAGCCCACCAGGAACCTTCAGTAAGCACAACAGAGTTGCGTTGCAGAGAGGTGAAAAAAGGTGCGTGGCCTCGGAACGCCTCTCTGCAACTCAGCTCTGTGGTCCTAACTGTAGGTACCTGGGGGGCTAGTTGGGCCCCAGGGACCCTCAGGATTCAAGGGGACTTAATCCCGCAACTTAAAACGTGCCACGGGCGCGTTTGCACACATGTCACCTCAGGCCCCCCCTCCCTTCACCACTGTGCAAACGCGCACTGGCTCTGGTTAGTCAGAGTCAGTTACCACCAGTACCCATCTGAAAAAGTTGTGGGCACAGGATGATTTTGCAACAAGGCCTCTTTCTGCTCCTCTGTTGGTTCTTTCTGCACATCTTTTGCTTCTTTCTGTGCGTTTTTTCTTCTTTCTTCACATGTCCTACCTCTGTTGGCATAGTTAGAAACTAGCATTTAAAAAACCTTTGAAATTCACTTAAAAAATCATAGGTTTCAGGCACGTTATAGTTAGAAATTAGCATTTAAAAAACCTTTGAAATTCACTGAAAAAACCATAGGTTTCAGGCACGTTATAGTTAGAAATTAGCATTTAAAAAACCTTTGAAATTCACTGAAAAAACCATAGGTTTCAGGCACGTTATAGTTAGAAATTAGCATTTAAAAAACCTTTGAAATTCACTGAAAAAACTATATGTTTCAGACACGTTATAGTTAGAAATTAGCATTTAAAAAACCTTTGAAATTCACTGAAAAAACCATAGGTTTTAGGGACAGTTATAGTTAGTTGGACATTGCACTCGTACAAAACCCGTGAAATTCCCCTGTTATAGTTAGTTCAGCTAACTATAACTCGCGCCCCGCAATGCACTGCTGATGACGTCACATATTACATCACTCATGACATGGTCAGTGACATCACTGATGACATCTCAAATGACATCACTGATGACATCATCCATGTGATAATTTCATGCATCTTCTCACACCCTAATATAACTTTTGATACACCCACTCTAAATTACAGACTGCCATTCTCAAAACCATAGACACTCCAACACCAAAAACTACATACCCACTCACTGATTCTTAGGTCTACACACACATCCACTCACTCACCTGTACAGTCACTCATACTTACAGTCACTCAGTACAGGACTATCATATGCACTCATACACCTATATAAACACTCACACACCGCCACTCATCCATAGAGGTACTCACACACCTAGTCAGTCATGCAAAAAATTAATCACACACCCATTTACTCACCTATACAGTTATACACACACCAGCTCACTTACTCATACAAATACTAGCACATTCTTACGCTCTTATACAATAACTGATACAAGCACACACGCATCCATACAGCCACTCTCACAATAACACACTCTCACTTATAGCCATTTAAATACTCTAACACACATATATACTGCCTTTTACATATGTAGTTACTCGCACATGTACCACTGAGATATACATTCACTCACTAACACACCCATACACACACTCACCCACCCAAGCAGTCCATCACAGATACACTCTTGAAATCATGCACCCAGTGAATCACCCACTCACACATCTATGTATAGAGTCACACACACCCCACCCACACAAACACTCAGGCAGCCATACAGATACTCAGAGAACCAATCAATAACCCATATAGACACTCATGTAGCTATTCGCAAATCCATGCATCCACTTACACACCAACAAACAGACGGATACAGACATTCACACAGTTTAGTCACTAACCCATGCATTCAGTAAGATACGTTTAATCACTCACTTGTAGAGTCAGTCACTCACGTACTAAATCATCCATTCAGACACTTATACACCCACTCATTCTTCAATAAGCCTTTCCCTATATATATTAAACATATTTAAACTTTACAGAAACACACAGTCACTGGATGATGTCATCAGTGATGTCATCAGTGATGTCATTTGAGATGTCATCAGTGATGTCACTGACCATGTCATGAGTGATGTAATATTAGACGTCATCAGCAGTGTATTGCGGGGGCGCGAGTTATAGTTAGCTGAACTAACTATAACGGGAATTTCACGGGTTTTGTACGAGTTCAATGTCCAACTAACTATAACTGTCCCTAAAACCTATGGTTTTTTCAGTGAATATAGAGATATATATTTTCTACTGGCGGTCGCCAGTAGATAGTTATAGTTAGGACCTATTTTCCATAGGAAATCCGCGACATTCTATTTGACATAACTCTTGTGTCGGTTGACGAATCTTCGCGAAATTTTCAAACTTTATGGCCCGCTCCGGTCCGCTCCTACCCTGAAAGTCTCAGGGTGATTTGTCAAGCGGGGGCCGAGAAAAAGGGGGGTCCCAAAACGTGTTTTCCCCATTCATTTTCCCATAGGAAACTTTAGACACGGCTACAGCTCGAACTGCTGAACGGAATTACACCAAATTTGGCAAAGAGGTAGTTCTTGGTTCAGAAAGAACCCTTTTGTTAAATGGTGTAAATCCGTTCAGTAGTTGCGGAGAAATTAAAAAATAAGAGTCAAAAAATCAATTTCCCATAGGAAACTTTATGCAAGGCTACAGCCCGAACTGCTGAACGGAATTACACCAAATTTGGCAAAGAGGTAGTTCTTGGTTCAAAAAGAACCCTTTTTGTTAAATGGTGTAAATCCGTTCAGTAGTTGCTGAGAAAATCAAAAGTAAAAACACATATATATCTGGGCGGAGCCTAACCACACATGTCATCGTGAGATCTGATTGGCTGTCAGCACTTCATCCTGGAATTGCTGGCAGCCATCTTGGGACCAATATAAATGATAGTACCCCATTGAAATGCATTGTAGTGAATCGAAGATTTTGAGGGTTACCAAAAGGAGAACTATAAAGGGTGATAACAGACTTTAGTTACATTAGAATTCATTTGTTGATCGTACCATACTAATTTCAGGAATTGTGGTGTGTTCTAAGGTGATTTTACCCTGTGAAAAACCTTCTGCTGGGATATCATGAATCATGTTTGAGAGAAAACTATTTTCACATGCTTGTCCCATACAGTTTTGGAAGGTGCCCCAGAAGCTAAAATGAGAGCATATTTTCTGTAAATTCACATTATCTTTCTCAGTCATGTGAGAATGAATTCTGACATTCTCAGTAAAACATGTACATCCAACAAGGGCAGAGACTGTCAGTTGATTCCTTTGTGTTCTACTGCAGCTTCCCAGAGTGTTCTAAAGAACAACTAGAGTGCTAACAGCCTTACTTATGACAAAAGTATGGCACACCTGAAGCCATCTTGAATGGAATAAACTGGTAACACTTAAAACATTTAATTTAAAAAGGAACAAAATGATGGGGTTCATCTTGTCATAGAAATTATGGTTAGTGCTCTGGAAAGAAAAATTAGGACATGTTTCAAGTATGATCTCAAATATCTTCCTGTTATATTTCAACAGGAGCAGCCTGTCAGTTGATGCCTTTGTGTTCTACTGCAGCTTCCCAGAGTGTTCTAAAGAACAACTAGACCGCTAACAGTCTTACTTATGACAAAAGTATGGCACACCTGAAGCCATCTTGATTGGAATAAACTGGTAACACTTAAAACATTTAATTTAAAAAGGAACAAAATGATGGGGTTCATTTTGTCATAGAAATTATGGTTAGTGCTGTAGAAAGAAAAATTAGGACATGTTTCAAGTGTGATCTCAAATATCTTCCTGTTATATTTCAACAGGAGCAGCCTGTCAGTTGATGCCTTTGTGTTCTACTGCAGCTTCCCAGAGTGTTCTAAAGAACAACTAGAGCGCTAACAGTCTTACTTATGATAAAAGTATGGCACACCTGAAGCCATCTTGATTGGAATAAACTGGTAACACTTAAAACATTTAATTTAAAAAGGAACAAAATGAGGGGCGTTCATTTTGCCATAGAAATTATGGTTAGTGCTGTAGAAAGAAAAATTAGGACATGTTTTAAGTGAGATCTCAAATATCTTCCTGTTATATTTCAACAGGAGCAGCCTGTCAGTTGATGCCTTTGTGTTCTACTGCAGCTTCCCAGAGTGTTCTAAAGAACAACTAGAGTGCTAACAGCCTTACTTATGACAAAAGTATGGCACACCTGAAGCCATCTTGATTGGAATAAACTGGTAACACTTAAAACATTTAATTTAAAAAGGAACAAAATGAGGGGGTTCATTTTGCCATAGAAATTATGGTTAGTGCTGCAAAAAGAAAATTTAGTGCATGTTTTAAGTGAGATCTCAAATCCTCTTCTATTTCATTAGAAAATTCTGACATGCAGACTGAAACAATTACTTTCAATACCAGCAGTAGACTTCCAGTTAACTCCTTGGTGAGCAGTAGCTTTACTACAGTGATCTAATGAACAACTAGAGTAATAACATTCTGAATTTATGGCATATGTGTGACACATCTGAATGCCTTCTTGATGGAATCAAAGTAAAAAACTGAAAGCATTTCCTACTGAGGAGACTGCAGTAAATGAGGAAATTAGGAAACTTCATAACAAAGAAGTCTTCCAAGATGGCCACCAGTGAAAAAAGAGCCCAAATGTAGCACAAATATTACCCAGATGTAGCCCACATATAGCCCAATGACAAAAGTGTGCAAAACACTTTTTATTTTTAGTTTTTTGCAGTTTTATGTAGTGCAGACTGGTCAGGTATTGGAGCGTTGCATCTTAAAACATGACCCCCTACACTACAAAAACACCACTGCACTACCCTAAACCCTAAAACACTACCCCAGCACGACCCCCTACACTACACAAGCACCACTGCACTATCCTAAACCCTAAAACACTACCCCCAGCATGACCCCCTACACTACACAAATACCACTGCACTACCCTAAACCCTAAAACACTACCCCAACACCACTGCACTAACCTAAATCCTAAAACACTACCCCCAGCACGACCCCCTACACTACACACACACCACTGCACTACCCTAAACCCTAAAACACTACCCCCAGCACGACCCCCTACACTACACAAGCACCATTGCACTACCCTAAACCCTAAAACACTGCCCCCAGCACGACCCCCTACACTACACAAACACCACTGCACTACCTTAAACCCTAAAACACTACCCCCAGCACGACCCCCTACACTGCCCGAACACCACTGCACTGCCCTAAACCCTGAAACACATACCCTAGCACGACCCCCTACACTGCCCTAACACCACTGCACTGCCCTAAACCCTGAAACACCACCCCTTCACGACCCCCTACACTGCCCGAACACCACTGCACTGCCCTAAACCCTGAAACACCACCCCCAGCATGACCCCTACACTGCCCGAACACCACTGCACTGCCCTAAACCCTGAAACACTACCCCCAGCAAGACCTCCTACACTGCCCTAAACCCTGAAACATCACCCCCAGCAAGACCCCCTACACTGCCCGAACACCACTGCCCTAAACCCTGAAACACCACCCCCAGCACGACCCCTACACTGCCCGAACACCACTGCACTGCCCTAAACCCTGAAACACCACCCCCTGCATGACCCCATACACTGCCCGAACACCACTGCACTGCCCTAAACCCTGAAACACCACCCCCAGCACGACCCCTACACTGCCCGAACACCACTGCACTGCCCTAAACCCTGAAACACCACCCCCTGCACGATCCCCTACACTGCCCGAACACTACTGCACTGCCCTAAACCCTGAAACACCACCCCCAGCACGACCCTCTACACTGCACGAACACCACTGCACTGCCCTAAACCCCGAAACACTACCCCCAGCAAGACCCCCTACACTGCCCGAACACCGCTGCCCTAAACCCTGAAACACCACCCCCAGCAAGACCCCCTACACTGCCCGTACACCACTGCACTGCCCTAAACCCTGAAACATCACCCCCAGCATGACCCCCTACACTGCCCGAACACCACTGCACTGCCCTAAACCCTGAAACACCACCCCCAGCACGACCCCCTACACTGCCCGAACACCACTGCACTGCCCTAAACCATGAAACACCAGCCCCAGCACGACCCCCTACACTGCCCGAACACCACTGCACTGCCCTAAACCCTGAAACACCACCCCCAGCACGACCCCCTACACTGCCCGAACACCACTGCACTGCCCTAAACCCTGAAACACCAGCTCCAGCACAACCCCGTACACTGCCCGAACACCACAGCACTGCCCTAAACCCTGAAACACCAGCCCCAGCACGACCGCCTACACTGCCCGAAAACCACTGCATTGCCCTAAACCACCAGCCCCAGCACGACCCCCTACACTGCCCGAACACCACTGCACTACCCTAAACCCTCAAACACCAGCCCCAGCACGACCCCCTACACTGCCAGAACACCACTGCACTGCCCTAAACCCTGAAACACCAGCCCCAGCAAGACCCCTACACTGCCCGAACACCACTGCACTGCCCTAAACCCTGGAACACCACCCCCAGCAAGACCCCTACACTGCCCGAACACCACTGCACTAAAGCCTGAAACACCACCCCCAGCAAGACCACCTACACTGGCCGAACACCACTGCACTGCCCTAAACCCTGAAACACCACCCCTGCACGACCCCCTACACTGCCCAAACACCACTGCACTGCCCTAAACCCTGAAACACCACCCCTGCACGACCCCCTACACTGCCCGAACACCACTGCACTGCCCTAAACCCTGAAACACCACCCCTCAGCACGACACCCTACACTGCCCGAACACCACTGCACTGCCCTAAACCCTGAAACACCACCCCCAGCACGACCCCCTACACTGCCCGAACACCACTGCACTGCCCTAAACCCTGAAACACCACCCCCTGCACGACCGCCTACACTGCCGGAACACCACTGCACTGCCCTAAACCCTGAAACACCACCCCCAGCACGACCCCCTACACTGCCCGAACACCACTGCACTGCCCTAAACCCTGAAACATCAACCCCAGCAAGACCCCCTACACTGCCTGAACACCACTGCCCTAAACCCTGAAACACCACCCCCGACACGACACAAACACCACTGCACTACCCTAAACCCTAAAACACTACCCCAACACCACTGCACTAACCTAAATCCTAAAACACTACCCCCAGCACGACCCCCTACACTACCCAAACACCACTGCACTACCCTAAAACATGAGCCCCTACACTACACAAACACCACTGCACTACCCTAAACCCTAAAACACTACCCCCAGCACGACGCCCTACACTACATAAGCACCATTGCACTACCCTAAACCCTAAAACACTGCCCCCAGCACGACCCCCTACACTACACAAACACCACTGCACTACCTTAAACCCTAAAACACTACCCCCAGCACGACCCCCTACACTGCCCGAACACCACTGCACTGCCCTAAACCCTGAAACACATACCCTAGCACGACCCCCTACACTGCCCGAACACCACTGCACTGCTCTAAACCCTGAAACACCACCCCCTTCACGACCCCCTACACTGCCCGAACACCACTGCACTGCCCTAAACCCTGAAACACCACCCCCAGCATGACCCCTACACTGCCCGAACACGACTGCACTGCCCTAAACCCTGAAACACTACCCCCAGCAAGACCTCCTACACTGCCCTAAACCCTGAAACATCACCCCCAGCAAGACCCCCTACACTGCCCGAACACCACTGCCCTAAACCCTGAAACACCACCCCCAGCACGACCCCTACACTGCCCGAACACCACTGCACTGCCCTAAACCCTGAAACACCACCCCCTGCATGACCCACTACACTGCCCGAACACCACTGCACTGCCCTAAACCCTGAAACACCACCCCCAGCACGACCCCCTACACTGCCCGCACACCACTGCACTGCCCTAAACCCTGAAACACCACCCCTGCACGATCCCCTACACTGCCCGAACACTACTACACTGCCCTAAACCCTGAAACACCACCCCCAGCACGACCCCCTACACTGCACGAACACCACTGCACTGCCCTAAACCCCGAAACACTACCCCCAGCAAGACCCCTACACTGTCCGAACACCACTGCCCTAAACCCTGAAACACCACCCCCAGCAAGACCCCCTACACTGCCCGTACACCACTGCACTGCCCTAAACCCTGAAACACCACCCCCAGCATGACCCCCTACACTGCCCGAACACCACTGCACTGCCCTAAACCCTGAAACACCACCCCCAGCACGACCCCCTACACTGCCCGAACACCACTGCACTGCCCTAAACCATGAAACACCAGCCCCAGCACGACCCCCTACACTGCCCGAACACCACTGCATTGCCCTAAACCCTGAAACACCACCCCCAGCACGACCCCCTACACTGCCCGAACACCACTGCACTGCCCTAAACCCTGAAACACCAGCTCCAGCACAACCCCGTACACTGCCCGAACACCACAGCACTGCCCTAAACCCTGAAACACCAGCCCCAGCACGACCGCCTACACTGCCCGAAAACCACTGCACTGCCCTAAACCCTGAAACACCAGCCCCAGCACGACCCCCTACACTGCCCGAACACCACTGCACTACCCTAAACCCTCAAACACCAGCCCCAGCACGACCCCCTACACTGCCCGAACACCACTGCACTGCCTTAAACCCTGAAACACCAGCCCCAGCAGGACCCCTACACTGCCCTAACTCCACTGCACTGCCCTAAACCCTGGAACACCACCCCCAGCAAGACCCCCTACACTGCCCGAACACCACTGCACTAAAGCCTGAAACACCAGCCCCAGCACGACCCCCTACACTGCCCGAACACCACTGCACTGTCCTAAACCCTGAAACACCAGCCCCAGCACGACCCCCTACACTGCCCGAACACCACTGCACTGCCCTAAACCCTGAAACACCACCCCCTGCACGACCCCCTACACTGCCCGAACACCACTGCCCTGCCCTAAACCCTGAAACACCACCCCCTGCAGCACCCCCTACACTGCCCGAACACCACTGCACTGCCCTAAACCCTGAAACACCACCCCTGCACCGCCCCCTACACTGCCCGAACACCACTGCACTGCCCTAAACCCTGAAACACCACCCCCAGCACGCCCCTTTACTGCTCGAACACCACTGCACTGCCCCAAACCCTGAAACACCACCCCCAGCACGACCCCCTACACTGCCCAAACACCACTGCCCTAAACCCTGAAACTCCACCCCCTGCACGACCCCCTACACTGCCCGAACACCACTGCACTGCCCTAAACCCTGAAACACCACCCCTACACTGCCGGAACACCACTGCACTGCCCTAAACCCTGAAACACCACCCCCAGCACGACCCCCTACACTGCCCGAACACCACTGCATTGCCCTAAACCCTATAACACCACCCCCAGCATTACCCCTACACTGCCCAAACACCACTGTACTGCCCTAAACCCTAGAACACTACCCCCAGCACGACCCCCTACACTACCCGAACACCACTGCACTACCCTAAACCCTAAAATACTACCCCCAGCACAACCCCCTACACTACCCGAACACGACTGCACTGCCCTAAACCCTCAAACACTCCCCCCAGCATGACCCCCTACACTACCCGAACACCACTGCACTGCCCTAAACCCTAAAACACTCCCCCAGCACGACCCCCTACACTACCCGAACACCACTGCACTGCCCTAAACCCTAAAACACTCCCCCAGCACGACCCCCTACACTACCCAAACACCACTGCACTGCCCTAAACCCTAAAACACTACCCCCGCATGACCCCCTACACTACCCAAACACCAATGCACTACCCTAATCCCTAAAACACTACCCCCGCATGACCCCCTACACTACCCTACACCCTAAAACACTACCCCCGCACGACTCCCTACACTACCCAAAGACCACTGCGCCACCCTAAAACACGTCCTCCTACACTACACAAACACCACTGCACTACCCTAAACCCTAAAACACTACCCCCTACACTACACAAACACCACTGCACTACCCTAAACCCTAAAACACTACCCACAGCAGTACCCCTACACTACCCAAACACCACTGCACTAACCTAAACCCTAAAACACTACCCCCAGCAGTACCCCTACACTACCCAAACACCACTGCACTACCCTAAATCACTACCCCCAGCACGACCCCCTACACTACCCAAACACCACTGCACTACCCTAAACCCTAAAACACTACCCCCAGCACGACCCCCTACACTACCCAAACACCACCGCACTACCCTAAACCCTAAAACACTCCCCCAGCACGACTCCCTACACTACCCAAACACCGCTGCACTACCCTAAACCCTAAATCTACCCCCAGCATGACCCCCTACACTACACAAACACCACTGCACTACCCTAAACCCTAAAACACTACCCCCAGCACGACCCTCTTCACTACCTAAACACAACTGCACAATTTGTTACAGGCGTTGCAACGCATGCCTGTGGTGCTTACTGGAAGTACCTAGTGGGCTAGTTGGGCCCCAGGGACCCTCAGGATTCAAGGTGACCTAATCCCCCAACTTAAAACGCACCCCGGGCGCGTTTGCACAGTGGTGAAGGGAGGGGCGGGGCCTCAGGTGACATGTGCGCAAACACGCCCTGTGGTGCGTTTTAAGTTGGGGAATTAATTCCCTTTGAATCCTGAGGGACCCTGGGGGCCAACTAGCCCACCAGGTACCTTCAGTAAGCACAACAGAGTTGCGTTGCAGAGAGGTGAAAAAAGGTGCGTGGCCTCGGAACGCCTCTCTGCAACTCAGCTCTGTGGTCCTAACTGTAGGTACCTGGGGGCTAGTTGGGCCCCAGGGACCCTCAGAATTCAAGGGGACTTAATCCCGCAACTTAAAACGCGCCACGGGTGCATTTGCACACATGTCACCTCAGGCCCCCTCCCTTCACCACTGTGCAAACGCGCCCTGTAGCGCGTTTTAAGAGGTAGTTTTAATCCCCCTGCCCTATTATGTACTAGGGACTTGCAGAGGAGGTCATGCTAATCACAGGGGTACCCCAACGCATAGTGTTCCCTAGTGTATGTAGGTGTTTTCACTGTATTCTAAGTGTCTTTTAGCATAGCACTGGCTCTGGTTAGTCAGAGTCAGTTACCATCAGTACCCGTCTGAAAAAGTTGTGGGCACAGGATGATTTTGCAACAAGGCCTCTTTCTGCTCCTCTGTTGGTTCTTTCTGCACATCTTTTGCTTCTTTCTGTGCGTTTTTCTTCTTTCTTCACATGTCCTACCTCTGTAGGCATAGTTAGAAACTAGCATTTAAAAAACCTTTGAAATTCACTTAAAAAATCATAGGTTTCAGGCACGTTATAGTTAGAAATTAGCATTTAAAAAACCTTTGAAATTCACTGAAAAAACCATAGGTTTCAGACACGTTATAGTTAGAAATTAGCATTTAAAAAACCTTTGAAATTCACTGAAAAAACCATAGGTTTTAGGGACAGTTATAGTTAGTTGGACATTTCACTCGTACAAAACCATAGAAATTCCCCCGTTATAGTTAGTTCAGCTAACTATAACTCGCGCCCCGCAATGCACTGCTGATGACGTCACATATTACATCACTCATGACATGGTCAGTGACATCACTGATGACATCTCAAATGACATCACTGATGACATCATCCATGTGATAATTTCATGCATCTTCTCACACCCTAATATAACTTTTGATACACCCACTCTAAATTACAGACTGCCATTCTCAAAACCATAGACACTCCAACACCAAAAACTACATACCCACTCACTGATTCTTAGGTCTACACACACATCCACTCACTCACCCGTACAGCCACTCATACTTAGTCACTCAGTACAGGACTATCATATGCACTCATACACCTATATAAACACTTACACACCGCCACTCATCCATAGAGGTACTCACACACCTAGTCAGTCATGCAAAAACTTAATCACACACCCATTTACTCACCTATACAGTTATACACACACCAGCTCACTTACTCATACAAATACTAGCACATTCTTACGCTCTTATACAATCACTGATACAAGTACACACTCATCCATACAGCCACTCTCACAATCACACACTCTCACTTATAGCCATTTATATACTCCAACACACATATATACTGCCTTTCACATATGTAGTTACTCACACATGTACCACTGAGATATACATTCAATCACTAACACACCCATACACACACTCACCCACCCATACAGTCCATCACAGATGCACTCTTGAAATCATGCACCCAGTGAATCACCAACTCACACATCTATGCACAGAGTCACACACACCCCACCCACACAAACACTCAGGCACCCATACAGATACTCAGACAATCAATCAATAACCCATGTAGACACTCATGTAGCTATTCAGAAATCCATGCACCCTCTTACAAACCAACAGACAGACGGATACAGACATTCACACAGTTTAGTCACTAACCCATGCATTCAGTAAGATACATTTAATCACTCACTTGTAGAGTCAGTCACTCACGTACTAAATCATCCATTCAGACACTTATACACCCACTCATTCTTCAATACGCCTTTCCCTATATATATTAAACATATTTAAACTTTACAGAAACACACAGTCACTGGATGATGTCATCAGTGATGTCATTTGAGATGTCATCAGTGATGTCATCAGTGATGTCACTGACCATGTCATGAGTGATGTAATATGTGACGTCATCAGCAGTGCATTGCGGGGCGCGAGTTATAGTTAGCTGAACTAACTATAACGGGGGAATTTCTATGGTTTTGTACGAGTGAAATGTCCAACTAACTATAACTGTCCCTAAAACCTATGGTTTTTCAGTGAATATATATATATATATATATATGTTTGTATGAGATTTTTAAGCAGACAAATTACATACATATATACACAAATATACATAAATTTAAACAAAAAAACCCCAATAATAAATCTGTACATATAACACTTTCCTTTTTACCTATGTTACGGATGCTAAACAGTTTATTTATCACTAGCATTCCGTTTTGTGGAGATAGCCCTACCAAAATAAAGTATAGAATGAGGGGAAGTCTATACCCTCTTTAGTTTTAAACACTATGGGGCCGATTCTGATGCGGGTTGGAAAAGCTTCCCGACCGAATCGGTTGAGAAATGGTGTCCGACCCACTCGGATCGGGAAAGTCCGACCGGCGGAGTAGGATGCATCCGGATGCTTCCAGATACGATTTGGTTGAACTCCCATTGACTTCAATGGGAACATTTGTTCCTAACCGCATCAGAATTGGGCCCTCGGTCGGGAAGACACGTTCCCGATCCGATTTGGAAGGAGCAAATGCCATTAGGAGGCCTTCCTAACCGCATCAGAATCAGGCCCTCGGTCGGGAATCTTTTCCAACCCGCATCAGAATCGGGCCCATAATATACTAATTTCTTTCAGCATAATTTCAAATTGTATGGGGCTTCTCCAATTGGTGGAGTCGACGCGTTTCAGCCCGTGTATTGGGCCTCATCAGGACTGGGGCAAAACAGGGAAACCTATAAACATATAAATACACAATCATATATATACAAATTTCTATATACATATATATACATTCAATATATATAGAGGGATAGTATTTTACACAGTAAAATATATGTACACTGTACGCTTCAATACAAAGAAAAGCCCTCTCTTGAAGCAGCAGATAGTGAATACCGAGAAATCAGATTCTAAAAGTGTGAAGGGAAATATTCGTATTTGTGAATAGTAAAGGACAGTCCCAACTAAAATCACCGTAGATTAAATAAAGGAGATAGAATGAATTAGAGATCCAACACACACATAATCCAAAACATTCCCTGACCTGAACCTGTGATTTCAAAAGGGCACGGCAAAGGAAAAAACTATTATCCAAAGTGTTCAAGAACCCAAAGTGATAATGTCGTGCATACTGTTCAAATATGGATGCTGAGGGTACTGGACTTTACGGGGCGCAAATGCTCAGGTCTGTGTCTGTATATAAAGTTCTATTGGCAAAGAAAAATGGAAGACAACAGACAAAGAACAGGAAATGTACTTCCTGACTCTAAATGTGGGAAACGAAAGGTCACATGGGCGAGACGTCCCAAACGAAATTGACTTAAAAACCTTACCACTTAATGCATCGTCACGACAGAATAACCACGGGACCCCTCTGTATCGTCCTAGTTACTAGGTCACGGTTGTAGTTCCCAAGTGGACAATAAATTCTAACCGTCACTTATAAAGCGTGTTTCTATAAATAGAAATATACATGGTCACTGCACTAACCCATTACACGCCCGAGCTCCAGAACCAAATAACTCCCCTTAAAGTCCAAGCACCGAAACCTCCCTTACTGATTAGTTCAGAAGTGTGGGTTGAAAATCAAAAGAGCTAGTGGCTGCTAACCCAGGGTCAAATCAACTCCTCCCAGGTATACTCATCACCTATTCTGGGATGGAAATATATATAAGTGATGTCACCCGTATTCCTAACATAGTAAATCTACCTAGGGACCACAGTGAATATCCTCCTTACCGTTAGAAATCAGTTAAGGCAGCCAACGCAATACATCACAGCACCTCCAAAACTCCTATTCGAACCAGCTCAGTCACCCGAATCACGTGACCGGGCCGAATATGTCCCGACGTATATACTGTGTGTCAATGATGGACACTAACAAAAGACAAGTCCTGAGAGTGCATTATTTTCGTGTGTTCACAAAGGATTTTTTGGGGGATTAAGGTACCGGGTGCTCTCCCGGGGTATGCACCACCCTCCACGGGTCCCGAGGTTTCGACAAGCGTTTTTCTGTGGATATATATATATATATATAGATAGATAGATAAAAAAAAACTCTTTGAACTACTATTTGGTGTTGGTTTTACAAATTTATATAAAATATTTTGGGATAAGATATATAAATCCTGAAGAGGGATTATTGATTTTTTCCTTCTAGTTTAATGATTTTGAGTATCCATTCCAATGCATTATTTTTGTTCCCATAACTGTTTGTTAGCCCAGATGCAGTTGGACTAACAGGGCTTAACCCCTTTATATTGGTAATATGCAGGGATGCGCCAGTTATTGTAAATCTGCCCCCAAGTGTCCAGGACCACCTGTTATGTCCCTGTGGCTCTAAACAGGAAGCCAGCAGACTAGCTCTTGGAGTCACTCTCGGAGTTCTGGGTTGAAGTGCAGGTCCAATCAGTGGCGTAACTAAACATGAGAACTCCTCTTGCAAAGTACATGGAGGTGCCCTCTTCTGGACTCACTGAGGAGCTCTAAGGCCAGGGTACTGTGCTGAGGGGGCCCCCTGGAGCTCAGGGCCCACCCACACTGTGGGGGCTTTGGGGGCCTTTGTTACACCACTAGGTTTAATTCCTCTGACTCAGGCAGGAGAGCAGCAGGGCAGCGGGAAGCAATCTAGCAAGGTAGCAGTCCAGTAAGGCAATAGTCCTGCAGGGCAGCAATTCAGCAGGGTGGAAGCCCTTTCAGCAGCACAACAGTCTTTCTTCCTGGCAGAGTGTCTACAGGGGGAAAGTCACAAGTTCAGGCTGACCGCGATGGAGTGCGGGTCGGATACAGGGACTAGGTTAGTCCCGCTGAATAGTTGGTTGTCTAATGTCCTACATTTAAACAATAGGCCTCCTTCGAAGTGGGAAAGCTTCTAGAGGTTTCCCTTTGAAGTGTACAGGTTTCCTGCCTCTCCTACCCTGGATCCAGACTAACTGTCATGACACTCACCAGCACTACTTGTCCGCAGAGGCGATGCTTGACCTCAGGTCACTCCTGGTGCAGAGTCTGATCAAAGGAATGGGAACCCCGAATCAGGCATTGCCCCAGAAAGGTAGGGGGTTGGGATAACATAGCAAAAATAGAGAGTTGCATAGTCATGATATGCTACTGGGTCTTCTGAAAGGATTCTGTCTATTCTGCCTCACTATCTCCCCCTTAGTGCTTAGGTCCTTCAGTCTGCGGAGGTGTGACTATCGGCACTAGATGAGCGACAAACAACATGTATCAATAAATAGGTATTAACATCATTATGCATTCTATATGTACATGTCACAACATAATGATGCCCACTTAGGCAATAAAAACTCTATTACATCATAGAATATTGGGTGATGAGTTTTCTAGAGGCAATCTACTAGGATTTATCTTTTTCCTAGAGTTGCCAACACTCTTGTAGTGAAATGCACCACACTGTCTCTAACATTCTTCTATAAACACACAGAGAACTTCTACAGAAGTAGGTAATGATTGACACAAAATACAAAACTATGCAAGCTCTATTACGGTCTATGATTGCGCAAACCTTCAGAACTGTCTTTGTATGCACGCTCTCCAGACAGTCTAAGGACCTGTGGGTCTTGCTTGTCCAAAGGAATTGTTGGTTTGTTTGCACAGTGTAACCATAAATCACTGTCTTTAGTCTTTAATAGTTAGTGTGCTAACCTTGAAAACATAGGGGCATATTATCAAGGGCTCATCGCCACTTTAGCGGCACTTTTTTGACGCTAAAGTGGCGATATTTTTATCGCCCTATTAGCAAGCTGTCGCAAACAGGCGTTAGCGACAGCTTTCCGGCTATAGCACCCGTTTTTTCTATCGCCTTGCATGCCAGCGATATTTATCGCTAATGACATGCAAGGTAGGCGTTTCGTCTCTAAATCCAGCAAAAACTCCCGCTAACCGCACTTCGCCCTATTAGCAAGGATAGTCCGGACCCGCGAAGCGATAAAAAAAGTTGCGCTAAGGCCCGTTAGCTGCTGGAACTTAAGACCAGAAAATAGCTGGTCTTAAAAATGGGAATAAGTCTTGGGCCCACATCCATGCATGTTTCTGGTGCTGGACAGCGCTGCAAGCAATGTTGCAGCGCTGCCCTGCGACAAAAATACAGTGCAGGAATGTGCACCATCAATAAGATAGTGCGCATTCCTGGGCCCCAGTCATGAAAAGTATTGCTGCGATGCGACAAGAAAGCGTTGCAACACTTCTCATTACGCCCTCCTTGCAACAGCATGGATGCGCTGTACTCACTGTACAGCGTTCCATGACGCAAGTAATGACAGATATGTCAGGAATCCTGACGTATCTGTCTGCGCTAAAGTCACGCATTGCTAAGGTCGTGTCACAACCATGACGCAACTCCAGCAATGCATAGGGCCAGCCTATCCCTGTGGCACTGCCTCACCCTCACGCCTGCCATCGGTGGTGGTTGGGCGCTGCGGTGTCATCGTATGGAAGCATTGGTGGAGTGTTGGTGCGGAGGGAGTTGACAAGATGTTCTTCGGTGACCTTGATCCAGCTGCGAGGGGGTGCGATGATTGCAGTGGCGTCCGGTGGGCAAGGTGAAGACTTGATGTTACCAATGATGGTCGGTCCAGGAAAGTCTGGTGCTGGTGCTGCACTTGAAGTTCACGCTGGCGGAGGTGACGTGCTAGACCATGTGTCCTGCTATGTGGCTTGTTGTGGTGACTTGCTGCTTGCGTCTGATGTAGGGGACCTTCCCCATGAGGGAGTGGTGTCATGGTCACTGGGGTTCTCCAGGTGGAACTTGAGGTCACTGAGTAGGATGTCGTTGGTGGATGGCAGATCCTGGGGTGCAATGAGGTCTAAAATTGTATTGGAGAATGGGGGGCCATGGCCCGGGGGGCCTGCACATGAGGGTGCCGCAGAGGATGCACCTCTGCCTGGTCTGGATCTTGGAGTTGACGTGGTCCATGGTCACCCATGGGTCATTAGAGTGCTTGGTCAGTCGGAGTGTGCTTCTGTAGGTGATGGCAATGCCTCCTCCCTGACGGTTGGGGTGCTCCTTGCGGGTGATACTGCAGCCGTCAGTGATGGTGATGGCGATGTCCGGTCCGGAGCAGAGGTTGGTCCTGCCAGGCGAGGTGGTGTCCGGGGTTGATGGCGAGGAGGCTGCTGACTTTGTATCGGTGGAGTGTCCAAGAGGAATGCTCCTTGGTGCTGAGCGCGGTCCAGGGGCAGACGGACGCAAACGGCGTAGCCTATGGGTTGCCTTTGACACGGGAGATGACCATTACAACGCAGGCAGTACATCGTTAACAACGCAACTCTGACAACGCAGGTGCCTTAACATCGCATTTGAATACAACGCATTGTGAGGTCAGTAATGGGGTAATTTCAACTTTTTCAGGTGTGCATGGGTATTGGATGTAAAAAATGAAAAATGGGGTGTTTTTTGGGGTAAAATATTAAAAATGGGGTGGTTTTTGTGGTAAAATATGAAAAATGGGGTGTTTTTGGGGTACATTTTTGAATTTTTGTGTGTATTTTTTGGGGTCAAATTTCTAAATCCTGGGTGTTTTGTGCCAAAATAAAGAGAAATTTGGGGGTGCATTTGTCTCAAATGTGATCTATTGGGTGTCTTCTGGGGGTTCAGAAATGAATTCCAGGGTTCACGGTTGGGTCTGTAGTGCAAAGGTTATTCTTGGGTCGCACTCACTGTAGTGGGAACAGTGATCGTCATGTCTCAGCTATGCAACACCTACTCTACTGTTGCAATGTGCCTAGTATTAGTATGTATTAGAATGGAATGCGATGTCATGGCATGCATCGCAACTACGTATGTGCCTTTGGCACATGAGTGGTATACCCGCTGTGCATGGGCGCACAGCGGCCACCATTGAGAAGTGCGGAGGGGGGTGTCTGGACAGCTGTGAGGTGGTAAACCCCGTAATGAACACTGGATGGTGCGTGGCCGCGGGGATGTGTGTGTGAGCGTGTGTAGTTAAGAATTTATTGAAGGAAGTCTCACCTCTAAGCCATGTCCCATGTCTACGTAGCTCCTGCTCTCCTGTGTCTGCTTCCAGGAAAAGGAAGTAGGCAGCCAGGCTCCCTCGCATGAGTCATTCACAACACTGCGATGCAGCAGTGGTATTGTAATTTGGCAACAGGACAAGTCATGCAGCCAGGGGCCGGAGGGGTGGGCATGTTCTCCATGCAGGCTGCAATGCAGCCTGCATTGCGAACAGAGAAGTGCGCATGTCTGCATTGGGCGGCCTGAGTGAGCCGACCAAACAGTCATTGCGCACTTGAGGGTGCATGCCAATCCGCACATTCCCTGGTCCGTGTTTGGAGCAGCCCTACCCACCCGCCCAACCCCTGAGGATACATAGCATGATTACATCCGTTATTTATCCCTTGTTTGTCCCTTTTTTAACTGTTTCATTGGCTTCTCTGAGCCCGCACTACACACTTCCCGCCGCTGCTGCCCCTGCGGCCCCGCGCCCCTGTCCTCGCACATTCCCGCCTCCCAGCTGATCGTTCCTCTGCCCTCCCCTACTTAATGGCGGACACTGCGCAATTGTGCAGCGGACTGGCGCTGCTGGTGCGCAGAAGGCGCACCTAAGACAAGCCCGTCTGCGCATGTCTGCAACCCAACCGCGACCAGCGCCAGTAAACCTGGATCACGGGCCACCCACTGCTACGGCACAGCCACTCTCCACGCACTCAAACCCGGGAAAGTCAGAGACTGACAACAGGCCTTGGCAAACACGACCCACAGCCAGTTCTCCTGCCTCCACTGCCGCCGGAGCTTAACCACCACCCCGGACTCCAACACAGCCGACACCAGCACCGGCTACACCCTAGGATGCATCCCCCTCAACGGGCGCTCCGTGCACATACACGCTGTGGAAATCTGGAACCTACTCGACTCTCTCTCCCCCGACATCGCCTTCTTCATGGAGACCTGGACCAACGCCTCCTCCGCCCCCGACATCAAGACCACCATCCCGGATGGATACAAGATCCAGAGGAAGGACCGCACCAACCACCCGGGAGGGTGCCTCGCCATTGCACACAAGAGCACCCTCCGTCTCACCACCCCCAGCGGAACCTTCCCCTCCGCCAGACACCTGCACTTCCAGATCCAGACCAGCCACAACTCCACACTCCGAGGAACCCTCGTCTACAGACACCCGGGCCCCGGACACACCAGCCAGCCCACCATCTCCACCTGGACGCCAGTCACAGCCGAAGACACAGCCTCAACCATGAAAGGCATGCACTCGTGGGCCCCCACCAACCCATGCCTACCCACATCTACCACAGAGCCGCGGCCGCCATCACACACGAACTGCAATGCACTATCAATACCACCTTCAAGATAGGCACCTACCCAGACGACTGAAAGCGTGCAGAAGTCTGGCCCCTTCTCAAGAAGACCACAGCTGACCCCACCGACCTCAAGAACTACCGGCCCATCTCGCTCCTCCCCTTCGCAGCCAAAGTTGCAGAGTAAACAGTCAACAGGGAAGTGACACGATTCATTAATGACAACGCCATCCTAGACCCGTCCCAATCCAGATTGCATACCAACCACATCAACGAGGCCGTCCTACTGGCCACCACAGACGGCATCCGCACACTCCTGGACCAAGGCCACTCCGCAGCCCTCATCATACTCGTCCTTTCAGCGGCCTTCAACACCATCTCCCACCACACACTAGTCGCAAGACTACACAACGCCGGCATACAAGGAACAGGCCTCGACTGGATCCGATCATTCCTCCCCGGAAGAAGCCAAAGGATCAGACTGCCAACCTTCCTCTCCATTCCCACGTAAATCACCTGCGGAGTCCCAGAGGGTTCATCTCTGAGCCCGACCGTCTTCAACATCTACATGGCACCCTCGACGCCAACGTCCAAGAACACGGTCTCAACATCGTATCCTACGCTGATGACACACAGCTCATCCTCCCCCTCACCAAAAAGACCACCACCACCAGACTCAACTTCCAGAACGTAATGCAGGATGTCCCAGTCTGGATGACCAACAGCTGCCTGGAGCTCAACGCCGGGAAGACAGGAGTCCTTGTCCTTGGAACCACACCTTCAGCATGGGACAACACCTGTTGGCCTTCGCCCTCGGAAGCCCACCTACCCCCTCGGACCACACCAGAAACCTCGACATCGTATTCGACCCATCCCTCACCATGAACAGACAGGTCTACGCGTCAGCTCCAGCTGCTTCAACACCCTCCGCATCCTCTGCAAGACCTTCAAATGGATACCCCCAGAGTCAAGGAAGACAGTCACCCATGCACTCATCACCAGCAGACTGGACATTGGAAACGCACTCTACGCCGCCATTTACAAGTCCATACTCCGCAAACTACCGACATTACAGTACAACGCCGCCAGACTCGTCCTCGGCATCCTCTGGCACTAACACATCAGCCGACACCTACGTAGACTCCAGTGTCACCCCGTGGTGATAAGAGTCACCTTCAAAATCATCACTCACGCCTCCGAATGCCTACACAACAACGTAACCAAATACCTAACAACAGAATCAACTTCAATCAATCAATCAATCAATCAATCAGGGGTTTGTTAAAGCGCGACTACTCACCCGTAAGGGTCTCAAGGCGCTAGGGGTGGGGGGGGTGCAGGTTCCATTCCATCAAGGAGGGGGTCTGTCGAAGAGCCAGGTTTTGAGGTTTCTTGCGAAGATGGGGAGCGATGTTGTCTGTCTGAGGTGGAGCGGAAGGGCGTTCCATGCTTTGGCCGCGAGGAAGGAGAAGGACTTCCACGTACACAAATGAGACATCCGATCTTCCAACCTCGCACTGTCCGAAACGCAGTGTATCCACAGAGCCAGAGCAGGCGGGAGATTCTTCTCCCACATTGCATCCAATACCTGAAACGAGCTACCGGCAGACATCAGAGGTGCCCCCTCCCTGAACACCTTCAGGAAGACCCTCAAGACCTGGCTCTTCGGCTTACAGATCTGCGGACCCCCACCCCTCAGTGCCTTGCGACCCTCACGGGTGTGTGGCGCGCTTACAATTCCCCTGAGTGATTGATTGATTGAGTTATCATCATGTGATGATTGTTCCTCTTCTGCACTGCTTGAGGTGGTGGGGCAACGCTCTTCCAACATAGCGGTAGACCCGCCACTGGGGGTGCGTCATCTATGTGTGATAGGTATAAGCGACTCCCCCCCGGCCCTCCTGCGCTACGCGTCCCACCTTCTCCTTACCTGGACATTGACCCCGTGGCACAATCCACAACCACTCTCTCCACATCTGTGACTCAGCCAGCAGGAGCCTGAGTCAGGTGTGCTTTCACTGGGCTAGGTACAGCAGTCACCGAGTAGTCGGATGGTGGACCGCCCGATGCAGTTGATGCAGCAGGGCTCCCTTAGGCGTGTAGTTGCAGCGCTCAGTCCACACAAGTTTGGTGTCGCACAGGGGCCTCACCCTCCAGGGCATCCGGCCAGCCCAACATCATCCGTCCTGTGATGCAGGGAGACGGCACCCACAGTTGGTAATCCCCTCCGTGCACCCCGGTGTAGTGGTGGATCATAGTATGCAAAGCTGACATTACTACGTTGGTGCACAGGATCACCTCTACCATTGACTGCACCAAGGTGCGCAAGGCGGGCTTCTCACACAGGTCAGCAACGTGTCTCCATGCGACCTGCGAGACTTCACCACCAGGTACGGGTGATCGTCGCACATCAATATCTCTCGCCACGGCTCATCGACTCCACATCTACTCCACATCCCACTCCAGGCCACAGACGCAGGTCCAGCGAGGGATCCAGGAACCAGTCCAGCAAGGGATCCATCAACCAGACGCAGCTCCAGCAAGGGATCCAGGAACCAGACGCAGGTCCAGCGAGGGATCCAGGAATGAGACGCAGCTCCAGCGAGGGATCCAGGAACCAGACGCAGGTCCAGCAGGGGATCCAGGAACCAGACGCAGGTCCTGCATGGGGACCAGGATCTCATCTCATCTCATCTCATGAGGGGGTTGTTGGTGTGTGCTGCACTATGCCCTGGCTGCTCAAATCTGCATTAATCCTTTTTTTTGGTGCATCTTTTATGTTGGAGGTGGCCAGATAGGCTAAGTCAGAAATTGCGGGTTAGCGTGCCTTTTTCTATCGCTAAGGGCTTATCGCTGGATTCCACCCGCTATCGCCGGTTCCATTAACCCCGTCGGGTTAATGTTAGCGACGGTTTTCGCCACAGATCCCTGCAGCTATCGCCTGTTAGCAAAACGTTGATAATACGTCGCTAACAGGGCGATAACTTGCAGGGATCGACGGCGATAGAAAAACTAGCGATAACCTAGGTTAGCGATAGTTATCGCCATTTCTTGCTAATATGCCCCATAGTTTGTTACCTCTTGTTCTTTTTTACAGGAGCGGGTTTGGCGAGTCTGGAGGCTCAGGAGAAGGTGATTGCCAGTAGACACCGTAGTGATGCCAGTAGGTAAGCAGGAAATTTAGTGGGTGGTTGTCTGGAATCCGATGGGTGGGTTTCTTGCTCGCGTAGGCCTCCAGGTGGGCAGAAGTGAGAGAGACATTATTCTCGCTCGACGGGGCTAAAGCCAAGGGCTGCCTCGTGGCTTGGGTGTTGCTTTTATACCGCCAGAGAACCAAGATGTCTCCGATATGTGTCTTGCGAAATTCTCATGAGATTTCAGGAGCATGAGGCGGGAATAGTCATTCAAAACACCAGGGCCCTGAGGGAAGACGTGTGGACCCCACAATATGTGCATAAGCTCCATAAAGGGCCCCGGGGGATACCAAGCACATTAGTAGCCGGCCCTAAGGAACATGATTAGCAGAGCTAAGTTCCATGATACGTCAATGGGCACACGGGCGCCAAAGGAATCCAAGAAGGTCATCATGAACAAATCAGGGTTCGCTATAATACGGGCCTCTGGGGATAGGAAATATAGCCGCAAGAGTGCCCCAATGTAAATATGACACAGGAGGAAGCACCCAGGGTCATGACAGTTCCCACCCGCAAGGACCAGCTCACAGGACAGGGTTTGTTTGGATTGCAGGCATGAAAGAGGTGGACCAGATGAGGGGCATGCACATTGGCAGCAGGATCCCAGGATTGATCGTCCGGACCATACCCTTTCCAATCAATTAAGTAAAACAAGTGGCCTTTAACTCTTTTGCATCCACAATACATCATACTTCAAATTCCCAGCGACTGTTAATTTTAATTGAAGAAGGAGGTTGCATGGGCCGAGTGTGGGCACAGTAGGGCTGTAATAGGAGACAAGAAAAATGGGATGAATGGGCAGATCATCGGGCAATTGCAATTTGACTGACACTGGGCTGATCACTTGTGTTACAGGAAATAGTCCTAAATATCTCGGTTGCATTTTACGAGGACCCTGCAGTCTTAAATGTTTAGTAGACAGCCATACCTGATCACCGATTTTGTAGTCAGACTATGATGTGCGATGTTTGTTGGTGTATTTTTCCATGTTTCTTTTAGATTGGTAAAGTTGTGCTTGTACATCCTGTTGGAGCTGTGATAATTGTTCCAGGAAGGCCTGTAAAGAAGGGATAGACTTCTCGATACCCAGAATGTTTTCAGGTAATATACGTGGATCCCTGCCAGTTATGCAATAAAATGGGGATACTCCAGTAGTGGAGTGGTCCACATTATTCTAAGCAAATTTCACTAATGGTAACATTAATAAACAACGTAATATTTTTTCCATTGATTGTTCCAACGGCTCAGTCTGGCCATCATTTTGTGGGTGATAGGCAGACGTGAGATGGGCATTGATATCCAAAGAGGTGCACAGACTGTGCCAAAACCTAGAAAGCAATTGTGGGCCTCTGTCAGAGATAATGATGGATGGGAGGTAGTGTAATGGTGTGATGTGTTGAATAAAAAGGGAGGACAGAGTCTTAGCTGTTGGAATTTGTTTCAAAGGAACCAAGTGTGTCATCTTAGAAAATAAGTCCTCGGATACCCATATTGTTTTCTATCTATTTGACTTGAATAAATCGGTAACAAAGTCCATGCTAATGTTGTGCTATGGATAAGGTGGTACTGGTAAGAGATGTAGCAAACCTGCTGGTGCTTAAGGCAATGCTTTGTTTTGAACGCAAACGGGACAGGCTTGGACATAGTCATGCACATCCTTAGATAGAGTAGGGCACTAGAACCATCGTTTACAATTGGCTAAAGTTTTCTGGATTCCGGGATGCCCTGCAAGAGGAGAATTCAATTCAAGTCTTCCTGCCTGAGGTCATCAACTGGTATGTATGGGGTATCACCATGGTATGTAGGCCCATCATGCATCTGGTTTTCCTTATCAGTTAACCATTCATTCATGTTCATCTGACTGGTGTTTTGCCTTACTTGCTCCAGAAGCAATTGTTGGTCGCTCACTCCTATCACCTGGTCGGGAGCTATGATATTTTGTGATGGTGCCTGTGCTACATCTTGACTATCATGATCCCACCGGGAGAGGATGTCAGCCTTGGTCAGTTGAGTTTTGGAACGATAATTAATTATGAAATTAAATTCACTAAAAACAATAGCCATCTTATTTGACTTGGAGTCAAGGCCTTCAGTGACTTAACAAATTGAAGGCCTTTCTGGTCTCTGTGTATTGTAATGGTGTGCATAGCCCTGAGTAAATAATGTTGCCATTCCTGAAAACGTAATTTTATGGCGAGCAATTCCCACTCGGTAACAACATAATTTTGCTCTGTGAGTAGCACCGTTTTAAAAGAAATTAGTGATGGGGTGCATGTGCCCTGTGGTGTGATTGTGTTGTGAAAGAATACCTCCCACTGACACTTGTAAGGCATCAGACTCCGCAAAATAAGGGTGTGTGTGATCAGGGTGTCATAGCACTGGGGCTGAGGTGAACTTGTCTTTAAATAGGCAAAAGGCATCATTGGCATCCTGGGACCAAGAAAAGGAAACTTTTTTCCTTAGTAATTTGGTGATGGGGCTCACAATTGTGTAATCTTCTATAAAAATTAGCGAACCCCAAGAAGCTCTGCATCTCTCATGTGGTGGTGGTTACTGGCCAATCCAGGATAGCCTGAACTTTCTTCTTGCCCATGGTGTCTCCCTTTGGAGACAGAATATACCCCAGGAATTCCAATGATTGAGTGTGGAAGGTACACTTCACCAGCTTGGCAAAGAGGCTGTGATCTCAGAGTTGTTGCAACACTGCTCTCACATGACCAATGTGCTCGGTTACATTTTGAGAATAGATGAGTATGGCATCTATATATACGATGACACTGACGTAAAGTAGGTTGCGTAGGACTTCATTAATGAAGAACTGAAAAGCTGCAAGGGTGTTACACAGGCTGAAGGGCATGATGGGGTACTTAAATAACACAAACTTTGTCCTGAAAGCAGTTTTCCACTCGTCGCTCTCCTTAACCCGCATAAGGTGAAAAGCCCCTAGCAGGTCCAGTTTGGTGTAGATTGTACTTGGTCTAATAATACAGGATATAATGGGATTTATACTTCGTCAGACAGGATATTTGTCTTCGTTGTGATGGAGTAACCAGTCCACTAAGATCTAAATCAGGCCGTAAGTCAATAAACTCAGAGCAATCAGACAGGGGATCAACAATATAAGCCAAAGAATCTTTTCGCTCGTCCTTCAACCCTCTATAAAAAAGTGAGGTTCTTTTATCTTCCAGTGTTTCTGTGACCAGCTTACAAAACACCGTGATGTAAGAAAGTAAATCCTTACCTCCTTGTTGCAAATTTAAGAGCATGTTGTCGCTGGCTTGGACAAAAGGTATGTCTAGTGAATTAGCGATTCATTGCTTCTCTGAATATTGGAAAGTCATGTAATAAGAGATCATTGTTTCTATGAGAGGAATCGCCCAATTTGCAGCATTACCACCTAAGTAGGATATTACAAAGGTGATTTGAGCAGTGTTTGGGGGAAAGTCTTCCGACCTACAAAGAAATTGCAATTGACACTGGCTCCAAAAGGCATCGAATTTTGCGCTATCCCCAAAGAAGCAGTCAGACGGTGCTAGTGAAACAGGAGTGAGAGATGTCATAGTACAGTGTGCCCCCATGTACTGAGGAGCTCTTTGCTCTTTGTTCTGACCTACCAAACCATGAGGGTTATAAAGCCCGCCATGTTTCTTTCGGTATAGCCCCTACGTCTGACAATTCAGATGAATGATGTGGCGATACCTCAATAACTTATTCATAAGTGACTGGTTTTACTTGACGTAAGGACTGAACCTCACTCTGCATATTGGCTAGCGGCGGCGCCAGTGCCTGCGGTTTGCGATCTCAATGGGAAAGTGTCTGTATTTTCATGCTTTGCTAGTGTGTCTTATGAAACAGGAAGATCCACCCTTTCCTGGCAGAGCTGACCCAGACATCTTTGCATTAACCAGTTGCAGATGAAACAACAAAGCTATTTGCTCTGTTCTTTGATGGAAGATCTGTCTTGACATGTTGGTGAGTTGCTAGAGGTGCCATGCCCATGGCTGGTGAGGTTACCAGGGGCCCTAGTCATGGTGCAAGGAAGGTCCTGTAGAATCCTGGACAATTGACGCATATATCTTAATGAGTTCATTCCTAGCCAGGTCACCAAGTGGCCTATCTTAATTTTGCACCACTTGTCGGAGGTTACTTCCCATAGTCTGTGTAGGTGGCATGGCACCAGTTCCCATCCAGGCTTGGCTTAGTATGATGGCTGCCTTTACCAGGCCTGACCAGTTGCCTGATGAGCACTTTTCCTACCTTAGTAGATGCCAAGAATGTCCATTCCAAGCCTGGTCATGTGTTGGAAATGATCCGTCGAACACTGGTGTGCTGTTCAGAGGTACATAATCAAAACTTGCTACAGTTAGCATTTTCATGGACCATCAACAAGAATAGTTTTGACTTCCGATTGTTGTCTTCACATGCATTCTGAAATACACTCGGAGTAACCTTGCACAGGAGAGATGGTGCCCCTCTCCTGCATTCTTTGCATATACACACACATACATACACACACATACATACACACACACAAGTACACACACACAAACACACACACACACCCAGGTATATGTAAAATACAGCAGTACATCCATACAAACACAAAGTACAGAGATAGAAAGATCATAAGCACACACAGAACACATGTATAACTTACCGAGAAGTACTTGTACACACACAATGAGACAGATAAAAAATGAATTAGTATGCTACTGAGATATACATATATAGCACACTTATGTACTTGTGCCACTGAATGATCATGACCCAGCAGACCCTGAGTGTTGGGGGTTAAATCCACACAAGCAACATTGCCTGTCTCTCAGCACTTATCCTCTATGAAATACCACATGTGTAATATTTTCTCTGCACTCCAGAGTAGTCATTGAAAGGTGTAACAATTTCTACTACACATATCTGAAAATAAATTAAAATAAAAACAACTATATTGAGAGTTAATTGCAGGTAAGTATAAACCCTGTATTTTCTGTATAAATATATATCTATGTATATTTATATATATATATATATTTATATATATATATACTCATTGAATAAACCAAAGATTACAAGGATGTTAGAGTTAGGCTCAGATTTCACTCGTACAAAACCATTGAAATTCAGCAGTTATAGTTATCTCAAGTAACTATAACTCACGCCCTAAGGTAAATATAACTTGCGTCCCTGCCATGCACTATTTTCTCATCAATAATTTTACAGCAAATGTAGCAGTGATATCAAGAATGTCATAGCACATGTCATGACTGAGGAAATATGTGGGCTAATTAGCAGTGAATGGCGAGGACACGAGTTATGGTTACCTTAGGGCACGAGTTATAGTTACTTAAGATAACTATAACTGCTGAACTTCAATGGTTTTGTATGAGTGAAATCTGAGCCTAACTGTAATGTCCCTGTAACCTTTGTTTTTACAGTGAATTTCTAAGGTTTTTATAATTGTTCCTGAAACCTTTGGTTTTTTCAGTGAATTTCTATAGTTTTTAATGCTATTTCCTAACTGTAATGTCCCTACAACCTGGGTGTGTGAGGGTGTGTGTGAGTGGTTGTGTGGGTATGTTAGTGGGTGTGTGAGTGTGTGGTGGATGTGTGAGTGCATGTGTGACTGGCTTTGTGGGTCTGTGAGTGGATGCGGGAGTGGCTGTGTAGGTGTATGAGTGGCTGTGTGCGTGTGTGAGTAGTTTTGTGGGTCTGTGAGTGGGTGTGTGCGTGGTTGTATGGGTGTTTGAGTTGCTGTGTGAGTGGTTGTTTGGGTTTGCAATTGGGTGTGAGAGTAGGTGTGTGAAGCTGTGTGGATCTGTGAGTGGGTATGTGAGTGGTTTTGAGGGTCTGTGAGGGGGTTTGTGAGTTTCTATGTGGGTGTGTGAGTGGTTGTTTGGATGTGTAAGTGGGTCAGTGAGTGGGTGTGTGAGTGGTTTTAATGGTCTATAAGTGGGTGTGTGAGTTGCTGTGTGGGTGTGTGAGTGGTTGTTTGGGTGTGTAAGTGGGTCAGTGAGTGGGTGTGTGGGTGGTTCTAATGGTCTATAAGTGGGTGTATGAGTTGCTTTGTGGGTGTTTGAGTATTTGTTTGGGTGTGTAAGTGGGTGGGTGAAAGCTGTGTGGGTTTGTGAGAGGGTGTGTGTCATTTTGAGGGTCTGTGAGTGGGTGTGTGAGTGGCTGCATGGGTTTGTGAGTGGGTCTGTGAGTGGATGTATGGGTGGGTGAGTGGGTTTGTGGGTGTGTAAGTGGTTGTGTGAGTGTCCGAGTGGGTGTGTAAGTAGCTGTGTGAGTCTGTGAGTGGGCATGTGAGTGGTTTTGTGGGTATGTGAGCAGGTGTGTTTGTGGCTGTATGGGTGTGTGAGTGGGTGTGTGGGTGGTTGTGTGGGTGTATAAGTGGGTGAGTCAGCGAGTGTGTGAGTAGATGTGTTGATCTGTGAATGAGTGTGTGTTTTTTTAAATTGTGGTCTGGATCCACAGATCCTCCCTGAATCTACTCGAATCCTTGATGATCCAAGAAGGATCCAAAGAGGATCCAGGGAGGATCCAATGGAGGATCTGCTACTTCTGTTATGGTAAATAAAAAAGGTTTTTGATCAATTTCTGACCCATGAGGAGTCCCTCATAGACCCCTCCATTAGTCCCAAGAAAATTATGTTAAAAAGTGATAGAAGGGGTCAGGGTAGAGGGACTTTTTAACATAATTTTCTTCACAGGGAAGCCTGTCCCAATGAACAAAATGGCAGTTGCAACTTGCCTCTTAGATTGCAGCCAGCCAATCATGGCATTGCTGTTGGCGGGGAGGATTAGTGTCCCTATTTATACAAATTTGTATGTATACAAATTTGTATTTCTCTTAATATTTCCAAAACTACTCAACGGATTTACACCAAATCAGAAAAAATGCACTAATCTGGACCGCTATCTACCTTTCTGGCAAATTTGGTGTAATTCCGTTAATAGGTTTGGACTGTACCTGTGTATAAAGTCACAATGGGAAGTTGCATGGGGAAAACGTGTTTTGGGATCCCCCTTTTTCTCAGCCCCCGCTTGATGGATCATCCCGAATCTTTAATGACAGCAGCTAAAGTGAGTGGCAAACTAGTTTTGAAAATTTTGTGAGGACTCCTCAAACAGCGCCAAAGTTATTGACAAAACAAAAAATGCTTTTCCTATGGAAACTGGGTCATAACTATTACATATATATATTCTCTGAAAAAAATAAACGTTACAGGGACGTTATAGTTAGGCTCTATTGTTAACGACTAATAACAAAGGATGAACATCTGTTCCTACGTAATAACTATACAATAATGCCAGTCCTAAATTTCATCCCTAAGGTTCATAAGGGCTTTGTTCTGATACCAGGAAGACCCATCATTTTGTCCAGAAATAGCATTTTTGAAAGAACGTCCCAATATGTTGATTACTTTTTACAAAAATATGTGTTGAGTTTACCATTGTTTATTCAAGACACTGGTGTTTTTCTCAGAAGAATATATGATATACCGTGGTCCAATGAATACTTGCTAATGACGTTAGATATTGCTTCACTTTATACAAGTATTAAACATCAAGATGGACTGAGAGCAGTGGAACACTATCTTAGGAGTAGGCCTCTAAGATTTTACAATGATAGCAAGGTGTTGCTAGCCATGATCACCTGGTTCTTGAACAACAATTTCTTCCATTTTAATAACAAAATATTTAAACAACTGAGGGGGTGGCCATGGGTGCTTGCTTCTCCTCCAGCTATGTATGTTTACACATGGGCTGGTGGGAAGAGCAAGTACTAATGGTGGAACATCTTGTAGATTCGGAGAATCATGTTGTTTGTTAGCTTCGCTATATAGATGACGTGTTTATCATATGGAAAGGGTCGGTGGTGAGTGCTGAAAAATTTGTGAAAAAAATCAATGTTAATACAGTGAATTTAGAATTTATGGCACACATCAGCACACAATTTATTTTTTAGATGCGCAGGTCTACATAGAGAGTGACAGAATCAAGTCAAAAAGAGCTGGGAATTCAATATTCCATGCTTCCAGTTTTCACCCTAGACAACTAAAGGAGAGCATTCCTTATGGCAAAATGCTAAGGCTACGTAGGATCTGCAGTCAGGAATGTGATCTAATGAAAGGTCAGGATGAAGCTAAACAACGATTCTTGGACCGTGGTTACTCGACTAAGATCCTTACCCGAGCCATTGATGTTGCTAATCATGAAACCAGGGAGACCATCCTATTCAGGGGTAGCTCAAGTGACAAGAAGAAAAACAAAAATACAAGATACAATCAAAAGAGTGATGGGACTAATATTAGACTAATTACTACATACAACAAACAAGAAAAACAGTTGAGGTCCATACTTAACAAACAGTAGACCATAGTCTTAACTGATCCAACTATCGGACCGACACTTCCCAAGAAACCCATTATTGCATTTCGACAAGCACCATCTATGAGCAGTGCTTTGGTCAGGAGCAGCCCTGAAATAACAAAAATTAGCAAATAGCTTGCATCAAGAAAGGGACTTTTTAAATGTAGTACATGCAGGGCATGCCGATTTGGGGTGAACACGACCCAATATAACACAGCATTCAGTGAGAGACCAGTGAAGCTAGATGGGTTGTTTACATGCAAAACTGAATTTGCGGTTTACGTTTTAGAATGCACCTGTAAACTTCGGTATATTGGGATACTAAATTACAGGTCCACGTAAGGATTCTCCAGCAATTGAGAGCCATAGTAAACTCAGATTCCACTTACCCTTTTGCTAGACGTTTCAAACAGTACCATAACAACAACCATAATTGTTTGATATATTTTGTCATAGGCAATACCAAATTTGAGGTGGGGAGGAAATTGAGAAATATTGCTCAGACAATTAGAAACCAGGTACGTATTGTATCTAGACACCTAGTCGCCTAATGGTCTAAACATTGGTGAAGACATACATAATTTCCTGTAATTATGGGTAGAATTAATTGTAGTACTGAAATCTTACTGTAACCCAGTATTCGTGGAAATAAGAGATGATCCGATTTGCACATATAAATTACACTATAGATAATATATGCTGCTAGTAAATACTACATGCACCTTTTAGCACTTTAAGCACTTTTTTAGAGATAAGGATGGTAGAAACAGACCTATTTGTTAGAATTAGAAGTACATGAACTACAGTTGTCGTTGCACAATGGAATTATCAGACCACGGTTGCTGTTAATCACATAAAAACTGCGGGGTGCTCTAGTTCTCATAAATATCAATATGCAAATTAGACAGCTAATAACGGGCTGTTGCTAAATTAATAATTTGTTCCAGTGTCAATGACAATGCCCACTAAGGGCACAATTTTGGGATCATTGGAAGGTACACATAGTTAATAATGTTAATCTTTTAGCAAGCCTATTTATATTCAAGCATTTGCTGCTTTTATGGTTTTACATTTATGAACTATGTGCCAATCCCTGCACAATATATTAATTTGGAGTGGTCTTTACATTGCATATTTTTATCTATGTATACAATCAATTTTCTATTTGCAGATTTCATGACTATTTATATATGCCATATTATTACCATACCATATTATTTAGATATTGATATATTAATACAATGGAGTTAATATTGTGTCAACGTTTTTTTCATATGTCTGTCTTCTTTTAACAACATGACTAGAAAAATTGTATAGTCTGTCGTCAATTACCATCATGAAACACTCTATCACGTGGTGAATATAAAAAGAAACATTTAGCGTGCAGCACTTCTGCAATCAGGCCAACAGTTTGGCCGAAACGCGTCAGGGACATGTTGACAATAAAATAAATATGCACTAATGAAATTGGAGTCTGCCCGGATCTGTTTACAGAAGGTTTACGGGATTTGTGTTGAATCATATATATATATTCACTGAAAAAAACAACAACGTTATAGTTAGGCTCAGATTTCACTCGTGCAAAACCATAGAAATTCAGCCGTTATAGTTAGTGAGCGAAGTTGTAACTTGCACCCCCACAATGCACTGCTTATGACCTCACATATCACAACACGCATGAGATGGTCAGTGACATCACGGATGACATCACTGATGACATCAAATGACATCAATGATGGCATCATCCAGTGACTGTGAGTGTTTTAAAAAAGTTTATACCAAGGTGTATTGGTGAATCAGTGGGTGAATGAGTGCCTGTATGGATGATTCAGTGGGTGCGTAACTGACCTTATAAGTGAGTGATTATGTGTCTCAGTGAATGCATTTGTGAGTGACTGGTTGTGTGAATATCAGTGTGTCAGTTGGTGTCTAAGTGGCTGTATGGGTGTGTGAGTGGGTATGTGAGCGGCTATAAGAGTGAGTGGTTGGTTGTCTGAGCCTCTGTATGGGTGTCTGAGTGTTTGTGTGGGTGGGTGTGGGGGGGTGTGACTGCCTGTATGGATGAGTGAGTGGGAGAGCCAGTGGCTGTATGGGTTAGTGAGTACATGTGTGAGGGGCTGTATGGGTGACTGAGTGTGTGTATGGCTGTGTTGGTGAGTGAGTGGGTGGGGTAAGAAGTCCACTTTACTGGTTGGGGTAAGAAGTCCACTTAGTCCTGAGGCCCTCAGGAGGCAAGGGAACTTCGTCCCCTAACCAGGAGCGCACCAGGAGACGTTTGCAAAGTGGTGGAGAAAGGGGGACCTCTTAGTAATCCCACTATGTGGAGCTTACTGGAGGTAACAGGAGGTCTTGTTGGCCCCCAAGGACCCTCAGCAGCTAAGGAGACTTTATCCCCCAACCAGCAGCATGACAAGGTGTGTGTTTGCAGAGTGGTAGAGAACGGGTGCGGGCCACAGGCGAGTTGCTGGGCATTTTTTTCTTTTGTTTTTGTGTTTCAGGGAAGGGGGGCTGTATAGCCCCCCTACCTGTGCCGAATTTGGCCCCAGGGACCCCATCCCCAGTGACCCGACTTTTTCTTTTTTTAATAAAGGAAGGGGGGGCCGGCCCCCCTTCCTTGTGCTGATTTTGGCCCTGGGGACCCCACCTCCCAGGACTTGCCCTCCATTTTGGAGGCCCTGGTCCCACCCAGGGCACCCATTGACATTTGTTAGGGACCGCAGGGGAGCCTCAAGGACCCCACGGTTCCTGCCAGCTCCCCATGTCCTTTGAGAGCCGGTATTGATTTCACAGACAGGAAGCTCCCTGTCGGTGAAAACAATTCTGCTCTGTTTTCAGTCCAATCGCAGTGGAGGGGGGTCATCGTGAGGAGGCTGCAGGCGTCGACACGGAACCTTGAAGTTGACACCCCTCAATGGCTTGAAGGTCAGAACCACCGGGGGTCCCCTTCAAGAGGGAAGGACCCTCGGGACACGAATTGTGGTTGACAGGGGCAGAGGTAAGTCCTGGAGCAGGGTTTCTTGGCTCCATAGGAGCTGGATCTTCTTCTGTGGACAGGGCCACTGTCCTCGGGAGTCTCAAGTTTTTGTTGAAGTGGGGGATCATTCCTCACCAAATCTGGAGGTTTCTGATCCTTTTAGGAGCCGTCATTTTCTTCAGAGCTGCAGGCAGGCTGGTAGGGCTGGGGCCAAGTCAGTTGGGCCTGGAGTCTTCACTGCTGCAACGTCTTCAGGATTCCTGTCTTCTTAGGTCCTCAAGAATTGCTGGCTGGGTTCAGGGCTGTTACCTAAATACTGTATTTATCGGGCATTTTTAGGGGTCTTGTGGTAGTAGCCAATGGTCTACTGACCTTGGGGTGACTACACCCTTGGTGTTCTCACCCCACGTGGGAGGTGGGCACAATCCCTAACCCTGATTGGAGAGTGCCTGCCGTCTGCAAGATGGTAGGCACTGAAGAATGAACTTCACCTCGCCTCCTCCACCTGAGGGGTGGAGAAGGCTTCCATCTATGCAACCAGGATCTGAAACAACATCCCCATATCCTATGCTGCTCCAATTTAGGGAAGAGTAGAGGACTCACCTCTTTAAAGAACACTATATCACAATACATTAACTTTCCACAACTCAGCCTCCTCCCCTATTGCTCGCTTGACTTCAAGCTTGCCGTTGACCATGTACAACCCTTTCTGCCTTTTGGCTACATTTGCACTATAGGTATACCATATACATACATACACACCCTCGGTGGGAGCGCAGGGTTTGTAGGAAAGTTGAGCATTCGCTTCTTAATTTTCATAGCACTACTGGTGAGCAAAGACTCCATGGCAATGCAGCATTGTTTATTCATTTTCAGAGTGCTGCAAATACTTCTGCTATAAATAAAAAAGATAGGCTGCTTCATTTGATGCCTGTAGTAAATAAATACTAGGCATGATTGAACCCCAATGCTTTATCCAAATTCTCTTCTCATTGAAGAAGTTAGTCCTCCTACCTATTTTCAGCTGAACATGACAGCTTCTGCTGTCAGGCCCTTTTATTTAAAATTCACAACAAAAATGGAGGATCAAGAGGAATAAAGACAAAAATATTCATAATCCTTCCCTCTTATACTGTCATGAATAGCACCCATGGATTCTGAAGAATTCCTAGATTTACCAATACTGGTAGACCTGGGTATGCATCAGAATGCTACACTTTCCCAGGTGAGGTGTAATGAGGAGAAATATCTGTATTTCTCCTCATTACTTCCTTTTTCTATGTGTACTGCATGCTGCAGCACACATCGAAAGAGGAAAATGCCTCAGAGGATTGTTTTTGTGCAGGAAGGTGTCTTCCTATCACATGACAGAATGAAGGTTTTACATTTGTGCTCTTAGTTCAAAAGTAAGTTTATTGAAGAACAGGGAATAAAAATACAAAATATGAAGGACAATATATATACCAAAAAAGAAAGAAAAAGGGAAGTAAGTACAATGAAGAAAAAGTATCATGCAAACATGGCTGTGACGGGATGGCAACACAACAAGAAAACATTATAAGCAATAAGATAGTACATTTTACAAATCATATGAATATGAAATGAACAGAAATGTGACAATATGATGTCCAAAGGAGGAATGTCACGGAGGTTGGACAACTTCTAGCTGAATAGGGGTTAGGGAAAAAGAGTGTTTAGCACTAGCATCAATGAACAATGTAACTGGTGACCATAGATTTAAACGTCTTATGGCTAAATGAATAGGATGAACAAAAGCTGTGTCAAGTCTATGATTGTAACAAACAGCATAACACCGTGCCTGAAACGATAATTGATTCAAATCCTTCCAATTTTTGGTGATCTGTTGAAATGCAACAGCTAACAATAAATCAATAATCTTTATATTGTGAATGGAATCCTCCCAGATCGGTGATAAACTTCCTAGAAATAAATGGGAAACAGAAAAAGGGAAATTAGAACCGAAGATTTAGTTAATCTGGGACCAAACAAGTTTCCAAAAAGCGTGTACAGGTGAGCATGTGAAGAGGAGATGTTTCAAATCAGCAGATGGGGAGGAGCAAGACCAACAAGTGTCGGGCAAGGAGATGTGTCTCTTATGTAACAGGACCGGATGAAATAAAAGCCTATTGTATATAAAAAACAGTGTTTGAGTTGTATTGGCAGCCCTAGAGGATTTCCTGATCTTGATCCAAATTTTATTCCACATAAGAGTTGACCAATCTACTCCAAGGTCTTCTTCCCACGCAAGTTCCACTTTAGTTTTTTCTCTAACCGAATGTGATATGCGCAAATGAGCATAGATAGCGGAGGCTTTAGGGCAGGAATATAAGAAAGTATGTAATTTGTTGACAGGAGAGAGAGTGGGAGGAGAGTGAGAAGAAACTTGGATATAAGCATTAGATAGAGCCTGCCTAAGAAGGTTATATTTAGAATGAAAAGACAGAGGTAAATCAAAGAGTTGAGTGGCTCTGGAAAAAGATGTAACCTCATTCTGAAAAAAAAGTTGGTGTACCCAAATTAGGCCTTTTTGTCTACAAGATTTCCAATATATCGGTTTCCCACGAATTAGTATGGCTTTGCTAAGCCATAAAGAAGAGTTAAGAAAAGAGGTTGGATCAGTAGGAGGCAGCGGTGAACTGGAGTCTAGAAGCTTACAGGTGTGTTTGATAATAGGGGTAGATAAAGATTGTGGTTTGCGGGTGAAAGAAAGATATTCTTTAAAAGAAAAAGGAGAAAGGAATGAGCGTTCGAGGTCTACCCACAGAGGGCAATCTGACAGAGAATCATCGAGCCATCTGGAAGCTTGACGGAGTAAGAAGGATTTATGGTAGTTAAGAAAATCAGGATAGTTAACTCCACCCTCTGATTTAGGCTTTATTAATCTGAACAGTGACATGCAAGATTTTTTGTTATTCCACAAGAATGATGATAGGATAGAGTTTATTTTCTTTTAATTTTTTAAAGGCATAGGAACTGGAATATTAGAGAGAGTATATAAAATAATAGGGGAGAGCATCATTTTAATGGTATCTAAGCGGCCCCACCATGAGAGATACAAGGGATGCCACCTAGTTGTCAATGTGGAGATTTTCTGTATCCATTTTTCCCAACACAGAGAGATTGTAGTTGAAAGTAAAGGGGTAAAAGAGAGTCCCAAATATTTAATATGCTGAGAATTCCAAGAAAAATTCAAGGCACTAAAATCATCTTTGAAAGTATACTTAGTTAAGGGTAATATTTCACTTTTGTTTGTGTTGTGTTTGTAACCAGAGACTGAAGCAAAGAGCTCGACTTCCTGTAAAAAGGCAGGGATAGAGGATTGTGGGTTAGAGAGGAATAATAAAATATCATCAGCATAGGCAGCCAGCTTGATATGGTTGTCAGTCGCTTCAAAACCCTTTATATCATTATGTTGGCGTATTCTGGACAAAAAAGGTTCCAAAGCTAAGTTGAAAAGGAACGGAGATAAAGGGCACCTTTGGCAAACACCCCTACTCAGATCAAAATACGGAGATGTATTACCATTTACAAAGACGGCTGCACAGGGATTAGAGTACAGAATCGAAATCAGAGAGATGATCTTTGGGCCCAAACCAAACCATTTAAGCGTTCGACAGAGGTACGACAAATTGACCCTGTCAAAAGCTTTCCCCGCATCTAAAGCTACAGCAGCTAATGATTGGGACGAATGAGAGGATTTAGAAAGGATATGAAAAAATAAGCGAGTGTTATCTGAAATAAGGCGACCTTTTACAAATCCAGGCTGTTCCGCACCGAGTAGTTGAGGGAGGGAAGTGTCCAAACGTATAGCCAATGCCTTAGGGACATTTTGTAATCTATGTTGAAAAGGGAGATAGGCCTATAATTTTTACAATATTTTAAATCTTTGCCATCCTTAGGAATTAGACAAATTAGAGCTTCCAAGAAGGATCCAGAAGATTCACCCATGTGTGAAAATGAATTGAGAAGAGCGAGTAATTTGGGAAGGAGTAATGGAGCAAAGTGTGCGAAGAATTCCACTGAAAAGCCATCCGGTCCTGGAGCCTTGTCTTTCTTTAGGGAGTGCAAAGCAGTTAGAAGTTCTTGTTGAGATATGTCAGTTTCTAAAGGAGTAAAATCTATTTGAGTATCATGGGTACAATGAGTATTGGCAAGGAAATGTGAGATATGAGAATGCGAGGGAACAATTTCAGGTGTGTAAAGTGACTTATCGAAGTGAAGAAATTCATTTAATATTTCTGAATCTTTCGATCGCAATGTGTTTTGTTCATCCATTATACAGTCAATATCAAACTTATTATGCTTAACTTTTAAGTAATTTGCTAAAAGCTTTCCCACTTTGTTCTGACCGCCATAAAACTTAGCACTAGATTTTAACAAATAAAGTGATGCATTTTCAGTCGATTCCTTGTTGAATTGGAACTTTGTCTTAACAAGTTGAGACAGACAAAGCTTGGATTTTGAAGTATAATAAGAATGCTCCAGTCTCTTTATCTCGGCTAACAGATCACTAGTAGCTTTGCATGAATTTTTGCGTTTCCTAGAAACAAAGCCAATAATAAAATCTCTTGCAGCCGCTTTGAAAGCATGCCAAATTACATGGAAGGGAAGAGTATCAGTTTGGTTTAAGGAGAAATATTCAGGAAAGAAGGAAGTAAAAGAGGAGATAAACTTGGGGCCTGAAAGGAGTGAGTTGTTAAAACTTCATCTCCTGGGAACGTTGGGGTTAGGTGGTACATCCAATTGAATGGAAATGGGGGCATGATCTGATATTAAAATGGATCCAATTTCCGCACTTCTTAATGATTGGGAGATGAAATGAGAAACAAAAAGTAATCAATTCGGGATTGGGTCTGATGAGCTGGGGAAGAAAAAGTATATTCTCTCGTAGTGGGATTGAAAAGTCTGCAAGCATCTATAAGTTTATACTGCTGGAGGGTCTGGATAAACATTTTATGTGTTTTGTGCGGTATAAAAGAAACCGACGAGTTACGATCTATAAATGGGTCTACAATTTGATTGCAATCCCCAGCAAGGAGGAAATTGTCATCATTACACAATGAGATTTGTTGGGAAAGGGACGTCCAAAACGAGGGATCACCAATAGTAGGAGCATAGATATTAAATAAAGAGTCTTCCAATTTGCAGTTTAGTATATAACCATCTTCCATCCGTATCAGAGAGTTGGGAAAGCAATTTAACAGTAAGTGATTTGTGACAAAGCGTTATTACACCATTACGTTTAACATCTCCAGGCGAGAAGAAAACATCCCCAACCCAACCTCTTTTCAATTTCATAGATTCGGTGTCCGTTAGATGGGATTCTTGTATAAGAGCAATGTCAGCTCCCAGTTTAGAAAGACGTGTTAAGACACATTGTCTTTTGATAGGGGAATTCAGACCTCTGACATTCCATGAAACGATTTTCAAAGTCATAAAAATAATGATGAGAGAACAACAAAAAAACATGGGTCTAAGCAATATATGGTCCAACAAGTATAGGATAGAATATATGACAAGCCAACCATGAGAGCAAGAGGTAAGGCAAGAAAGAGGAACTAGGGAGAATAAGTGCAAGCGTAAGAGTACCAAAATAAAGCAGAAAAGGGAAAGAAAGATATGCAGAAAGTAAAAGAAAGAGAGGTGAGCCAAAGAAAGCAAATGAGGGAGGAGAGAAAAAAAACAACAATTGAAAAGCTACAACATACCTAAGTCTAAAAACATCATAAGGAGATGGGGGGGTGAGACTGCGTGGAACGAATGGCGCATCGAAACTCAACGGAACGAAGACGAGAACGAACCACAGCACCTCACATAGGGTAAGGGTAAATAACAGGGTCAGACATCAACAAACCTGTGAAGAGGGAGAGAAAGACGGTCATCATAACAGTGAATCAGGTGATACAGAATACAATGACAACACAAGATAAACCGACTAAAAACACAATAACAAATAAGCAAATATCATAAAGTAATGAACCAAATGCTAGGACCTTAGAACAACAGAGTCAAAAAGAGAAATTACTATATTAGATGAAATAAGAGAGAAGAAAAAAAGAACAACCAATCAAACAGTTTGAGAAGACGAAGCTCCAGAAAAATCCAAAGAGTAAACTTTGCAGAAATTGATGAATAGGATGATAGGATCCTCATATGTTGTCATTTTGTTTTTATAGATAACCTTGAAGAGGCAAGGGTGAAAAAGGCCGTATCGAGCCCCCATAGCACGTACATCAGGTCTCATGTTCAGAAATTCTTTGCGCCTGTTTGCAGTTGATTTGGCGTAGTCTTGGGCGAAAAATAAGGTAGAGCCAGACCAGGAAACATTTTAAATGGACGTAACCTCTGAGAGCACTTTGAGTAGATCTGTATACTCGAGGAAATACATGATGATCCCTCTTGGTCTTTGAGAAGAGGACATGTCTGCACGCTGATGACCAAGTCTGTGAGATCTTGGATGTTGAGCGATGTTCCTTCAGGTAAATGCAATAGTTTAGGAAGGAAGGATTTGAAGAAATATAAAGGATCCGGGCCCTCCGTGCCTTCTGATAGACCATAAATACGAAGATTATTTCTTCTGTTTCTGTTTTCCAAGACCTCGACCTGTCGCTGAAGTAGTGAAATCTGAAAATGAAGTGTGTTAACTCTCTCATTCATGTGAGCAAAGGAGGAAACACTGTGCTCCACCGTGGTAAGACGTTCGTTCATCTGAGACCAATTTTCCGTTAGAAATTGCAGTTTGGTGTTTGTATACTCCATGAAGGGACGAAGAGCGTGTATCTCCTCCAATAGCATATCTAGAGACACAGGAGAAGAGGGTTTTGGTGGAGAAGGTGGGTCCTTCTTCAATCTTTTGGTAGTAGCTTTTCCAGCAGCAGAGGCGCCAATGCTCGAGGGAGATGAGGCTTTAGAAATAGAGGTTAGTGACTCCTCCATTTTAGAGAATTCAGTGAAGATTCTGGAATTTTTAATAAAAGTATACATAGTACGTGATGCAGGGGGCCCCAGTTTTCTCAATCTTCCCATAAGAAGATGTAGGAGATGATGTAATGAAGCTCAGTTGAGAGTAAACAAGAAAAAAAATACAGTTGCACTCCCTTAGTTACAAAACCACACCGTGTGTAGGATTAAATCAAATATACTTCAGAAAAGATGTGGTTCGAATACATAGCGCATTGTCAACAGCAGGAAATGTACAACCTCCCAAAAAAAATTGCTCAAACAGGCTCTTATGCAGGTTCCTGACAGGAACAAAGCAGAATGACAAAATGGCAGATATATAGCTGAACTCGTTGAAAAGAAAAAAAAAGGTTGTTCAAGAGGATCCATATGTTGTAAAGGCCCCCATTAAGGAATTAATCCTGTTTCTGAAGAGATGATTTCATCCTGAACAGGTAGGAATAAAATTCTCTCACCATAAGTCTAGTTAAGAAGAAAGCGCCGCATCCAAGATGGTGGTCGCGGTCAGAGCGGCGGTAATGAGGAGTGCGACATGGAGGATTCCCAGTCGCGTATGACAGCAAAACGCTCCGAAACGAAGCCCGGAAGGTCAGTGCATCATCCGCCGCCTCACACAGATGCCGCCATTCATCACGGGTGTCAAACCACGCCCCCTTACATTTGTGCTCTAAACATTTATTTTCCTCTACACTCTGCCCACAAATGCTAGTTATATTTGGAGGCCCACCAAACAAAAGGACAGTGATAAGTACTTAATTTTTCTTTGGAACTTAGACTTGTGTCAACTGCACAAAACACTTCACTTCCAAAATGAGAGCACTTAAGAGGCCTGGGCTGGACACGTGATAGCGATTATTATAGGTTTTATGGCAACACGCTTTATGGAAGTTTCAAAGAGTCTCAAATACATCAGCTATAGCCTGTCCAAAGCTCTACTTTTCAACTTATTTTTGCTCTGAAGGAGGGAAAATCCTGCCAGATAAAAGCACAGGATGTAGATTAAATGGTACACAGTCAAGGTGTTAAAAACTGTAATGCACCAAAAGCAGCAGGTCTCAGTGTGGGGAATAAGAAAGGATCAAAAGCACTCTAGTGGTAGCAGATGGTAAGTGGTCTACAATCAGTACAAGGAGAGGAACCAGATACCAAAAGACGTAAAAGACTGGAAAATCACTGCAGTCCCCAATTTATAAGGCAGCCAAGGGGCCAATACTGCAGTAAAAAGCAACCACTCAGGGCCACTTCATCATAATCAACCCCATAAAGACTCAGCAATGCCTTAGGTCATATTACACAAGCACCAAGAACAAACTGCACCAGGAAGACAATGAAATCAAGATGATGGAAATTTGAGGTCAGCAAACAGGGTTCCCACAAACACAGTTGGCTAGAATGCAGCCCTGGGATCTCCAAATAGACACTGAGGAATTAGCTGCTGCTGGTGGAATAGCAGGTGGTGCGGGCTTAGATGCAGAAGCTGCATGAGCCCACAGTACAGCTGAGATTTGGGCTCATGAGGCAGGTGCATGTTGAGGCGTCACCTGTACATTGCATGACGCCACTACCAGACCCGCCCTGATTCTGAGGCAAAATATGCCTCTAGCAGGATTCCTGCAACCAGATGATGGGATAGTCTAGCATAAAAGTCTTTAACCTATTCTCCAGTGAGAGCTACTTCTGATCAATGAAAGCATCCTGAGCTAAATTCTAATATGGATTAAATAAGGGTACATAAAGGACACACACTTAACCTCTCTCCTTTTAAAGTATTCTGTCCTGATGCAATTGACACAGAGCACCAATGCCACAAGAGCTTTTGTCTGGAAAGTTTACCTGTTGATACAACAGTTTTATCCCTTTGTTCTTACATGTCAACTGTCACTGCATGGTGAGTGTTTCAATGGGACTTGTAGCCTCCATCATGCAATAAATTGGAAGACACTGCTCTGATTGTAAACTAGGACTCAGAAGACCCCACTCCTCTAGCAAATTGTGCTGAAGTCCATTGGTTGTTGGACACACCCAGCCTGAATGACTCAAGATTAAGAATTATTGGTTGCAGGAACAGTATATGTTTTATAAGATTGGGTTTCATAGGCCCTAGAGTAAAATGCCAAAGTACTCCCCTCTACACTCATAACTAAAACCCAATTGTTTTTAACATATACATTACATTTTTATCTAGGACCAGTAAATATAATCCATTCTAAAGGATTGATGTTGATAGAGTGCTATGCTCTCGTAAAATTTGTAGGGGTGCATCATAATCATCCTTAGTTTGCACCCGCATATATTTCGACATATATATATATGAGTGGCTAGTAAAATGTAATTTGAATTGTATTATTAGAGTGAATAAGAGAGTAGTCATGTTATTATAATCATGCAAATGTAGTGTAGTATTGAAATGTGCTTAAAATGATGCATAGATGATTTAGTTTATGAGCAGTTGAGATGCAGTAGTTAAAGTGTATGATATTAAATTGCACGTGTGGTTTATGTTTGCATATGAAATGTATGAGCTTATGCTTAAAGAAATAATTAAGAGTTGTGTGTTTAAATTGTGTAAAGGCCTGACTGCATATACGAAAAGGAAAGGCCTATTCATTCTTATGTTAGCTTATTTTGTAGGCAGAGAAGGTGTTCTTATGGAAAGGCTCTCTGGGCACAGTTGGTAGATTCGTGCAGAGGGAAAAAGTCTGTTGAAACGTATCTACTGTTGCAGGTGCAAGGACATATGCCTCGTTAGCGAAAGACTGGCTCTTTGTTTCAAGAGTTAGGGTGGTGGGAGGCATTGAGATGGGAGTAAACTGGAATGTAGGGATGATACTTTCAGCGGAGAAGGTGCCTGGGACTCAAGGTCATCGTAACCGTCCTGGATGAAGTAAGAGTTTCGATGGAAAAGTACGAGAAGGAAGACCTGGCCGAAGAGGCGTGCCAAGGGCGTGTTCAATTGTATGTTCATTTTGTATTAGGGACAGTGCCCCGAGGGAGGAGGGCAGAGAAGAGGTAGAGGAGACGAGAGAGAAGGGCAAAGAGAAAGACCTTAGGAAGGAGCATCTTAGAGCGAGCTCGAAATGCTATGTGAGTGCACTTCTTAGGAAGGCTTCACAGCTGACACCTTATTCTTTACTCTTGCCTGGGAAGTCGTTAAGTAGGTATGCCACTTTAGTGATAGAGTAGGGACAGCTAATGGTTTTATGCTTATTTAGGTAAATGAAGAATAACGTAGAGATTGGAGCAGTTATCGCTTGTCTTATACTTCTGGAGCTTACGATTCTTCTTATCCTTAGTCGGATGAGACTCTTGCGTAGGATGCTATTTGTATTAGTGCCCATCTATTTCTTTAACCTCGTGTTGAGGTGTTTGCACGTGCAGTTATTCTTGGCTGTAATAAACCCACAAATTTGAATTCGGAGTCCGTGGTCTTTTAAGGTAAAACTAGATTCTAAATTGTTGCATAACCGAGAAAGATTCTTCCCTTCACACTATTCAGCAGGTAAAAAGATCTTGGCGACCTGAAGATTCTTAGAGGTGGTAAGATAAGAATCAGCGTTATCAGTTGGTAGCAGAGTAGGATGGTTTCCTCTGATAGTAAGGGGAGATCTAGATTAGGATAAGAGATTATTTGCCCCATAGAGCCCGAGTGATGGTGATCCAGTGGATCGTAAGAGGAGGACGACGGCGGTCGATGAGAACTGACGGAAAGTGACGGTGCGACGGAAGTAGCAGTTCGTGGTAGAGTGAGTATGAACAGGGGGATGCTTGTTAGATTGCGGTGTTTAAATGTTGTGTGATGTCTTGCGGAGTTAGGATGAGAGTCGTGTGATTGAGGATCGGACCGTGAGCGCGCACTGGGCCGAGAGATTTGATTCGAGATTGTGGTGTAGAAGACACCCAGAGCTGAGATTGTTGACCAGAGGTTGTGGGGGTCATGAGACGTCATTGACAAACCCACTGAAGATAGGGAACACATGTGTGAGTGTGTGAATAACCGACGCTGGTCGTAGGTTGTTGTGTGCAGAACATTGAGCGGTTGGATCCTATCGATTGTGTCAGAGGTGATTGTCCGGTCGTTCGCGGACAGACAGTTGCCAGATTGAGGTCAACAATTTCGGGAGGCTGGTCGGTCATCGGTGGATCGACAGTCAGGGAGGTAATTGTTCGGTAGGACGGACAGTTTCTTCAGAGTGTGATTGGGACACGTGCGAGCGAGAACGGGTGAATTGAGAAGGAGGGGAACGGCTGCGATCGGAGGAAGGGTGACGTCAGACAGTGCCGCGCTGCGATAGGCCGGTTGGTGTGAGCCGCACTGGCATTGGTGGATCAAAGTCAGGAAGTAGAAACGAAATATTGTGTGCGAACAGAAGTCTGCTTTATCATGAAATGTTTTCAAGTTTTACGAGAACTCTGTAGAGGTGATAGACATGTGGTTACTCGGGGAGGAGAGGAAGCCCCTCCCGAGGATACGCCAGCACATTACATGGCTAAGAATGTAGGATTACATACTATAATTTGGCTTGAGAATTGGCATAAAATGACAGAAGGAGAAGAAGAATTGACCTTTCCACGCTATGGTACTTTCAGGTTGGAAGTGTTATATCAGTTTAAATCTGTGATGTCTTCCTTGCGACCATTACCTAGGCCTACACAGTTTGAGGCGTTACATGCATGGATTAGAGCAGCGTACGACAGGAAGAGAGACAAAAGCCAAGAAAGGGTGAAGAAGTCGATCAGGGCATTTCAAGATGCGAGATGGGATGCACTGGAGAAAAGATGGAGAGTAGAGACAATTGAAGGGGACAGATTATATCTGTTGTTAGAGGGAACGGGAGGTACGCAGGGAAAAAGCACAGAGGAAGATGACAGGGATACGGATGACAGCTTGTTAGACAGGCTGCTGGCAGAGAGACCACCTCCATTAAACCCAGAATATAGCGCAGGAAATTCGATTGTGGCAGGAGGGATGGATGAGTCGCATAATCAGACAAACATGAGAGTAGTGGGAAAAATCTCTACAGGAACGGAGGTGGCGGGAACACAGTCTCCCATGGGAAATATGCAGTTGCCGGACTCCCTAACGGTACCTGTTACCATTGGTCCTATAGTATCGGTGTATGACCCAGATCGAGTAAGTGAAGGAAGTCTAATGCAGACAACAGGGACAGAGGGGATCAGCATTGGAAGGAATGGCGTAAAGGTACAATTGGTCCGTTCTCCGAAGCCCATAGAAGCGAGCACGCCACTGCCAGTCACCGCAGACTCCTCTAGTGGACAGGTGGATGAGAGACCGGCAAGACCAGGGTCTTTATTCGAGTCCAAGTCAGCCTTGAGAATGTGGACACCAACTGTAAGGAATCAGAATGACAGAATGCCAGGAGATACGGAACAGGATAATTTGGGAAGCAGATTAGGGTCCAAGAATACAATGGAAGAGAGCAAGTCACGAGAACAGAGCAGTGATTATGATGAGCGGAATGGTGCGGCTTGCCGAGAAATGTTGAGGAGTGCCGTGAAGGCGAGGTTGTTGGATGTAGTGAGACTAAAAGCGGAGGTAGACGAAATGATTAGTGGGAACCTGCCTTTGGAGAGAATAGAGATCTATGAGCCAGACGAGCTGCTTTTTGTAGCAAAGGATGTGACTCGTAAAGCAAGGGTCGCACATGAGAAATTGACAGAATTGGCTAAGAAATATGAGGTGGATACGAATAAAACGAAATCGTTGCAAGGATCCCATAGGCTGCAATATAGTGATCAAGAACTGGAGGAGAAAAGGGTCACAGGGTTAAGGACGCATACTAGAGACCTGAGTGTAGGGATGCGTATATGGATAATGTTGAATAAATGGGAGGAAAGGTGGTCAAAGAAGAAGATTGCCAAAAAGACTGTAGGAGAAACGCCGCCCCCGGGGGGAGGGGTGACGGGAGTAGGGAACTATCCTTTACGGGAGGTACAAAATGGAGGGTACGTGCATGTGCCATGGAGTAGAGGTGATTTGGCTGCGTTTACAAATGATTTTCCTCGGCTGAGGGAAAAACCCGTAGAGTGGCACAAACAGGTTGAGCGTTTCGTTAAAATCTCGAAGGTACTATGGACTGATTTGAACACTTTGTTTGATATAGTGGTACCAGGAGATTTGTGGATAGCTTGTAAAATTGCAGTTGAGTGGCCGACCTCTGAACCCGAAAGGGATGCTGTCACAAATGGTCCGTCACCCATTGTCATGAAAAAATTCGAGCAAGTGATCACATGGTTGAAGTTGAAGATCTCGCCTCAAGACATCGATTGGGTTAAGATAGATCGAACTGTGCAGGAACCGAAGGAGACGGTGCACGAGTATTATGAAAGACTCTTGCAAGCTTTTAAACAGTATAGCGGATTAGATGCCTTAGACCCCAAGGATATGGGACAGTTTGTCTCAAAGTTTGTCTTGGGATTGAGACCAGAGGTCAGCCTCATGATACAGCACCATTTGATCTGTTGGCAGAACAAGCCGGTAGATGAAATCTTGCGGTATGCGAGGTACTGTAGCGATGAAGTGGACTCGAAGCACCGAAAGCTAAAGGACAAACTGATGCTCGTTCAGATGCAGACAGCTCAGGTCCAGCCTAGTGGAGGGACGCTGGGAAGAAGACAGGGAAATTACCAAGGGAACCAAAATGGCCAAGGTCAGGGAAAAGGGAAACCTATAGATCCCAAGACGGGGGTGGATGTGGCGACATTGAAGAAGACCACTGCGTGTCATCTTTGTCATCAGATTGGACATTGGAAGCGCGAGTGCCCCTTGAACCCAGCCAACCGGGTGCAGCAGGAGGTAGAGGTGGTTCAGGCACCCGTGCCGGAGGTAGTCAATACTGTGATGAGGCCAAGATCGATGAAAGGGGGGACGTATAACCCACAAGTACAGGTCCCCCAGCCCCCGAGAATTTTGCAAGGAATGCGGACTTATCAGCAGATGCCCCTTTTCGAAGGGTATGATGAGTACAGTCCAGACCCGTTAGCCTGACGGTGCCTGAGGGGGGAGGAAGATTGCACACTTGGAGCAGTCTTGGAGGTAGACCAGAGAGGACCTTTTGTGGAGGTAGACATTGATGGTCATCCTACCACTCTTTTGGTTGACACTGGTGCTACCCGGTCCACTGTAAGATCAGCAGTGGTCCCCAACCTACCCCTCTCGGGACAATCGATCCAAGTTGTTGGAGTGGCGAACAAAAGGATAACTAGTCCATTGACCGAACCGATTCCAGTGAGGATAGGCTCCTTCCAAGCTAGACACCAGTTCGTGGTGTGTGATACGAGTCCAGTTTGTCTTTTGGGAAGAGATCTATTGTGTAAATTGAACTGCACTATCTATTGCACACCTAGGGGAGTGGAGGTTCAGACGAAGGATGACGATGCCACCTTTAAAGTTGCTAATAAGCACTTGTGTATAGAAATGTATCCTGTGGTGACAGTGGAAGAACTTCCACTGGACTTGAGAGATTCTGTGTCACAAGAAGTGTGGGATTTCACAGGAGAGGAGATTGGACTAATCAACGGGGTTGAACCTGTACAGATCCAGGTGAAGCAGAATGTTGAATTCCCGAGAACGCCCCAATACAATCTGTCACCTGAGACCGTTGCAGGGATTAAACCTGTAATCGAGTGTATGATCAAGCAAGGCATTCTGAAGGAGATAAGAGGTAGCCCATGTAATTCACCTATCATGGGACTACAGAAACCGAGTGGGAAGTTCAGGATCGTGCAAGACCTGCGAAAGGTTAACACAATAGTTATCCCATGTTGTCCAGTGGTACCGAATCCTTCAGTGATACTGTTTCAGATCCCATTTGAAGCCGAGTGGTTTACTGTCATTGATTTGTGTCAAGCATTCTTCTCGATACCGCTCCATGAGGAAAGCCAATTTCTTTTTGCTTTCCGGCTGGAAAATCGAGTGTTAACGTGGTGCCGTATCCCTCAAGGGTATACAGAGAGTCCATCGATCTTTAATCAGATCTTGAAGAAGAATCTTGAGAGTCTTGTGTTGCCACAGAACTCAGTTCTCGTGCAGTACATAGATGACTTGCTTGTGGCATCGGAGACCGAAGATGCTTGCAGGATAGACACGATAGCCCTACTGAACCATTTGGCAGAGAATGGACACAAGGTGTCCCCGAACAAATTGCAGTACTGTCTAAACAAAGTACAGTACTTGGGCCACAGATTAGAAAAAGGCAAGAGGAAGGTGTCACCAGATCGAATTGAGGCAATAATGAACATGGCGGTGCCCACCACTCAGAGAGAAGTCAGGATGTTCTTGGGAATGGTCGGCTATTGTCGCCAGTGGGTTCCCAATTTTTCATTGAAGGCAAAGCCTTTGCAGAGGCTGACCCACAAGGATGTGAGTGATCCGGTACCATGGGACAATGACTGTCTGATTGCGTTCTTGGAGTTGAGAGAGGGCTTGTGTCGTGCTCCGTCTCTGGGAATGCCTGACTATAACAAGTCTTTTTCATTGTTCTGTTGTGAGAGGGAGGGTTGTGCATTAGCAGTCTTAGCTCAGAACCATGGAGGTGTCCGTAGACCAGTTGCCTATTTTTCAGCTACTCTAGATCCAGTAGCTTCTGCGTTGCTCGGATGTCTAAGATCCGTTGCTGCAACAGGTGTCAGCATTGAAAGATGTGAAAGCATTGTAATGGGTCATCCTTTGACGGTTTATGTGTCACACTCTGTGGAATTGTTAATGACCAGAACTAAGACTCAGCACCTAACGAATAACAGGTTAACAAGGTATGAGCAAGTCATACTTTCCGCAGAGAATGTGACTCTGAAAAGGTGCTCCGTCTTAAATCCTGCGACATTAATGCCCATACCGAATACAGATGATGAAGATTGTGCGGACCATGATTGTCTTGATGTGACTGAACTGTGCACCAAACCGAGACCTGACATTGTCGATGAACCACTGATTGACCCTGATGAAATTTTCTTTGTTGATGGTTCATGCTTAAGAGACAGTGTTGGTCAACTAAAAGCAGCGTTTGCTGTATTTACCATTTCTGGAGTGGTTGAGGCTGCTTGCCTAGAAGGAGTACACTCCGCGCAGGTGGCTGAGATCATTGCCTTGACTCGCGCCTGTTTGGCCGCTGACCGAATTCGAATCACGATCTACACGGACAGCCAGTATGGGTTCGGTGTGGTTCATGACTTCGGACAGTTATGGTCTCAGAGGGGATTTTTGACATCATCTGGCTCACCCATTAGGAATGGAGAACATGTAAGACAACTGCTAGATGCATTGCAACATCCGAAGGAAATCGCAGTTGTCAAGTGCTCTGCGCATGGAAAGGGGGAGGATTTTGTGTCTTTGGGAAACAATTATGCGGACGAAGTCGCCCGCTTCTGTGCAGAACAAGGATGTATATTTACAGAGGGTTACATAGGAGAGAGCCAAGAGAGAACCGAGCTCAACATGATGTTGGCCATGGCAGACACTTGGGAAGAACTCAAGCGACTGCAGGATGAAGTCTCAGATCAAGAACGGAATGGATGGGTCAAAGCAGGATGCGAAAGAGGGGATGTGGATGTTTGGGTTTCCGGTGATGGGAGAGCTGTATTGCCAGAGAATCTGCTGAGCCCAATGGCGAGATTGATACATGGACCGGTACATCTTGGTAGAGATGCAATGATACGTGTGTTTAGACAAACCTGGTATAACGCACGATTTCGTGCGATTGCTGAAGCAGTTTGTCAGAGGTGTGTTACGTGTCAACAGATGAATGCTGGAAAGAAAACTGTAGTCACCTTGAGCCACATTGGAAGGTCAGGAGGACCCTTCAATAGGATGCAGCTAGACTTTGTAGAAATGCCCAAGTGCAATGGGTTGAGGTACATTTTAGTGGTGGTGTGTGTATTCTCATGGTGGGTGGAGGTTTACCCAAAACGCAGGTATGATACCCTCACAGTGGCTAAGTTATTGTTGAGGGAACTCATCCCGAGATTTGGTTTTCCAACCTCTTTGGAATCGGATAGAGGAACACACTTCCACAGTGAAATCATGAAGCTGCTTTGTGCGGCATTGAATGTTGATCAAAGATTGCATTGCAGTTATCGACCAGAGGCTTCTGGGATAGTGGAACAGGTTAATGGAACCTTGAAGGCAAGAATGGCAAAAATGTGTTCAACAACGTCTCTGAAGTGGCCTGACGCACTGCCACTTGTGCTAATGAGCATCCGCAGTGTCCCTGACAGGAGAACTGGGTTGTCCCCTCATGAGATCTTGATGGGAAGGGCAATGCGGTTGCCAGCAGTACCAACTACAGCTTTGATAAACATCACTGATGACTTGATTCTCGATTACTGTAAAGGACTATCTGATGTGGTCCGTTCTGTGTCCCAGCAGGTGCAAGCTGCGGCTGTCCCGGCCTCGAGTGATCTGTGCCGCGACCTGTGTCCAGGCGACTGGGTGCTTGTCCGAAAGCACGTGAGGAAGAGCTGTCTGGATGTTCGGTGGCGAGGCCCGTACCAGGTGATACTGGTAACAAACACAGCAGTGAAGTGCGGAGGACTGCCGAACTGGGTGCATGCTTCCCATACCCGCAGAGTTTCAGCACCCTCAAAAGAAACAGCTCCTCTCGTAGGTGAAAATCCAGCTGATGTGGCAGGGCCACATGAGAGGACAAGACAAGCTGTGAGGGCCGCTGACGCAGCTGGTTGTGCACCAGGGCAGGCTGAAGGGGGTTCCGACAACCAGAACCTCGACTCTGACTCGAATGACGGAGGTGGTGCAGTGGGTGGAGTGGAGTCGAATTCAGCCGAAGAGGGAAGTGGTGCACAGGGTATAGAAGGGGAAGGCGGAAGAACAACCAGAATTGAGGAGGCTTGGCCCGAAAGACAGAGGCGACTGAATCTGAGGTTGGCACCCGAAAGAGATCTTGCTCCAGTGTCTGAAATGTCTGAATCAGAAGCAACTGACGGAGAACAGACTCAAGAGGGTCGGAGGAGGTCGAAAAGAACGAGAGTACCTTGCCAGAGATACTCTACTCCTGAGTGGACTTACACAGTGACTGATGCAGGGGGTAGTGAGCTCGGGGAGGCTGAGGTCTGTGCAGGTGGTCAGCAAGAGTCCGAGCGTGGTGCTGAAGGTGGTGCTGTTAATACCAGGGCTCAGAGTCGAAGGAATACTGACCCTCACGGTTCCGAATCCCCCGCTTCTGAGTAAAGTCCGAGAATTGGTTTTGCATCGACTCGAATTTACGTCTTTTGGATTTGAGCCGTCTTCACATGAAATGATAATCCTTCGCCTTGAACTTTTGTATCATGTTTTAGAAGCACTTGCAGATGATCTTATCGTGGATGAAATATAACATGTTGTAAATAAAAAGTCTAGAGAAGAAGATAACCTAGATCCGAGTGGAAGAAGAATAAACTTAGGGACTTTCCACCGAAGAGGAACAAGAGCTTAGGGAAGTCTTTTTCTGGACTATGTAAATAAGACACTGTTGTTGAAAAGGGGATTTCCAGAGGTTTCGAAGAGGTTCTCGAACTGGTTAAGCAAGTCACGTGCGGAGAAGACAGAGACTTTTGAGTGTTCATTGCTGAAACTAAGAACTTCTGAGAACTTTCGAGATCATGGAGGCTGGAGATCCACATTGTAGATCCAAATTGATTGTAGGCACGCTCATAGGGGGTGTGATAGTTTCTATAATCATAATAGTCGTAGTTTCATATATAGTTCCACACGAGCTAGCAGTGGAGGGGGTGCCAGGGACTCCTACACCTACTACACCTAGCAAAAAGGAGGGAAACATAGGAGCTGACAAAGCTTTGCTAATAGAAGAAAGTCGTAGATTGCAGGTAGATTTGTCTAGAAGTGATTTTAAGCTTAATGCATATGCCAAGCTGCTATATGAGTATGTAGATGCGATGGATGCGAAAGATTGCTATGTGTGTATGCAGTTGCCTGCTTCAGTGGATGAGGGTATTAGATATCACCATCTTCCACTGACGTATGGGATTTCATGTAGTCTGTTGCTTAGTATATTTTATGAAAGAGATCAGTTTGAGTATTTCTTTTCCAATTACGATGCAGTGCTTCCTGAAGTTCCAGCTTACAAACATTTGAATAAATACGACTATTATAAGTCAGAGGATAGGCTTAGGAAGAATTTCATACCGTCTTTGGAATTAGATACCGCATATGCTCACCGACATAACTTGACGTGCTCATTGTCAAATGTAGAGAAGAAGTTTGTAGATCAGGTAGAAGATAGATATAGAAATTTAACACAGACACGAGACACAGGAGGTAGCCCAGTAGATTGGACTGAGGAGGAAAGATTGCACCGAACAAAAGGAAGTTATGGTCCTATAGCATTGGACAAGGAGCAGAGGGGAAAGTTGTGTGTGAGACATTATCAGACCTACTATGAAAAGGTTCCGGTAGGACAGAGTACGTGTGATCATATTTTCACCATGGAAGATTCAGCAAAGAATTTTCTGCAAGGCCCTGTACAAGTGATACCTACGGTGTATTTTGTGTGCGGAAGGAATGCTTATGTGAGGTTGCCAGCGAACTGGTATGGTACATGTTACTTGGGAATAATATTTCCAAAGATTTACCATGCAGAGGATTTGGAGCTTTTGGAGGGTGGAAAGCATTCAAGAGTGAGGAGAGGCGTGAGTGCAGGAGTTGTGGTGGGAGATATCTTTGGAGCAATGATACCAAGTTTGGGAGTGGTCTTGAATGATGTGAAGATCCGGAGATTGGCGACTGTGATAGATGAGCTATCAATGAATACAGCAAAGTCGCTGGTACTCGTGGAGGGAGAGATGTTGTCGATAAGGACAATGGTTTTGCAGAATCGCCTTGCTTTGGATGTCCTGTTGGCAAAAGAGGGCGGAGTCTGTAAATTGTTGAAGGTTCAAGAGTGCTGTACTTATATACCAGACCACAGTAAGGATCTGGAGAAATATATAAGTAACATCACTACGATCCACATGAAAATAGCAGACTTGACTGAAGAGGGAGTTTGGGAGAAGGTTGGCAAAGGATTCGGTCAAGTGGGGAGTTGGTTTGCTAATTTGGGAAAGGGATTCCTCGGCTATGTTCTGAGACCTCTCCTTATCGTGGTGGTTTGTGTGGTTTGTCTGTGGGGTTTGATTAAAGCATATAAGTGGTATCGAGCAGGCAGAGCTGAGAGGGCCTTGAGAGAAAATGAGACGAGAATGGCTAGATTGCAGGACAGTCACTATCGAAACCTTAAGAGTTTGGAGAGATTCGACAAGGGAGAATGGCAACGAGTTCTGTTTAGGTCGGTTCTTTCTCCAAGAGAGTGAAAGGGTGTGATGACAGGAGTCATCAAAGGGGGGAACTGATAGAGCGCTATGCTCTCGTAAAATTTGTAGGGGTGCATCATAATCATCCTTAGTTCACACCCGCATATATCTCGACATATATATATATAAGTGGCTAGTAAAATGTAATTTGAATTGTATTATTAAAGTGAATAAGAGAGTAGTCATGTTATTATAATCATGCAAATGTAGTGTAGTATTGAAATGTGCTTAAAATGATGCATAGATGATTTAGTTTATGAGCAGTTGAGATGCAGTAGTTAACATGTATGATATTAAATTGCACGTGTAGTTTATGTTTGCATATGAAATGTATGAGCTTATGCTTAAAGAAATAATTAAGAGTTGTGTGTTTAAATTGTGTAAAGGCCTGACTGCATATACGAAAAGGAAAGGCCTATTCGTTCTTATGTTAGCTTATTTTGTAGGCAGAGAAGGTGTTCTCATGGAAAGGCTCTCTGGGCACAGTTGGTAGATTCGTGCAGAGGGAAAAAGTCTGTTGAAACGCATCTTCTGTTGCAGGTGCAAGGACATATGCCTCGTTAGCGAAAGACTGGCTCTTTGTTTCAAGAGTTAGGGTGGTGGGAGGCATTGAGATGGGAGTAAACTGGAATGTAGGGATGATACTTTCAGCGGAGAAGGTGCCTGGGACTCAAGGTCATCGTAACCGTCCTGGATGAAGTAAGAGTTTCGATGGAAAAGTACGAGAAGGAAGACTTGGCCGAAGAGGCGTGCCAAGGGCGTGTTCAATTGTATGTGCATTTTGTACTAGGGACAGTGCCCCGAGGGAGGAGGGCAGAGAAGAGGTAGAGGAGACGAGAGAGAAGGGCAAAGAGAAAGACCTTAGGAATGAGCATCTTAGAACGAGCTCGAAATGCTATGTGAGTGCACTTCTTAGGAAGGCTTCACAGCTGACACCTTATTCTTTACTCTTGCCTGGGAAGTCGTTAAGTAGGTATGCCACTTTAGTGATAGAGTAGGGACAGCTAATGGTTTTATGCTTATTAGGTAAATGAAGAATAACTAGAGATTGGAGCAGTTATCGCTTGTCTAATACTTCTGGAGCTTACGATTCTTCTTATCCTTAGTCGGATGAGACTCTTGCGTAGGATGCTATTTGTATTAGTGCCCATCTATTTCTTTAACCTCGTGTTGAGGTGCTTGCACGTGCAGTTATTCTTGGCTGTAATAAACCCACAAATTTGAATTCGGAGTCCGTGGTCTTTTAAGGTAAAACTAGATTCTAAATTGTTGCATAACCGAGAAAGATTATTCCCTTCACACTATTCAGCAGGTAAAAAGATCTTGGCGACCTGAAGATTCTTAGAGGTGGTAAGATAAGAATCAGCGTTATCAATGTTGATGATAGAAGCAAGAAAGGATGTAAAGGAAGCATGGGTGCAGTGCAGTAATGCAAGGAGAGGAAAGAATGAAAGAATGAGAAGAAAGAAGGAAGGGTAATAAGGAATGAAAGAAATGAAAAAAGTAATGAAAGAAGTAACAATGCAAGGTGAAGGAACAGAACAAAGGTGGAAAGGAAAGGAAAGAAGGGATGAAAGAAAGAGAGAAAAAGAAGAAAGAAAGAAGTGACAAAATAAGTGAAAGTGAGAATGAAGCAAAGGAAGCAAAAAGGAAGAAAGGAGAGAAAGGAAAAAGAAGGATTGAAGGAGAGAATGAAAAAAGGAACCAAATAAACAAGGAAAGGATAGAAAGAGACAGAACAAAGAATAAGAAAGGAGGAGTGTAGGAAGCTGGATCTCTATTTACTATACCTAAAAGAGGTATAGTGTGCAGAGAGTCTAGGGGATCCCCAGAGGCTTTACAGAGTCTAAAGTAGGTAATACTAATGCTTTCTTTTGTGGTAGTGTAGGCGAGCAGTAAGGCTTATCAGGTGGTAGTGTTCTGCATTTTTTGTACACACAGTGGCAATAAACGTGACACACACTCAATGAATAAATCTGAGACCAATTTATAAAAATAATACTTGATTATATTTATTTCGTAGAACCACAGAACTTTGTTGTAGGCAAATATGTTTTGTAATAGAAATACTGATCAATATCAAAAGTGGACACAGTGCAATTTTCAAACTTTGCAATGTTAACCTACGGGAAGAAGATAATATTCAGCAAACATATAGATAACATCGACTTACAAGACTAGTCTTCAGGAGTTAAGATCAGTATTGGGCAAGGTTCAGTTTAGCACCAACAGTACACCACTAGCGGCACAGGGGACGTCCGGGATCAAATACGGTGTTGGGGGCCCAATACAACTGAATGAAGAATGGGGCAATCGAACAAAGGCTGCTTACAGGTAAGTAACAGCAGCTTGGGTAGCCAATGGGCCACTTCCCTGGGGTGTCAATACCCTCTATATGCCCACCTCCCGTGGGAGGGGGACATAGCCCTAGCCCTGATTCGATAAGTCCCACCATCTTCAAGATGGTGGGCACTGAAAAGAGTACTTCACCTCGCCTCCAGCACCTGAGGGGTGAAGTTGGCAGAGGGGGCACACCTCCAATTCTTTCTAAGTTTTCCCACCTGTCCTCCCGCCAAAAAGGGGGTAAAGACAGGAAGTGGGCCTGCTCCTTCTAACAGGATAGGCTAGGGTCATGTTACAAAGGCGGCAAGGCCTTTTAAGCTCCCTGCACAGATGAATCATCCTGACCAAGGGGAAGTGTGAACACCTCCACCAAGGAAAGTAATTGTTCTCGACCTCTGAGCATGCAGGCACTCACCCCATGAGGTCAGAACACTGTCTGGTGGTAGCAGGCTGGCTTAGGCCAGTCGGTGACCACACTAAGGGTTGGTAGGCTTCAGGGGACCCTCTAAAAGGGCCTCCTGTGTGAATGTATTAATAAATCCATCACTGGCATCAGTGAGGATTTATTAAGACAAGATGTTTGGTACCAAACATCTTTAAAATCAGTGAAGCCATCATGGAGCTAGGAAACTCGTGTTACCAAGTATCCAGCCCATGTACATTTTATGGCTTCCCTGTGCACTTGCAACATCTCAGAATAGACTGGACATTGTAGGCTCATATCTGCTCATGCTGATATGCCCTCACATAGGATATAGTCCACCCTGCCTTAGAGCTAAAAGCCTGCAGTAGGGGTGACTTCCTTATACCTTATGCAGTGATGGCTGTCATGGCACACAGGGCTGTGTGTCATGTCGACTCTTCAGATTTGTCTGCACCAAGACAAGCAGCCTGCAAGGACAGTATGCATAGACTTGGTGAGGGGTCTCTGGGATGACAAAACCAGTGCTGCAGCCCCAGATGACCCTCTTCAGTACCCATGCCCTAGGTATCAGGAGTACCACTTACTAGCAGACTTACAGGGGTAACTGAAGTAGTGCCAATTGTGGTATAGTTTTAGGGCAAGAACACTGGTACTGAGAACCTGGACAGCTGGGACCCAGTAGACCTCATTCAAAGTTGCTTCAAAAGCCAGTTAAAAAGTGTGGGGGGAGTACTGCAACAGAAACCCAGTTTCCTACAAGGAGCAGGAAAGGAAATTAATGAGAAAGAAAACAGAGGCACAAAGAAAAAAGAAAGAAAGGGTCAGAAAGGAGGGAAGAGATAAAGAGAGAAAGGAAGAAAGAATGAAATAAGAAGACAAAGAAAAAAAATATAAAAGACATCAAAGAGTGTGCTGGGAAGCATTTATTTGTTGTCAGGCTTCTTACCAGGGATCAGCTATACATTGTTCATTTAACAAGAGGGTGTGCTGCATGCTGCTCCTGCACTGCAACTTTGAAAGACTTACATAACTGGGTACAGGTTTTTAAGGTACATCATAAGAGGGAGAGCAGGCCCATACTCCTAAACTCCATTGACAAGCAAGCTACTCCAAGACACCCTGCAAGCTACTGGTAACCTCCAATGGTTTTGGGGACCCCTGGACTAGAGGAAGCAAAAGCTAGGCCCATTCTTTGCTTGTGTGGACAAAGAGAAGAAATGTCCAAAACAACACTGGAACTCTGCAGGTTAAAAGGTCTGAGTAGCGGCAAGGAGAATCTCTGCTATGAGCAGCCCATCCGGCACTGCTGCTGCAGCCAGAAAACTCCTCTTCCTGCCATCACTCCTCCATGCAAAAGGAGTTGTAATCTACATAGCCCAAATTTAATGGTGAGATTGCCTCATGCATTTCAGAAAACATGTTACACGTATTGAAGACTTACCCATGCAGTGAGTGTGTTTCAATAGAACAAGCTCATATTTGGTCATTATTCAAAAACATGAATCGTGCAGTACTGCAAAAGTCATTCCCACTCCAAGTCCCCTAAATTAGATTAAAGAAATGTACGTTCACAGATTATCCACACAAAAAGTATTTAAAGAAGGCAAGTAAACATGTACAAAACACATGGCCCACCAAAGAAGAATATTTATTTAGAAAAACACCACTAATTCTATTAAAAAATAATATGTGGTTGCAAAATGTAAGTTTACAACCAAATTCATCTTACTTATGCCTGCCACGGATTCATAAAGAGATTCCTGGCGGTCGTCAGCCCTTTTAAGTGTGCTGAGAGCTTCTCCACAAGTGTGGAGATCACAGCACCAGTAAATCCCACTCAAGGGTGGGCTTTAGGGCGTTTTGGGGCATTTTATGGCATGGTTAGCCTTGTTTGTGAGCATTCACAAACTTCTCACATTTTCATTTACAGCCTGGAAGGGTCATATTTTTATCCCAGCCAAAGGCTGGCGTAAATTCTTTTTCAGGATGGGAAGGGAAAAGCATCACCCCCAAATTTGGTGGTGGGGGTGTAAAGCAATGGGTTTGTCCATGGATAAAATGGATTTCCCATGGCGAAAGAACAAATGTATTTGCACAGGGAATTCCATTCCCCCTGTGTGGAGTTCTTCGCCATGGAAATCTCTGTACAGAGAAAACATGATCTAAATTTGGAAATAAAATTATTTTCCAAGGACTCCCTATGCAAACCTGCTCCAGGTGCACCTTTCTGTGTGGATCCCATCTGGAATTTGTGTAATTCAGAAAGTAGTATCTCTACACTTGGACATAGATGTAAACCTCTGAGTGTGAATTTACTACTACCTTTGTGAATCAGCCCCAATATTGCACGCACACGCACTTTACTAGACAAACATTGAAAGGATTCATATTCAGACAGGAGAAAACTTTACTGTGCACTTCATAATTGCACTTGGTCACTGTCATTCAGGAAACACGTTTTTCAAGAAGCATCAAAAGAAGCAATGGGTATAGACTTCGACACCTTAAAAATATATTGCAAGCATACTGAAATACATCAGTGAAGTAATCTAATGAAATAAAACACCACTGCTAATTCATTAATGAATTCTGGCTTCCTGCCATTACTCCAGAACTCAATTGTGCAGTATTCTTTTCAAGTGCTATGAATGTATTTGCTTAACTGAAAGTATCTTAACTGATGCGTTTTGGTATTTTAGAGACTTTTTAGGTGTTTTAGTAAATGGCCATTGGAGCCTTACCTTTAATGAAACCTTTCTTTTTTCATTTAACAAATATCTAATTTTTAGACATGGAAACGCTTGATTATTCTGTTGTTTAGGATTGTAAATGTTAAGTGTACTGACATCAATTCAGTGTTAGCCTTTTATCCTTCTGAGACTGATAAAATGGATGAGATAAGCTTACTGGAATTCAAAACTGCTGCAGTTTCACATAGATGTCTGCAGGGGTGTCAGTACTGGCACATATCCCCACCTACCAAAAACTGAATATCACATGCATGAAAAAGAATGATTAATAGTCTACTTTTTTACCAGATGTAAGAATGCAATCTTTCTTTTTTCAGTTGTTTTTTAAATCGTGCTGCACTTTATCATTGCTCTTACAGATCCGCAAAATAAAACCAATATTCAAATGTATGTTCAAGAGCCTCAGGAGGCATCTTTCTGTCACATCTGCTGTCTCTGTATTTTAATTGCCATTTGATTCTTTCTTTTCATGGGATTGTTGCTCGATAACCCTACTGTTTATGTGTAAATGAGGAAGGATGTGATTACAGCAGCTTCATCCCTGCTGTGATTTCACACCTGTCCCCCACATTTTAAATACTGCACTTCACTGCTCATGAACTCTGAGCTGAAAAGATTGGGGGGTATATTCATGTACGGGTTGTGTCACTTTTGCACCACACAATGGGATGCATACGTGGTGCGACCCTAAAATGTGATTTATCAAGCCACGCAAGGTCAATTTGCGTGGCCCTGAGTGGCTTGATCAATCTGGAGTAACGCACCACAGCTCAAATCGCTGCATTGTGTTACTCTGCCCCAGGGAGGCCTTCCATGGGCGTTGTGTGGGTATTCCCATGCAACACCCATCAATTTTGACGCATTCACAGATTTACCATTATTGGTAGACCTGGGAATGAGCCAAAATGCTTTGTACTGAGGTACTCGTGGTAATTTCTCTTTACACCTCATCTTAGGATTCACTTATTTATTACTTTACACATCTTTCCCCGAGGTCACTGTATCACCTTTGTCTCTTGGATTAATATGTCCACAGATTGTCTGTTTTGTTAATAATTTACTCCTTCATCACTACGTTAGGGGAGGGCAAAACTCAGCATCCTCATTTACTACTGGGTGTACACGTTTGCTTCATGGTGTTCCTAGGGGTGCATGAGTGTTTTTGCACCTTTCCGCTTCAACATACACAATTTATATTTACTGGTGGTGGTTTTTTAAATATCCGTTTTACCATGGGGCTCTTCACAACATGTATAAATACACGTCTCTTTTTAAATAAACACAAATTACTTTCCCAGTGTTCACAAATATTTGTATTGAAATTCACATTTATTTGTAACTATTGCAGCCTTGAAAGAGTTGTGATTAGCCAAAATACGTGTCGGCTGCCTGACATTGTTTAAGAGTTCACAATCAGACCTGTTTCAGTCTTTGAATAACTAACAAATAAATTACTAGAATTGAACCACTTCTGTGACTACTCTCTATGGAACATTGTGGACTATGTCTTAATGTGTTCTTCGGTATCATTTGTACTGCATGTTGTTTGTTGCTCTTGGCAAATAATAGAAATTCTGTCTTGGTTGGGTTGAGCTTCAGGTAAGCTCTGGACATCAAGGTCTGGATGATGCGCAAGCACTGTTTAAGGCTTTGGATGTCTGAAGCAGAGGAGACTTTCAAGTAAAGTTGTGTATCACCTGCTTATTGGCGAATCTTGAGGCTATCTGTGAGCAGCGGATCCCATGTAGAGGTTGAAGATGACAAAAGACAGTATGGAAACCCTGGAGGACTCTGCATGTGACAGGGAACTTTTGTGACCTGGAGGTGGCCATGTGAACAAACTAGTGTCAGTTGGAAAGGTAGGAGGAGAGCCAGTAAAGGACATTGTCAGTAAATTCCATTCCCAATTACAAGGTGCGCATGAGGGTGGGATAGTCGACTCTGTTGAGGGCAGCTGAGAAGTCTAGCAATATCAGGAGGTAGGGGTCTTCTTCAGCCGTGGTCAACAGGGCCATTTTCTATTATGTGTAAGGTGGTGGTGTCTGTGCTACAGTGTGATCTGATGCAAGACTGCTAGTCATGCAGGAGATAATTAACATTGATGTGGTCTTGAAGTTGAACATAGACTGCCTTTTCAATGATCTTGTAGATGAATGGTAGGTGAGTGATGGGCTGGTAGTTGGCAAGGTCATCAGGTTTAGTGTAGGTTTCTTTAGGAGTGGGAGGATTTGTCTATTCTAGAGAGCTTCTGAGAAGATGCCTTAAGTGAGGCAGGCATTGGCAATGGTAAGTAGGGGTAAAAGCCATCTCCAGAGATGCTTTGATGAAGGATGATGCTAAGACATCATCTTCATAAGTAAGTCAGTCAGATCTGGGAGAGATAATGCTTTAAAAGCTGAGGGTGTTAAAAAATAGTCAAATAATTTAAAGAAAGGTGTCAAAATAGGTAAATAATTGAACAAATGGCAACCAAAGGAATAATAATGTGTTTCAAAATAATATGAATCAATTGAAAATATGGATTTAGGGAACACCTAACTAGATTTGTCCAATTTTAGTGCAGACATCTACAGAGAACATACTTTACAAAGACCCAAAATCTGCGCACATAATAGAATATTAAAAGCTCATGCCCCACTGACATGCCTCGCTAATGTTGGGTTGAAAACATATTTATGTCAGAGAGAAGCCTGATTGTGTCTATTCTTTCCTCTTACACCATTTTTGAATACGTTCAAGTCAATAAAACAGGACATTCAGCACAGTTTAGCATTTAACATTATGTACACTGCTTGAAGGGAAACATATTTAAAAATGGCATAAACACAATAAACAAATATAGTGAATGTTTGTTTGACGTTGTTTCCCATCACATTGACTCAAGGGAGCATCCAGCAACAAACATAGGAGGAAGCCTTCTAGGATAGCCAGTTTTCCAATGGATTGTTCCTTGCCAACCTAGGATGAGAAAAGACCTCAGTATAGAAGCACCCCATAATTCCGTGTGATATATTATATCAAATATAAGATGGGTTTGCTGTCTAACACTCCCAGTTTAAAAAGTGCCTCTGAGAAGTTCAGTGATGGAAATTGGGAGTGTTTTGGATTTTCTTGTGGGATGCAGTGGTTGATGAACAGGTGAGGGCAAAACTTAGCATCTTTGCCATGGTGGACCACCAGCAAAGTTGGAGTTATTTTGCCAGTTTCCTTGGGTCTCTGACATTTGGATAAATAATCTATTTGGTATAAACAGACTTTGTTTTACTGTTCTTTTACTTGACATCATTTGTGATTTTACTGTTCATAACTACTTTCATTTTGTTTATCATGGTTTACTCTGCTTCAGTTAGACTGTTCTGAATTTTAATGGTCCAGTAGGACCTTTTGTTACTAACTCTGTTTCACTGGTCCTTTTTGTTGTTCATTTATTGCAGCTCTAATTTTGTATCCTGGCATCATTTTTTTATCATGTCATAATATTTTTAGTTGATGCTTTCATTGTTCTTTGCTGGTATTTTATCTTCCTTTCACGCTACTGATTTTGCTTAGTATGGGTTCTAGTTCTTTGGAATATCCTTCTTTATCTTCATGGGTCCTTGACCCAATTTCTAAAACATTAAATCTCATCTTTTTCCACATTACCTCCTTACATTTCCATGTTGTTTTTTTGTAATGCAAGTGGCCGTTGATTAATCGTGTGCCTTTTTATTTGGATTCAATGAATGGGGTTGATGTGCGTTGCTTTCTAGCTTCAGCCACAAGAATCATTAGATAATCAAGTAACCTTTTATGCTCTTCTTTACATGCTAACCTGTGCATGTAAAACATCACAGTCCTCTCCCTGTCCAAATAAGTCTTGAGGATGTGATTTGGTGGTCCTGTTGGTGCTGGTTACTGTTGCTGGACTTCCACCTCCAGTGCTTAACATCCTTGTGTTTTAGCATCTGTCTATTGTTTGTTCACAATTACTTACCTCAGCAGTTTGCCATTTACATGCTGCCACTGGCCATATGTGATCATCCTGTACCTTATATTGTAAAAGTGGAGTAGTTAAGGAAATTATTACATTTGGCTGTATTGCTCAGTATACAGGATTTTCATTAACTCCAAACTAATATAATTAAAAGGAACGGTGGATGTGAGAAGTGGTCCTGGTGAGATAATAGGGTAACTGCCCAGTTTCTGTTGATGGTGTGGGTGGACAAGAATCCATTTTTATTAGGGCCCATACCAATCTTTTTACATCTCTATTGATATTGTTACTTGGGACGTTTACCAAACCATCCAAACCGGATTGAAACTTGGTGAAATGGAGATTATTCACTACCCATCTCAAAAGACATATCAATTTCAAGACTATGTTTGTGCACACAAACATGCACCTGCAAGCACACACATACACACATATACAAACACACACAAAGACTAACATGCAAACTAGCACACAATAGAAACTGTGCAACATTACAGATAAATATGGATCCACTATATCTGCTGGCAGAGGAGAATCAATACCTAGGTTTTCTTCATCTTGACTTTATAATCTTAACAGTGCTGTGTGTCCACCTGGACTATGTAAACAGGGAACGTCTAAGCTTCCATAATTTCTCTTTCACTAACCTGAGAGAGAACAGAACTGAGTCATCCAAAATACTGATGGGTTTGCCATGCTCTTGCCATCCCAAATGGATGCTCTATACAGGTCAGAATGGCCATTCATTTGTGACCATTGCTGCCAAGAAAGAGGTTAATCCAGAACAGGCATTTGAGTTCAAATCATACTCATCTTGTTAACCATCCTCCCACCAGTTAGGAAATCTTTCCGTGGGGCAAGTTGTTCATTCCCTATATCTCTGTTTCCAACACTGGACATTTCTAATAAAATAGGCATCACTGATTATGCTCCAATACCAGAATATTAGGTAACACACACACACATATATAATCACAATGAGACTAATCAGTGACAGTCAAACATCTTTAAATGTTAAATGCCAAAGTTACTTTAAAATTCTTAAAGTATACATCCACACCATTATCTTTACACAGGATGTGTAGTTTAGCTGCTGAGAACTTGGCTGTTTCTTGCTAGAGCTGCTGGTTGTTTCACATGTTTTCCCTATCATGGGGGGGGGGTGCGAGCTTAATGTTCTCCACACTGGAAGGAAGATGAAAGGCTGCTCTGATCATTTGTTACTAATTCAGTAACTGGTGCAGACCTACCCTGTGCAAGCGGGCAACGTGCTTATGTTCTTCTTAAGTGTTCACTCCTGTGCTTGCTCTCGCCCTCTAGCACCGCATTCAGACTTAGCTTATGACGTTGATGTCCTGTATCTGTACCTGTGAAAAATAGTAGGTTTTCCATGCTTTGCAAGATACATGACTCCATTTTGTCCTGTGAAATGCTGCCTTACCCCTGTACATGGCGGGTAAGCCACTAAACCATTGAGGAGAAGCCAGATGAGTGAGCCATTCAAGCCTTTCTTAGTAACTTGTATTGAGCAGGGGGACTTTTTACTTGTATTGTTCCCTCACTGTTCACATATGATATTTATCAAACACATATTATCTCCTGTATTACTGATTTTTCACAGATTTTTTACCTCACCTCCCGTCTTTTCCTTTTTATGCTCCTTCCTTATCTAGAGGTGCGATCAATCAATCAGGATTTGTAGAGCGTGGCTGCTTCACCCGTGAGGGTCTTAAGGTGCTGTGGGATCATGCTGCGGGATCACGCCACCTGTTCCTATTGGTTGAACAACCAGATCTTGTGGTCCTTCCTGAACTTCTGGAGTGATGGTGAGGCTCTGAGGTGCAGTGGGAGGGCGTTCCGTTGACTCACAGGAAAGGAAGGGATGCTAATCTGAGGTAGTCTTTGTCTTAAGTAGCTTAGAGCAGGCAGTACAGTGTGGAGCTGCCATAAGTGCCGCAGAGTAGCCAAGGGATATATGTGATTTGAGTAGAGTGTATTTCTTCATTTGTATTCATACCTCTAAACGTTGGTTTTGACTGAGGGAGGATGGTGCTGTGGTGATTTGGGGTAATGCATTGTAAGGCAGTGCTGAGTTATAGTGGAAGGCGGAACCGAGCTGAGTCGAGTAGTGGAGAAGTCGACATGGTTTGGCTTAGACATATCTGGACCTTTGAGATACATGTGCTGAGCTTAGCCGAGCTGAGTTGCAACCTCTATGATGAAGGCAGCTTGTAATTTTCTTTTTAACTTTAAATATTGTTAGATTCAAAGAAGACAAGGTAGGCCAGTTGTTACATATGCCGGTACAGTGTTATTCTGAATTCTTTCAGGACTCAGCATTCTACTAATAACAGTTGGTATCAGATTTGAGCATGAAAAAGGGGAGAAGGTGAGATAAGGAGCCACATGTGGGCCTCGCCTTCAGTGCAACAAGAACGGCATGATCATCATTGGTAAACAGTAGCAATCAGGGCAGGAAATTAGAAAGAAAGAAAAGAGGAAGAGAAGGGAAAGGGAGGGGGTGGGAAACCTTAGTCAATAGTGTCTTAACTGGCAGTGCAGAGGGATATGGTGTCTGAGGAGATGCTCTGGGAGAGTCTGAAACTAAAGTCAGTATGTAAGTACGGAGGGGTTGCCAAATGTCTTTGGGTCTGGAGAAGGGGGGTTGCAGTGTGGCGTAGACTTTCCTGCTCAAGTCGCAATATGTCACACTCTTGAGCCATGATGCTGTAGTGGGGCGAAGTGCACTGCCCCTTCGGAGGGGGATCTCTCTTTTAGCCAATAGTAAAGCAATGGCAGAAAAGCGCAGAGGCTATGGGGATAGAAGAGACATTGCCCAGGAGGGCCATAAAGGGGTGGGAATGAGTGTCAGCGAGGTCATATGCGATAGGGTCTCGAAGACTGCCATCCAGTATGTAGCGATAACAGGGCAGGTCCATATCATATGTGCACTTAAGAGTCATGCTAGCATGGTAGAGTCTAGAGACTAGGGGGCCGATTCACAGAACTAATCTGAGATAAAATCCTAAACTTACTACTTTTGGTATTCACAGAAGGCATTTAGTAGTAGTAAAGTTAGGACTCCTAACTTTACTACAACTAAACTGAGACAAAATCCTAACTTTACGACTTTCGGTATTCATAAAAGGCATTTAGTAGTAGCAAAGTTAGGAGTCCTAACTTTACTACTACTAAATTCCTTCTGTGAATACCAAAAGTAGTAAGTTTAGGATTTTATCTCAGTTTAGTAGTAGTAAAGTTAGGAGTCCTAACTTTACTACTACTAAATGCCTTCTGTGAATACCAAAAGTAGTAAGTTTAGGATTTTATCTCAGATTAGTTCTGTGAATCGGCCCCTAGGTGTTTAACATCTGGGTCCATGATTAATAGTGTAAGAGGTACAAAGACTTCAGATGCCAGTGGATACGAGGGGAAGTGCGCGCGGATTGTGCCGATCCATCTATGGAAAAAGAATTGAACCATGTGTGTTTTGTGGGAGATGTTAGGATCTGTTGTCGTGGAGATTATGTGACTGTTCAGAAATAAGTCACCAAATGTATGGAGAGCATGTGCGGTAAGAGTGCGCTGTACCAATTTTTCTGAGGTTAGTGGCAGCTAAGGATTGGGAAATAGCGGTAATGCCGGTGAGTATAAGAGGTTCCACCCCAGTGTCACACTGAGTCGCCAGAGGGCCCAGCTTGTCGTTGAGAGAGTCTCTATGTCTGCAGGGTCAAGTTTGAAGCCTTGCCGTAGAAGAGCTGTCAGCGGGGTAGGGTCTGCCAGGTCGCGCTTGGGCTTCGCATATGGTGATACCAATGTTGGGCAAACTGAGATTGTGCAACTAGGAAGTAAGTGTAGAAATAGGGCACCGCAAATCCCCCATGTTCATATGGGAGTACGAGAGTATCCCAGGCCACTTGGGGCCTGTGACCGGCCCAGACGAATCAGCAACCTGCGCAGAGTTGTAAAGAAAGAGATGAAGAGGGATATAGGGATGTTTTGAAACAAATAAAGAAAACGGGGAAAGACAACCATTTTTATGATGACGATCCTGCCCGCCATGGACAAGGGGAGGCGGATCCAGTGCTCAATCTGCTCAGTTAATTTGTTAACGGTAGTCCCGTAATTAAGATAGATGATCTGTTCCCTGTTTCTGTGTAGAAACACCAAGCTAGTGAATATTCACAGTGAGGAGGAATAGCTTTGATTTCTTCCAATTGATATGTAGGTCCGAGAGGGCACCTAAAGGGATTATCTCTCGGATGAGAGGAGACAAATTGTCCGAGTTTTTTTTTACAAACAGCAAGATGCCGTCTGCATACATAGAGATGAGTAACAGGCCCGGTTTGAAGTGAAGAACCACCTGGCAAGTGTTTCTAGTGTAAATGGCAGACCAAAGGTTAAACAACAGCTGCAAATGAGGACAACCCTGTCTGGTGCCTCGCGTAATAGTAAAGAGGTCGGACAGGGAGCCATTGACTCGGTATATGGGCAGTTGGCACGAAGTATAGGAGAGAGAGCAAGGCTGTAAATTTTGGGGGGACACCAAGCCTTTGCAATGTGACATAGAGAAAAGGCCTTCTAAGGAATCAAAAGCCTTCTTTGCATCGAGAAGGGCAACGGCAGCTGCTATCTCCGGAGAGATTCTGTTCAGCACTGAAAAGACCATATGCAGATTTAGCGATGTAGATCTATGGGGTATGAACCCGGTTTGGATGGGGGATATGATTTGTTCCAAAAGCTGTGAGAGCCAATTAGCCATTACCTTGGCTAGGATTTTGTTATCAATATTTAATAGGGACATGGGCCTATAGGAGGTGCATAGGGCTGGGTCTTTGTCTGGTTTCAAAAGAAGGGAGATTGCCGCCTCCCTCATGGAGGGGGGGCGGAATCCTTTATCCAGGGCTTTGGTGTATACCTCCAGGAGGTGGGGTATAAGGAGATCCTTCAACGCTTATAAAAAGCGCCTGTGAGGCCGTCCAGACTGGGAGATTTGGACCCATCTAGTGAGTCTATGGCTGAGGCAAGTTCTTCCAAAGTGAAGGGTTCGGCCAAGAATTGGGACTGCCCTGTGGTGAGCCAGAACTTTGCTATTTCTTCAAAGGTATGCTAGTTGTGCTGTGTCGCCAGGGTCAAGGCGTGTGGTGTATAACGAATTATAATAAGAACTAAGCTTTCTCAGGATATCCTCATTCACCGCAACCTGAGAGCCATCTGAGAGGTGTGGTTTGGTAATGCATCGCCACTCCCGAGGGAGGCGTAGGAAGCAGGCTAATGTGCGGCCCGGGCGCTCGCCCTCATCATAACGGCGGGCTATTGCATACTTACCAAGGTACTCAGCCTCTCTTTCCGTTAGAACTTGAAACTCTGTTAATAGGAGGGTTTGTTTAGCTAAGTAGTTGGGACTTGGGGAGTTAAAAATGATCAAGGGCCGCCAAGTCAGTCTCCAGCCGGGACAAGTCACTGCATAGGGTCCGAAGAATTCCGGGTTGTTTTGATATTCTGACCCCCTGGATATAAGCTTTAACAGCATCCCGCAGCATGACCTGGGTGTCTATAGTGCCAGGGTTTAGCCTAAAGTAGTCAAGGAGTGCCTCCGTAATTCCGAATGGAACACTGTGTCAAGTAGAGCGGTAGACCGAAAGGACCATCTAAGTTACCAGCCTCCTCTGTAGGGCAAAGTGAGAGTCAGTCGGACTGGGGCATGGTCCGACAGCATGCGTGGAAGTCCAGGGGCCAGTGTGTTCAGAGAGGAGCCAATATTCTAACCGAGTCCATATTGCGTTGGGGGCCGAATAAAAAGTGAAACCAGGGGTGTTCGGACAGTGACAGGCGTCTATAAGAGAATAGTCGTCCATCATATCACGAACTGCTCGCAATGCATGGGGCTTGCCACTAGGGCAATTGCTGGTGGTTTCTAGATGGGGGTCGAGGGCTAGGTTTAGATCTCCTCCCAATATTATAACGTCAGTGTCAAAGCAGCCCAGAAAGGGCCGATAGGTCATGAAAGAAGGAGGGGTCATCGACATTGGGAGCGTATATGTTTAGGAGCAGGACCCGCCTTCCCAGTAGAGTGCCCTTAACTAAGATATAGCAACCTTGCGTGTCAGTGATAGTAGTGTGATGATGGAAGGGGAGATTTTTGTTGATCAATATGCAGACACCACGGGAGTAGGAGCCATAGTTCGAAAAGTATCTATGTGTCCCCCAGGAGGCTGCGAAAGTGGGCGAGGATTGAGGGGGAATGTGTGCTTCCTGCAGAAAAGCCACTGTTATGTTGTGGCAGTTTAAATTCGATAACACCTGCTTACCCTTACGGGAGTTGTTGAGACCTCTAATATTCCAGGTGAGGAGCATGAGGTCAACTCACTGCTTATTACCTCCTGTCATTTAAATAGCTGAATATCAATGCGCGTCTCAGAGTCGGTGTGTAGAATTCCAGAATGTGATGACTGGCCTAATGAGAACAGCACAAAGAAAGAAAAGAAAAAGGACATAAAATACTGTTCAAATAAACCCATTACCCCCCACCCCTCACCCACACTGAGCCAAATGGCATCAGCAAATTCCAAATAGAACAGTGATACAAACATAGAACCCAAAAGAGTACATGAAGTACTCCTGGGGGGGGGGGGCAATGCCCAATCTGAACAAGTGTTATAAGCATAGTCAAATATGGTGAGACTACACAGCAAGAATGTGTCTTGGGGGACACAGAACCAGGGGTGAGAGATGGAGGTAGCCTGGTGTGGTCAGCGTGGAATCACAGAGTTCAACCAGGGTTTAACAGGTCAGCACTGTAGGGCATGTTCGGCTCAGGTAATGAACGTTCCTGAGTAGTCCGGGTCTGAGAAGGGCCACCAGGTCCCAGCTGTTTACAAAAGGACAAAACTTCGACCAGGTGCTTTGTTATTCACAATGACCCAGAGCCTAGCGGGGTACAACATACCGTATTTGAGTCCATGTTTGCAGAGCAGTGCCTTGGCGTCGTTGAGCTTTCGTCTGGCCTCCTGGACAGCTAATTTATAGTCGAGATAGAAGGAAACCGTTGTATTTTGATCTTGCAGAGGCGATCTTTCACAGGCCAGTCAGAGCGCAGTGTCCCGGTCCCTGTAATTTAGGATCCGGACGACTATAGGGCGAGGGGAGGGGCCTGTAGGGGGCCCAAGGATCTGTGTGCTCTGGACCAAAAAGTTAAATAAGTAAAGATTCGACAAACAGTTCCGGTGGACCCATAGTCCTTGTTTCCGCAATGCCTGTTATTCGAATATTGTTTAAATGTGATCAGGCTTCAAGGTCCTCGTTCTTAATGGCTACTGCTTCTAGGAGGTGCTCCATTTTCTCTAGGTGGCGTGTCATGTTGTTCGCGTTATCTTCAACTCCAGACACACGCTCCTCCACCGTGTCCAGGCGACGACCATCCTGCCCCAGACGCTCGCCCATGAGATCCAGACGGGAAACCAGGGCATCAAGGTGGGCTTTCTTGGCGCCAAAGCCAGCCCGCAGCTCTGCCATGATTTCCGTTGTGCCATCCAGTGGGTCAGAGGGTGGCGCAGCATTGCAGTTTTCCTCCATGTTGGATGATTACCCGGATCGGTCCGTGGTCTTGGGGGGCTCAAAAGTGAGTCTCCGCTGCTTAGGGTCACCACGGCCCATGGCGGGCGAACGGCAGCACACAAAAGGGATCGCTGAAGTAGGGGTAATTATGAAAGAGTCGATCGAGGTATGTTAATTGAGAGCGTCTGAGGAGTGCGGCATGCCCAATGGGTAAGTGAGGACCAAACGCCTGGTGGATCAGTAGGGAGCGACGCATAAAGGGTCTTGTAAATCCAAGGAGTTCTAAGGCAGTGCACTGTATGCATGAAGGGGATGGTTCAAGTATGTAGAATCCCACCTAGGACAGTGGTAGACCAGCAGGGAGAGTCTGGTAAGTGATGGCCAGAGGGGGGGGCTCAGTAGGCAATTAGGGGCATCATGGGTTGACCCCAAGGGCTCGGCACCCCCGATGCAGCCTGGTGCTGTAGAAAGTAAGCAGGTGCAGTAGTCGCTCCAGGGCTGCTTAGCAGCCACCCGTGTGGCAACAGATGAAGGAGGGCGCAGGCGCTAACCAGGTATGGGACAGTATGATGGTATCGAGTGGCCGTAGCTGGGCCACTCTGTCCCACATGGGTATCCACACCGGCCAGGGGGAAAGTATAGGCCCTGTGTAAGACAGGGGTGAAATAGCGAGGCCTGGACAGTGGGTCTGTCGCCGGGCAGGGAAAGTGTGAGTACAGCAGGGGGGGCTCAAGCCTGATTTCCCCCCACCCCCCCCCCCACGGTACCTGGCGATGTCACCTCACGGGTGGTACAGGTCGGCAGGGATTCTCAGCTGCACCCAGAAGCGCCCCCGCGTCCTCAATCAGCAGCCTCCGTGGCCGGGCTCCCAATCGCCAGAAGGCAGGCGGGTGGTGCAGTGTGTGGCTGCTGGCCAAAGTGGGCCCAAAATGGCGGCCTGGGCCTCCCCTGGCCTAGCCTCCCAGAGACACCCAGGTGCGGTCGCCGGCCGGAGGGAGAGTAGGTCAGGCCAATGCAAGCCACCGCGGCAGGGTGAGGGTAGGTCGCTGAGCAGGGAATGGGCGCCCACTAAATGGTTGTTTACGGTGAGGGGGAGAGTGGCGCCCAGCGGGGGATTCCACCCTGGCCTCAGGCTCACCCCTGTCACCGTAGGGCATCTGAGGCACGCTGAGCCACAGCCACCTGCCCCAGCAGCAGCGATGTGCAGTGATTCCAGTGGGTCCTGATGGTTGGTTTCAGGCGGTCGCCACAGCTCCCCGGGGGCAAGGAAATGTTGTCTCTTTTAATTAAGGAGCGTTCAGCATTGTGTAGCCGTCGGGATAGGGACATAGGCTCTGGAGCGTCAGAGTCAGGCGGCTATGTTGGTCAACGGCTTAGCCACACCCCCGCAGCTTGTAATTTTAAATGGGAGTTAGCTTCTGATGAAAAAGTGGTTGAAATTGTGGTTCGAATAAATTTACTTGGTGATTAAAGCAAATATCAAACAAGCTACTGGGAGTAGTTCAAGACATTTTGAAAACTGTAAAAGGTGACATATAACGTGATTGGGGAGACCTGCCTAATAGCTCAGTAAACAAAAAAAAAGTCATCCAAATGCAGAGAGGAATGTAAAGATTAAAGACAGCGGACAAAGAAGCAACAGAAAGTGTATCTGAAGGAAAGAATCCTAGCGACAGAATCTGAAGTAGTGGTACTCACAGTTTTATTAAGCATATTTATGAAAAGTAAAAATATGCAAAATCGCCATTGCAAGGGATGTGTTTCTGACTCTCCTGAATCTGTCTTTGGTGTAGCAGAAGAACTTGAGTCACAGTGTACAAATGTAAACAAACATATGTAAAAGAAAGAGGATGATCAAAGTTCTTTAAATCCCAATGCTGATAGCTTTGTTTGAACCAAGATTATATTATCTCATTGAGTGAGCGTTTCATACACAACTGTTGGGAAGGCTCTGAAGGAGGTATGATGGTACTGAATGAGAATGTTAAATTAGAGGAAGGAAGGCACAGCAGGGCTGAATAATGTAATGTCTGCTCACTCTGGTGTCAATGTCGAAATTGCCCGTCCCGCCTCCCAGGAAAATAGTGAAATGCAGCACCAGAAGCAAAAGGTGAAAAGGTGCAATCTAAGCACGCAGATTTTGATTCATGCAACCCTTACCCAGTGACTAGACTGTACAGGCATTTGAAACATTCATTTTAAAAGAAATTCAAGAAGTCTCTATAAATTAAGTATAAAATGAAATGGTTAGGCTTAGACGCAAATAAAAGACGCAAAGTTTAATGAGCATGTTCAACATACAGTGCATATACTAAACCCCCAAAGACCAAAACTCAATGTCAGGCAACGCAGATGGCAATAACGGAGAATAAATGAATTAAATATGATTGACAACAACATCTTAAAAAATGTTGGAACAAACACGGCTTCTGGTAAAAGGTGAGATGGCTGTATGTAAAAAGGATAAACCCTTAAAGGAGCAACATAAAAACGGCAAAATTGTTTTAGTAGAGGCTAATAAAACAAATGATAATCCCGATGATGGAGCGGCTGATTAGAGCAGAAGGATTATTGTGAATACTAAGATGGCCACTCCTAATGGGCGCTTTGGTTCATCTGTTGGCTTTCGAGGAGAGGACGCCCTGGAAGGTGAAGGTGTCAGCAATGAAAATATCCCGGATATACAAGAAACGGATGGCTTTAAATTAAAAATAAATGTAGGGGCAGATTTACAAGCCCCTTGCGCCACTTTTGCGTCACTTTTTCCATGTTAAAAGTGACGCAAAAGTGGCGCAAGGGGCTTGTAAATCTGCCGCGTAATGTCCAGTAGGAAAAACGGAAGCATCGGGATCTGGCTTGGTGCAAGAAAGAGAACTACGTCAGCGAGCATACCATTTGATAGGAGTGCACTACTCCAAGGGGTATATTCACAAGAACGTGCGCTAAACATCTCCAAAAAATGTTAACTCAACTTTACACATCGCAGCCTATTGCGGGAAAATAACCCTGTGTTAACGTGGAATTCACAACACGGCGGTACCATGCGATAGTCTGCCGAAAACGCGGCCAATGTCCGCGATACAACCACCTCGACGGAGATACAAACACAAACCTCAACACCAAAAAAGGTGCGATGAGCCCATTCGCGATGAGGAAAGCAGCAATAAGCAGCGCCAGACCCGCGACACACACACGGCAGGCGGGAATAAGCACAACAAAAGCCTGAAAAAGAAAGACAAATCAAACAGAAAAGAGCAGCGAAGCAAAATGGAGGCAACCGGAGCCAGTACACAACCCCACAAGCCCCATTGGCAACAAAACATTGTACATGGCAGGCCATCGTGGACAAGGTGAATGCAGCCGGAGAGCGGAGGAGGACAATGGAAGAAAACCAAAACAGCTGGAATGATGCGAAACGCACAAACAAGCAAAAACATGCCAACAACCCAAAGGCAGCAATGCACACCGGAGGTGGGAGCCCAGCGCCACACCAGGAGCTGGATGACATGGAGAAAATGGTGTCCACCACATCAGTCTGGAGATGGTGGCAGGACCCGGGGACCGGAAACTGCCCAAAATCAACAGACACAACAGCAACAGGGAGAGGAACGACCAGGGACTGGGGGGACGGGGGGAGATGGGCACAATGGCACACATGCACAATTAAGCACAGCACAACTGCAGACAAACCATGCCCAAGAGTAACAACACCAACCAAGAGCACAAGTCACACAACCCGGCAATATCACACTACTGAACAAGCACAGAAGTGAAAACCACACTGCCTGAAAGGGAGAAGGGTGAGCCAAATCAGAGCTGAAGGGACATCTCACACACAATGCAGCACACACACATAGGAAGCAGAGCACCCCAACATCGAACACAATGTGGTACAAACAGCAACATTTGCACAACCGAACACAGGACACAAGTGCACCCGCCTGTGGCCGGTAAATGGCCATACGCGTCTGGCAAAGCACGAAACAGGGACATGATAATGCACAAGTACAAACCCACAGCCCTGATGGGGTAGCAATGCACGTATGGCAGGGACCCAGATAGGCCGTGACACACACATTGGCATACAAATCAAGACTCAACACAGTTGGAGACAAGTGAAAGTGCGGAAATTTTATCAACAGGTGCGTGTCATTACGGCCAAGAGAAGTGCCACGATATGCAGACCAATGCAGCAGCATGTCTGAATGAGGAACGTTTGAAAGCTCCCATGTCCACCCCGGGGGAGTCCATCACCAACACAAGTCAGTGCCAACCCGCGTTGGTTGTCCGCGCATGGATCAGGAGTCCAGGCCAATGCAGCCATGTCCACTGTCGTCTTGGGACATGTGACCAGATCCTCAACATGCAACCAGGCGTCAGGACACGCGCAATGGGTCACATCCAGTTGTGGCTGCAGGTACCTTGTCACTCGTCTATGAACACGAGTGCAGCAGCGTAGGCCAACATTTCCAATAAGAGATCGTTGTCCACCACATCTAACATGTCGGCGACGTAATCCATCAGCTGTCCCGAACAGATGTGCTGACTCCAACCCCTGGCCCCAATTTGCACCAAAGCCCAATCGGGAGCGGCTCAATGTGGTCACTGCACACGACGACTCGTGCAATCTCCCAGGTCCAGTTGCCAGCATGCATGCCAAACATCCAGGCATGCCATAAACGGGCATCACAGTGACACTCCTGGTCGTGGGCCAACAGGGGGAGCACACACACGTCGAAATCCAGGTCAGCTACCGTTACGTTGGAGAGGCAGACATCCATGGTCCACTCGAATATGCACGAGCGACAATGCAACACAGGCTGAACGCAGGTGACGTTCGCAAGGCGGAAGCCCAGCCGGTAACTGATCCGCAGCACTGCCAACGGCAGTGCCCCCAGTACATGCAGCAGACATGCACGGTACAGGTCCACGTGACTGGAGTTGAGCATGTGTCCGGGATGGTCTGCCATTGCGTCAGTGGCTCTGGTTGAAACGGCACTGTGCTGACCCGCGCCAGTCCTGTGGATGAAATGGCACAGCTCGGAGCAATGAGCAGTGTCTGTGTGCAACGGGTGCAGGCCTGGGGTGGGTTGGGAGTACGTGTGCAGGCCATATCACGCACGCTAACTACGACCAAGGACTTCTGCGTGTGGGATGTGTACACGTTGGTCTCACGTCAGGCAGTGCGTAGTTTGGGAGTCGCAAGCAAATGCTATCGTATCTGTCAGGGGGTGCTGGCCACATGCAAGTTCCGTCTCGGAGCTGCAGATGTGCTACCGCCTGATAGTTCAGACAAAGGACCTTTCATCCCTACAGTAACTTCACCATCTGCATGCATACAGGAGATGTACAGAGGCCTGTCGTGGGTGTGGTGGGATGTCTGTGACCCAGGGAATGATGGATGATATGCCCAGCATGTGGCACAGGAGCTGCCTCACTGTGTGTTACGTTGCCTCACAGCTGCTCCTCCCTCCCACAAGCCTCCACACTTGTGTGCGCTGCACGGTTGTACCACGTGCACTCCTACGGCACACCATTGTAATGCCTGTCCGCGCATGTCCAGCGGCATGCCAACAACACCGTGAAGCTGGCCTTTGAGGGTGTGTGGCTACGTGAGTGTAGGCCAATGGTCCGGACAGGGCGGACACAGGTGTACAGTCCATGGCTTACAGTCCATGGCTGGCTGTGATCGCGCTGCGATTGAGGCTAGGCAACTGACTTATGCAGCCGCAGGACTGATACACATAACACTTGGCATGCATGTGCCAAGACCCCGAGCGGTCTTGCGCTCCTACATTTCCCCGTACGTGCAGGCCCGCCCTCCTGGTGCATGCTACATTGCACATCGACTACTGTGGCCCTGGTGGCGACAATACCCCAACACAGAGACACACTTACCGCACTTCCTGCTCAAGGCCAGACCAGAGCCACGTCCTGATCCCCCTGCCGAATCAGCACACCCCTGTGCTGACCTGACGTACGCCGGACCAGCACACGCCGCATGTGCATGCAGGGGGGCGGGCGAAGCTACATGTCCAAGGTCTCAGCCACTGCTGAGGTGACATGGTATCCTCCGCTGAAGACAGCACACTGTGATGTTGCAGGGCTCGGGCACATCATGCTGACATAATGACCACACGGACACACTTTCTTAGATGGTGGGAATGGCTACGGGCACGTGCGCCCGGCCACTTTTATTAGCAGGCTCACATGTCGAGTTACACCTGTGTTGAATGTGTGTGGGGTGTGTGCACACCAGCCGTCATGGAGTGCCTGGTGCAGTCAAAAAACGACAACAGTGTACATCGTTAAGGACACACCCATTCAACCATAAGGGCCCCATGACTTGAGCTGCACAGAGTTAGTGGCCCCGGATGCACAGCGTCCTGCACGGGCCTACCGCCACGGGCCGCTGACTTGCGGTGCACTGGGGCAGGGTCACGAGAGCAGAGCAGGTTTTCGTAGATGGCAAAGGGGGTTGTCGCAGAGTGTCTCGGTGGACAGTGAAAGGTGTACCCCCAGGGCATGATGCAGAGGGCAGAACCACGCTGAAACAGTCACTATGGTGGAGGTGAATGGAACAGACACATGTCTGACACCAAGTCCGGTCCAGCCAGATGATGAAGCAGACAACCCCCAGGCCATGGACTCAGACGCCACCAAAGTCCAACCAGAAAGTGCCCATGACTCATTGTGCACAGAGTTAGTGGCACCAGTGCTGATAGGGGATGCCGCCTGCGATGAGGCGTGTCCAATGGTGTGGACTCCTCCACATCTTACCCAAGACACAGTTCCACATGTGTGACCTACTCGACTGCAGTGTAGGCCTGAGGCAGCTGTCAGCAGGGGCCATTCATCGAGTGTCGCCGGCATACGTTGGATGGTCCCACCGGCCTGCGTAGTTCAGGTTCAGTGGCACCACGGGACGCGAACTTGCGGTGAACAGGGTTGATGGCACCAGGTCAGTTGTTGCTGGTGTTCGGTCACCTCCGTGACTAGGATCCGGCTTTCATCCGGACTGAGCCGCATCTTCCTCTTACTCCTCTCCGTGCGTTCCCTTGTATGGACTCTGCCATTCATGAATCATGACTAAGTGCTGGATGTGGGACCTACTGGAGCGCAATGTAGGCCTGAGCCAGTAGTCTGCAGGGGCCCACAAACACGTGTCGCCGGCTTGCGTTGAACAGGGTTAGTGGCGCCACGTGTCGCAGGCTTGCGATGCAGACTTTTGCTTCACTGATCGGAGGGAGTTCAGCGATGTGAACGCTGCCACGGACTTGGGCTCACTGCCATTCAAGACTCAGGACACAGTTCCACATGTGGGACCTACTGGGCCGCAGTGTAGGCCTGAGCCCTCATCCACGTGTCGCCAGCTTGCGTTGAACAGGGTTAGTGGCACCACGTGTCACAGGCTTGCGTTGAACAGGGTTGGTGGCACCACGTGTCGCTGGCGTGCAATGCAGACTTTTGCTTCACTGATCGGAGGGAGTTTAGTGATGTGGACGCTGCCACGGACTTGGGGCCACTGCCATTCAAGACTCAGGACACAGTTTCATATGTGGGACCTACTGGAGCGCAGGGTAGGCCAGAGCCAGTAGTCTGCAGGGGCCCACAAACACGTGTCGCCGGCTTGCACTGAACAGGGTTAGTGGCACCACGTGTCGCCGGCTTGCATTGAACAGGGTTAGTGGCACCACGTGTCACCGGCTTGCATTGAACAGGGTTAGTGGCACCACGTGTCGCAGGCCTGCGATGCAGACTTTGGCTTCACTGATCGGCGGGAGTATAGTGATGTGGACGCTGCCACAGACCTTTGGTCACTGCCATTCAGAACTCACGACTCAGTTCAACATGTGCCCACAACTGGGAGGAAGAGGACGCCGGTGGAGTATGTCAATGAAAAAGGAGTACTGTGGGCCAGCGTCGTGGAGGCCAGCGATGGTCTGCGGAGGCTGCAAAGGTCACGGGACTGGGGCTTGGAGCTTGCACCGGCAAGTGGTGGGCCCTCTTTGACACACGCCGGTGTCGGCAGGTGAGCGGAGCCTCTTTGGTGTGCTGGGGCAGGCATGACGGGTCTGGGGACCAGCGGCGCACAGGGACACAGGCCCCACCGCGCTCTGTGCCGGCCTCGTGGCGGGCTGAGAGGCGCCACCCTTGCAGACGCGTTGGCCATTCCGAAAGAGAACCACGCCCAGTATGACAGGCTTTTTATTCACACCCCTACGCAGGCCTGGCGTACGCAGGGCCAACCCACTCCACCCGCGCATGCAGGGGGGGACGTAACGTGCGACATTTCCGTGTTCTGCCCCACAGCCTGTGGGGACATGGTAGCGTCCACTGGCCACTACACTCCATGCACCAGCAGTTAATCTCCACATGGCCATTTCCGTGGTTTGCACACTGAAGTCTGTCCGGCACCTCCACGCCACACCTGGCATTTGGTAGGTTCACATTCATTAGTCACTTGCCGCTCTCGCACATGCCTGCTCCAAGCCTCTCCTCACATCCTGCTATTGTGTGGCTGTGGTGCCATGCCCTGGCTGGGTTGTGGGCATGGCAAGCCCAGGTTCCCAATGGAGTCGTGTTGTCGTGTCTGGTCGGTTGGCATGTTGTGTGGCATGTTAAATGTAGTTGTGCTGTGTGCCCATTGCCAGTGTCGTGAGTTGCATGACTGTGGGTTGGAGGTGTGTGGTGTGTTCATTTTGGACTTACCAACGAGCAGTGCATTTCCATATGTGCCATCCTGGGAGCGCTGGTTGATGATGGACTGTCGGGAGATGTAGGAATCATGCACTCTGCCTGGGGAGTTGGCCACGACATTGTTGAGGAGTCCCGGGCGGTCCACTATTGCCTGCACATTCATGGGATGCGTGTGCTTTCTGTTGAGGTCGTTGTGTGCAGTGTCGGCAGGGGGCACGAGGGGTACATGTGTGCAGTTGATTGCCCCCGACACATGAGGGAATCCAGCTATGGCATGGGAGCCTTGCTTGGTCTCCAGCTGCTCCTGCGCAGTGTGGGTGGAGTGGAAGTGCTGGGGTACCGGGCTGATGTTGGCATCCAGGACAGGTGTGATGAACTTGGATGGGGCTGGCTGTGAGACTCCTCCGACTCTGGCAGTTGTGGGTTGGAAGGTACCAAAGGCCAACATGTGCAGCACAGCCGGCAGCTTTGTCTGCGGAGGGATGTTGGTTGTCCGCTGTGTTGGTACCGTCAGCAGGTGGGCGATGTGGGTCAGGATGCGGGGGATGGTTGTCCTTTAGGGCCTGTAGTGGGCAATGTCCTCCTCTGGCGTTCGGTCTGTGCGGCTGGTGCGTTTAAGCTGGGTCCGCTGTCTTTGTGTACACTGCCTCTGTGGTGGTCTGGGGGGGGGTGGGACGGGTCCTGGGGTGTTGGCGGGCCTGGGGGTGGTGGGGGTGGGTGTTGTGGCCCTCATGGGTGTCCGAGCTGCATGATCATTGTCTCCATGGCATCTGTGGGTCTTCAGATGTGGCTCTTGGCTGGGCTCCCTTTCATGCAGCAGGTAGTCGTCCTGCTTAACACCAGCAAAAGGCAGGTGTTAATTCCCTGGTGCTACCGCGGCTTATCGCCTGCTTTTGGTTCGCATCGCAGATCTGGCAGTTCGTTGTGAAAGTGGTGTAGTGGTGTTTTCGTGTGTTTTTGCACGGGAACGCCTACTCTGCATCTCATTAGGGTTAGTTGGTGGTGTCACCCGTGGAGATAAATATCGCGGGAATACTGGCGATGTCTGCAGTTTGCACACGCTTGTGAATGGGGCGTTAAATCTATCTCCACTTTTGTTGAGTTAAGATGGCGATAAATCGGCGATGAGTCCTTGTGAATATGCCCCCAAATGTTTCAAAATTGGAAGGCATTGAAAATTAAGATATTAAAGGGGTCTGTTTTGTGTATCATGTTAATAACCGAGAGTACACATAGTAGACTCCTGCTCTCTGGTAATTATAAAAACGATAACTGAACTAGAGAAACCATTGCGACACGCTGGCATGTTGATGGCATGTACTCTTGATACTGAATATTTTAGAAAATATGAATACGCGCTGCAGAGTTGCTGTAAATCTGTTCAAGCATTGTCACAGGAGCAAATATGTATGATTACTGGACAATCTAAACAAACAGTCAAAAGGGCGAAGAGAGAAACTGTTACAACCCTGAAGGACATTAACATTAAAGTTATATTAGGAAAAAAGTAACAGACAACCAGCTACAAACTACACAAACCATGAATGACCACTTTGTCACAACTGGAAGAAATTGTGCCTAATGAAAGAAATCAGGCGTGAAATTGTAGAGATAATTCGATTTTGTCAATCACGTCATGGAACATATTTTTTTTATAATTGTTGGATAAACCAGGTTGCTGAAAACAACAAACGTATGGATTGCTTTATAATAACACAAGGGACCTGGGCCCTGCTTTAGAATTTGTAAGATGGTTTATTTAATCACAAACGTGACGGATATCCCGTCATCCTTATTTCCAATGGCACCTGTATTAAGGTGGATGGGATATAGGTCTCGTTTGTGACCAAGCACCCATCTGCCAAACACTAAATCAGACCCTATGTTCCTGACTCCTCCGAGGATGAATGGTTCTCGTACATTTTTTAGGCCACCTTCTACTGTGAAAAAAGGAAGACCTGTGGTGGCCTTGCAATTTTCTTAATTGTTAATATGTGAGTCTAAGGCCATTGATATACCGTCTAGGAATATATTAGTGTTAACAATAAAATTGGAAAATATTTTGAAAGAAGAGAAGATAATCATTTTTTATGTTTATTTTCCACCATTTGAATTTTATTCAGAAGATCCTTAATTGAGAAGTGGCCAAGTACACTTATTATAGAGGAAATTATATATATATTTTTTTAAATTTTATTTATCATTTTCACAAAAACAAATAGTACAGTGAAAGTCCATATGTTTACATAGTAGCTAACACGTAATACATCGTCTGTCCTGTTCCAATTGAGAAAACATTTGACATTTTATTATAAACAATTATTATGCACGTGGTTGTAATATCTCTTCACTTCATCCCGTGATGTTCCTAGCTGGGGAGTTTGTTCCATCTGTGAGCTCACAGATGTTTGTGCCAGCAGGTAAGAACGAAAACTTTGCCATATGTCAAGTGGTCTGGATGCTGGGGGTTGCAATTGAGCATATAGATTGCTATTAGTATTGCAGTATGACATGCTGAACATCCAGCCTTTCAATGTCGGTGGGTGTTTACTCCCCCAGTGTAATGCTACTTCTCGCTTGGCCAATGATATCGCTAGCGCACAGAAGCGCCGAGAGGATTTGGGGAGATCTTGTACATACCTAGCAATGCTTGTAGGGTGTGGGAGATATGTTCATGTCAGTCATGTGAGATAGTTCGTCAAATACCCCTGTCCAAAATTGGGCCACCTTGTCACACGTCCATGTCATATGTGCAAAATCTGCCATCGGGGTGTTGCATTGAGGGCATGTGTGCGGGCGTGCGGAATCCATTCAGTGCACCTTAGTAGGAGTGATGTAAGCCCGCCATAAAAATGTAAAATGTAGTATTTTATGTTTATGGTTAAAGGAGACTTTGCGTGTTTGTTCGCAACAAGAACGCCAATGAGTATCCGTGAGGGGTTGACCCAGGTCTTGTTCCCACTCCAACCGTATCCCCTCATCCCTAGTTGGGAGCATTGCAATGGCGGTTTGTACACTCTGGACATTAGATGTTCCCTGCCACTGTCCTTGATAAGTAGCGTCAATGGGGAGAAGTCTGGTGGTTCTAAGGGGTAACTGGTGATCTGCGATCTTTGTGCCCTCTGCAACCTGCATAATATAAACTGATCCATGAATGTGGCTTCACTGAATCGGGCATCCTCTATACGAGAAAATACATGTCCTCTGGGGAATAAGTCCCCGAATGTAGCCAAGTTAAATTTAGATAAGGTACACTGCACCGTTGTCTCCTGGGTGATGGGTACCCAGAGGTTCCCTGCTAGGGGAAGTGCCGAGGAATAAAGGAGTTGCGCCCCGGTTGCCCGTGTAAGTTGTTTCCATGCCCAGCTGGTCGTAGATAATGTGTGCAGGACCTGTGGATCCCGGGCCAAGCCAATCGGAAAAAGTGCCGGCAGAGGGGTGGGATGGGAGAGATTGACCTCTGGTCGTAGATAAGGGATCCGAGAGTCAGAATGAAGCCAGTGCCTCGAAAATCTGCATTGTGCGACTGTAATATGTAAGGTAATGTATATTTTGTAAGTGTGTGTTACTTTAAGGTACAACTCTATATTGGAATGTGGAACTGTTTAGTGTTCGGGGGATTCGGGATTCTTGGAAAAAGAACTGCTGTGCCGTAGATATTGGAGGTCGTGGGTCCTGTATGTGTAATAAACTTTTATTCACCTGTTCTTTGCTTCGCCTTGGATTTATACGCACATACTACATAATTTGGCGACGATTCTTCTGGTCCCACCGACAAGAGGAGTTTCTACGTGAAGACTATGTCTTCCTGCTTCCTTCGATACACGAGAACGGAAAAGCTGTGGATCTGAAGAAAGGCTTTAAAAGGATACGACTCCTTCAAGTAACGTCGGTAACGTACTGTCTATTTCACTCGCTTTATTCGTCTAAGTGTGGAAAACCGGCATTTCTCACCGGCATTTTTCAAAATAGAATCTTGCGCTTACCTCTCTGCGCTCGAGCGACCGTCATTGTGCTTGAATTCCAACTGCATTAATCTATTTCAGCACGCGCATTTAACTGTGCTCATTTCACCCCTGCACGTCAGTACGCTCTCTTACGCTGCTGCAACACCCTCTACCAGCTGTAGAAACCACGTAAAGCACGTCAGGAAGCCATTTAAAAAAAAAAAATTCTTCTCGTTTTTTTTTTCTCGTGCCTTTATTAACACTGAAAACGAACATGGAAACAGTTTAGAAAGGCAGTACTGTTTCTGGGAATCAGAAAGAAATCCTTCAAGTCTCCACTCCTTTACTTTGATTCTATGCTGCATGCAAACTATTTAACACTTTAACGTTACTCTTTGAACACTATGGCTTCTAACAGCAACAATGTCATGCAACCTCCTCCATTTCTTGAACTGCCTGGAAAACCTGCAAAACCTTGGCACAAATGGTTTAGAGTCTTTGAGAACTATCTTGAAGCTATAGATGCTAGTCAATACTCTGCTTCATGAAAAAAAGCACTATTATTTAATCATTTGGGCAATGCAGGTCAAGAAATTTTCGATAATTTACCAGTAGTCCAAGCACCGCCTGGTGATGATTCGTGGGATGTCTTCAAAGAAGCCTTGGCACGGATTGGTAAACAATACGTCGATGAACCGTCAGTAATGGTAGAGAGACATAAATTCTTCAAACGTAAACAATCTTCTGAGGAGTCCATAGAAGATTATTTAGCTGTGTTGCGTGATTTAGCGTCAAAATGTGTTTTTGGAGATTATTTAGACACAGCTTTACGCGATCAATTAGTTTTTAATTGTTTCAACAAGAAAATTCAGGAACGCATTTTGACGTGCAAAAATCCGTCTCTTGATGAGGTCATGGATATTGCTAGAAGCATAGAACGTTCTGTTGTTTCTTCAAAAATACTTACGGAATCCTCCATCACCAGATCTGCAGACATTTCAAGTGTGGCTACGGTAGAAACAACATCTAGTAACAGAGACACAAATGTTAATTTTATTGCACACAAGAATGTATTTAAGAAAGGTGGTGAGAAAAAAGGGGGTGGTATGTGCTACAGATGTGGTTCCAAGTTTCATATGGGCAATTCTCCGAGTTGTGCTGCTCAAGGGAAGCGATGCAGCTACTGTAAGAGAATTGGTCACTTTTACACTGTTTGTAATTCCAATAAAACGAAAGTTAAAGTTAGTCAACTTGATGTGGAAAATGACATTCTGTCAGAAGCAATCAGTAATGTGTCATTATCAGTTGAGGTTAATGCGTTAGGGGACTCAGAGAAAAGATGCAAGGGTCCCATATGTGAGGTGCAAATTGGGGTTATTAATTTAGGTATTATGGCAGATTCAGGATCTCCTATTACTATTTTAGCTGAGAACACATTCAACAAATTTTGGTCTGGAAAATTGTTGAAATCTACTACTATTAACCCTAAAGCTTTTGGTGAGTATGATATAATTATGAAAGGTTACTTTGAGGATAGTATCATATTCAAAGGGAGAAGAATGTTTACAAAAATTTACGTCGCAGTCAATGGACGTGATATATTGGGATGGCAGGATCAAGCTAAACTTGGAATTATACTTAGACCTGGGCATTCTGAACCAGTAGTATTGGGAGATTTTCCTGTTTTAGCGATTCAAGAGACTTACACACATGAAAGTATCACTAAAAGCTTGCACACTAAATTTCCACAAGTGTTTTCTAACAAGGTTGGAGTTATTAAGAATTTCCAACATACCATCATTTTGAAAAGTAAGGCTACTCCTGTCATACAAAAAGTTAGACCCGTTCCTCTTTCCGCCAGGGAAGATCTTAAAAAGTTACTTGATGACATGTGCTCACAAGGTATTATCAAACAAGTGGAATCCTCAGAATGGGTTTCCGCTGCCGTCGTCGCACGGAAAAGTTCTGGGGATATACGTCTATGTGCGGACTTGAGGGTGCTTAATAGAAATATTCTGGTAGACTGCCATCCGCTGCCAAGAATTCATGAAATGTTAGCCAAATTAGGAGGTAGCAAGTATTTTTCAACGATTGATTTGCGATCCGCGTATCATCAGATACCTTTATCTGAAGATTCCCAACATCTGACTACATTTGTAACACCCTTTGGTGTATTCCAGTACTTGCGTATGCCATTTGGATTGGCATCCGCTGCCAGTGTGTTTCATTGTTTAATGGATCAGATGTTTGGGCATCAGAAAGGTATACAAGCCTTCCAAGATGACATTTTAGTGCACACTGAGACGTTGGATCAACATATAGCATTGTTAGAGGAAGTACTAGGTAAATTGGGATCTCATGGTATGACAGTCAACCTTGACAAATGCAAATTCGTGGCGCAAGAAGTCAATTATTTGGGGCATAATATTTCAAAGGAAGGTATTAAACCTAAGGTATCCCTGTTAAAGGGAATTAATGAGGCTCCTGTTCCCACTGATAAAGATTCGCTTAGAGCTTTTTTGGGCCTAAGTGAATATTACGCAAGATTTGTTCAGGGATATGCGGTCATGGTTCAACCTTTAAGGAATCTTTTAAAAAAAAATGCCAAGTATGTCTGGTCTGATGAATGTCAAGAAGTGTTTGAGTTAGTGAAGAAATTAATCACTACGGCCCCAGCTATTAGACCTTTTACACATGGAGCAAAATGTATAATTACTGTCGATGCAAGTGCCAAAGGTGTGGGTGCAGGTTTAAGTCAAATGGTGGGAAGTCAGGAATGCACTATTGCATTTGCTTCACGTACTCTTAATGATGCTGAAAAGAACTATAGTACCATCGAACGGGAGGCACTTGCCTGTTCATGGGCATCCGAGAAATTCAAAATGTACATTTGGGGAACAAAGTATGAGTTGCACACGGATCATAAACCCCTAATCTATATGTTAGGAGATAGCTGTTCTAATAAGGCTTCTTCTAGATTAATAAGATTACTGTCGAGACTACAGGAATTTAATTTTGATATTAAATACATCCCAGGAGGCAAAAATGTTAGAGCAGACTGTCTATCACGTTTACCAGTGCTTAATGACAGTACAAATGGTTGTGAGAAAACGGATTTGGAGGATTTGGAGTGTGTGTTCACTGTCAGTGATATTAACGAACATCTCAAGATATCTGAAAATGAATGGTTAGAGAATTTTGACAAAGATGATTGTATGGTGCAGGTGAAGAGGTTTCTTGTTGAGGGTTGGCCAGGTGACAGGTGTATGTCCACTGATTTAAATAATTTTTGGCAAGTAACTTCTGAATTATCTCTAATCAACAATATATTAGTTAGACAAGATTTGTTTGTTCCTCCCATTGGTCTCAGGTCCAAAATTGTTTCACTGGCTCATGAGGGACATTTAGGAATTTCAGCTACTACAAAAAAAATCAAACAAATGTATTGGTGGCCTGGGATTGATGGTCAGGTTAGAAGATATGTTGAAACATGTGCTGAATGTTTATGCTCGGATAAACATTGGAGAACTGCTACTGTTCCTTTATGCCCAGTGAGTTGGCCGAATAATGCATGGGAGAAGTTAGGTCTTGATTTCACAGGTCCGTTCAGTGTTTTAGGTGGGGACAAAAGATTTTTGATAGTTGCAATTGACTATTATTCAAAGTGGTTATATTTTTCTTTTGTTAAATGTGCTGATTCTTCTTCAGTTATTTCGTTCCTGAGGCAGCTGTTTTATGTTGAAGGTAGAGTCAAGGAGGTGGTTACGGATAACGGGTCTCATTTTATTTTGGAGGAGTTTACTAAATTTCTTGACAAACAGGATGTTAAACACATTCACGTACCTTTATATAGTCCAGCTTCTAACGGCTTAGTTGAAAGGGCGAATAGGTTGATAAAAGATGGTGTTCAGACTGCTGTTGCCAACAATCTAGATGTGGTGGAGTACTTACATTTTAAAGTTTGGAATTACAACATCACCCCACAAAGCACTACAGATGTTGCGCCGTTTGTTTTGTTAAGAGGAAGGAAACCTGTTTCTGCTATTAGCCCAACATGGTTATTAGACAAGGTGGAACGTTATCATAATATTGATTTACAAGACGTGCGAGCACACATTAGAGAGAAACAGAAGGCGTATAAATTAAACTATGACAAAAGAATGCATGTAAAAGAAGGAACCTTAAGTGTTGGAGATTGGGTTCTAATAAGGAAGCCAATTAGAGTCAGTAAGGGACAGTCGAAATTTTCTGAACCAGTGAAAGTTTTAAAGATTACTAATACTGCTGTTCTGCTGCAGAATAAAAGATGGTGGAGTAGAAATGCCTTAGTTAAAGTAACAGAAGAACAAGCAAGAATAATTTTACAAAGAGTTAGGTCAACAGAAGAGCATGGGGATCGTGATTGGTTTGATCTTGACATCCTGACACATTCAAGTTACAATGAGAATTTGGGAACTGTTGGAGCAAGTTCATCTCATTGTAACTTGGATAGAGGTGATATGGTATCCAATGATGCTGGTGCGGTGTGGTCTAGTGCTACTTCTGGAGCTGGTGGTGACAACTTAACAAGATGTAGTTCAAGAGTGAGATCTGCTCCTATGCATTCCAGAGATTATGTGTATTATTGATCTAAACATTTTTTTTTGTTTTGTTTTTTGTTTTATTTGTTAAGAAAAGGGGGGTGTAATATGTAAGGTAATGTATATTTTGTAAGTGTGTGTTACTTTAAGGTACAACTCTATATTGGAATGTGGAACTGTTTAGTGTTCGGGGGATTCGGGATTCTTGGAAAAAGAACTGCTGTGCCGTGGATATTGGAGGTCGTGGGTCCTGTATGTGTAATAAACTTTTATTCACCTGTTCTTTGCTTCGCCTTGGATTTATACGCACATACTACAGCGACCAAGTAATAAATGCGTAAATTCGGGATACCAAACCCGCCCCGCTCATATGGCAATGTCAGTGCATCCCAGCAGACCCTGGGCTGCCCACCCCCCCCACACAAGCCGTATTAGATGGGAGCGGAGCGTGGCAAAGAAACTCTTGTACAAAGGTATTGGTATATTCTGAAAGAGGTATAGGAACTGTGGAAGAACGACCATTTTAATCAAGGCGATTCTTCCCCCCATAGTTAGAGGTAATTTCAACCAGCGTTCAATCTTGTCCCTCAGTTTCTCCATTGCTGGGCCGTAATTGAGTTGAAGAATTTGCGACGGGTCTTTATGAATGTGAATGCCTAAGTATTTAACTGAGTCTTCGCACCATTTTAATGGTAACTCTGTGTTCTGGTCGTAGTGGGCCGCAGTCAAAGGGAAGACCTTTGACTTGCACCAATTAATGTGCAGGCCCGACAGGGCTCTGTAGCGGGTAATCTCCTAAAGAATAGGCCCTAGGTTCTCGTCCGGGTGCCTCACATAGATAATGATTTCATCGGCATATAGCGTGATCAATAGAGGGCCCGTCTTAAACTGTATACCCCTGTGGGAGTGATTATCTTGGAGATGACGTATGAGAGGGTCCATTGCTATTACAAATAGTGACGGGGAGAGTGGACAACCCTGGCGGGTCCCCTTTGACAGCATGGAGGGGGCTGTCAATGAACTATTCAGCCGCACACATGCTAATGAGTGTGTGTATAGCAGGGATACCACCGATATAAACCTCGGCGCCAGCCCTATTTTGATCAATGTGGCACGAAGGAAGGGCCATTCTAATGAATCAAAGGCTCTTTTCGGCGTCCAAGAGGACCGCTGCCTCTAGGAGCGAGGGTGCAATCCTGTGGAGGGTAGCGAACAGTGTACGCAAATTCAGTGCCGTAGATCTATGTGGGATGAAGCCTGCCTGAGATATCATTTGGTCAACAATCAGGGACAACATTTTGGCCAGAATTTTGTAATCAAAATTCAATAATGAAAGGGGCCAATATGAGCCGCATTGTAGTGGGTCTTTGCCCGCCTTGGGGAGAAGTGTGATAACTGCTTCCCGCAATGTCGGTGGGAGTTCGCCAGTGTCTATGGCTTCCTGATAAACTTCAATTAGATGAGGGGCTAGTGTTTTCTTGAATGCCTTATAAAAGCAGCCCGAGAACCCATCAAGACCGGGCGCCTTCGAGCCATCCATGGCCTCTATTGCTTGAACAACATCATCCACTGTGAAGGGTTCTGCTAATAAGTCCATATGTGTATCTTCCAGCCAAACCATTGCCACTTTATCTAGGTAACTATTACAGACCGAGGTGTCCGAAGAAACCTTAGTAGTGTACAGGTCTTTGTAATATGATAGTACCCTGTCTTCGATGCCCGCGCAATCTGAAAGAAGCTCACCATCGTCACCGAGTAAGCTCGTGATGTACGTTTGGCCCCTGTTGGGCTGTATGAGCCTGGCTAGTGTACGCCCTGGGCGCTCACCCTCCCCGTATCTCCTGGCTATCGCCTGTTTCCCCAAGAAGTGGGATTCACGTTCTGCCGCTTCATGAAATTCGGCAAGTAGTGCCTCCCGGCGTCTCAGACCAGAAGTAGTCTGAGACACCACCTGGTCGGCATCCATTGCTGCTAGTTGGGCCTCAATCCTTGATAATGTACGCCTTAAGTCTTTAAGTATCCCTGCACCTTTGGGAATGCAAACCCCCCCGTATATATGCTTTGAATGCATCCCATAGCATGGCCTTAGTTTTCACCGTGTCTATATTGATCTTGAAATACTCGTCTATAGCTAAACTTGATTTTGCCTCGAAAACCGGATCTCTGAAGGCCATCTCTGGGAATCTCCATTGTCCCGCCATCCCTCCCGTTCCAGGAACCTGCAGCCCAATCACAACCGGAGCATGATCTGACAGAGTATGTGGAAGGTGACTAATCTCGCATAGCCACGTGGTTATGCTGGAGGCAAGCAGCCAATAGTCCAGACGGGTCCATGTATTGTGAGGGGCAGAGTAGTGCGTGTATGCTGGTTTATCTAGATGCAAATGGTGCCCTGCGTCTGACAACTGATATACCTCCCTCAAACTATTTAGTGTGCACCTAGCCTTGGGCTTCGTGTCTGGTGTTGTGACTGTGCTATCTAATTGTGGGTTTAATAAAATGTTTAAGTCGCCCCATGCAGATTTGTTCTGCCCCCATCCTGTCCATGCGAGAGTGGAGCTCCACAAAAAAATTCGGATCATCCACATTAGGTGTATAAATATTAACCAAAAGTATAGTGTTCCACGCACGGAGGACCTTCCTGATCATTAGTTTCTACGCTTATCCGCTGATATATTTTTGATGTGGATAAAGATACGACTATTATGTCCTATTACCGACAAAAAGCTCACACGTCCGTTTAATTTCGGAATTGTGATAAATTGTTTACATTTACCTGTGAGGGAGGTCTACTCTTTTGCTGCATAGAAGTTACTACAGACAGTTTCATATGAAAGTAAGGTCATTGATGATACTGGATTTTGAGGCCCATCTTATACCCAATGCGCTTAGAACCCTTGAGATACAAGAGCCCTGATGAAGTTCCCCCTGGCAAAGAAATGGGAACGAAACGCGTTGGCTGTGCGCCAGTTTTTAAAAGTTTGATTGAATAAAAGAACACTTTTTGAATATATTATTGACACAGATTGACTTTACTTTGAAACGAGTGCACCTTCCATCTTCTGTTTAAAATTGGCCCCTGCATCACACCTTTGGACGGCGGGTGTGGGAAGAGATCGCACCACCTTACGAATTACTAGTACTCATGGACTGAATGTGCTTGACCTTGGTCTGCCGTTTGTTTTTCCATTTACTGTTCCCCAGGAACCACCCTTTCACCAACACATATCTACCCGCCTGATGGGCACATACCTCGACTGCTTTAAATGGTAATTGCTTATGTATTAAAATCGATACTCCTCTTGCGTATGTACTGTAGCCTGCAAAATATCGATTTGAACCCCAACTGGCAGCGAAGCCCGGGGACGTGTGAGGGGGCAGATGCGTCTCCTGGAGGAGTGCGATATCTACCTGGTGGCGCTGTAAATAGTGTAATACTTGTTTGCGATTACGTGTGTCATTAACCCACGCAGATCCCAGGACATCAGTTTAATGTTCTCAGAGAGGTTAGCTCTACCTACCATAATTAACACTTGAATCTAATCTGCGTTGTGGACCAATAGTGAAATTGTACAGTTTTAATACGAGTCTGCGAATAGAAAATGAAAATGAATGTGTCAGCATCCTAACCCTACCCCACCCCCCTCCCATCCCCTTATCCTCTTCATAGGGGAAATCCCTACTCCCAATCATACTTGTGAACGTTCGTTGCTTAACTTTCCTAAGTAATCCAACAAAGTAAAGGTGCCTAAGCATGAGGGGGAGGCAACGCTACTCCTAGTCCCCAGTTGCATAAAATATATTATAAATTAAATAATTATGTCAGCCACTACCGTGGTTGTCAACGAGCTAACAGTTACAATGCAATGTGAAGCAGAGGCAATACTTCGGCAAATAGCAATACTGTCAGTCCATCAGCTGGTGTAGAACAGTTCCACACTTGTGCCTGAGTCCGGCACCCGAGGGGACCTGTCTGGAGAGGAGGATTGGCCTGGATGCCCAGCTGTAACACGTGATCTGAGGAATTCCTGTACAGCTATGGGCTAAAATCCGGGATCTACTGTCTGCATCCACTTTCAATCTTGCTGGATGTAACATCCCATATTTCAGGTCAGCCTTGCGCAGGGCACTTTTTACCGTTGTGAACTTCCTACGGGCTTCCTGCACCATCACAATGAAATCAGGATACAGTGCGATCGATGAGCCCTGCCATTCCAAGGTTCCCCTTTCCCGGGGGCATACGCAAGGCTGTGTCCCGATCTTTGAAATTAAGAAGCCATGCCAAGATTGGTCGAGGAGGACAGCCAGGGTTAGGCCGGGGTCAAGGGTTCGGTGTGCTCTTTCGGCAACGAATGTTGCAGTGAACGAATCCCGTCCAAATAGATCGATCAGGAGGCCCTCAACGAAACCGTCCAGATGGCCAGTGTTCGTAGATTCCGGGACACCCAAGATGCGGACATTGTTGCGTCTTCCCTTGGCCTCCAAATCTTCATTCTTAATAGCGATGGTCTTGAGTACCTTCCCAATTCTTTCTAGGTGCTTAGTAGCTTGTGCAGAGCCTTCTTCAAGATCTGAGATCCTGCCCTCCGCAGTTTCCAGCCTCCCCTCATGTTGATCAAGCCTGGCCCCCATTTTGCCAAGTCGTCTATCCAGCGCATCAAAGCGTGTGTCCAGCACCTTGAAGCTGGCCCTGAGTTCTGTCATGAGAGCCTCGCTGCCTTGTGACTGAATCTGAGGTGGGGCAGTGGCATCACCTCCCTCCGCCATACTGGTACCGGTTGTTTCAGCCCCACCGCCAACTTTTTCAAAGGGTAGCTTTCTTTGTTTGGGGTCACCCTTGCCCATTTCCAATTAGGAGAGGAACTACCGCAGTTTAAGTGCAATATATCGTCGCCTGAGGCCTGCCCTGCACAACCCCCCAACACTCCTCCTTCAACCAGCTGGTGAAGACTGCAGATTCTCTGTATCGGCCACCGATGCTCACTCTACATCCATGTGGGGCCACGCAAACCAGCTGCAACCCTCAATGTGCACTGAGACAGGGCAAGAGCAGGTCCTCGTCCAATATACCAAGCTGTACACGCCGTTTTCAGGCGTATTTGCCCTTAGGGTAGCGTGGTGAGTCTATTCAGGTTAGATTATATGGTGGGCCTGGTTCCTGATGTGGCGCGCCCGTGTGGAGTCTTAAAGCGCCTTGGTGGTGGTGGCTAATATGAATGGTCCGTGTCGGGGGGATCGGAAGGGCGCCAGTGTAGTCTGCGTCGGCCAGGCCGGGCGGCCGGCCCCCAGGCTCACCCGTGGTCCCTGTCACCACGGGGCCTCCGGGGGGTCGCCGAACAGGCTCACCTGTGGGCTGGCTGGAGCGCCTCCTGATCTGGTCCGTCCTCCGTCTGCCACTCTGCAGTCCCGGCCGGTGAGGCCGTTCGATGGTGTGCCGCCAGTCCTTGCATTTTCGTTTGTGGGCCGCCGGGGCCTCCATTTTAGGGTACGCCGAGTTAATCCACCCGACGTCGGCCCAGCGGAAAACTTGAGCCCCCGGCTTCAGTCTGCAATCAAGGCCCTTCGCGCTCCTCTACGTTCCTGAGGATTCCGGGGCCGATATCCATTATTCTTGGAACCACTGCATGTCCAACCGTGCATGGGGCATATTCGCGTCCCCACCGCTGAGGATGTTGCACTGTTGCCGCCCGGGCAGCCGGATCATCGGGGAGTTCGGCAGAGCTCCAGAGCTACGCGGCCATCTTGGTCCGTAGCTTGGCCACACCCCCTAGAGGAAATTATATTTAATTGCAAATTAATTAAATGTTTCACCAATTGCATGTGTGCCACACTGAACAGCATAAATACATTGTGTGAAGTGTGTAAGGATTTGGGTAGGCATACGATTTTGTACTGGAATGTTATGCTGCCAGTACAAATCTTGTGCTAGGCAGTATGCACACACCTGGCTCTACCCTGATTATGTCCCCTTGGGCAATGCAGTGTAGCAACTTTGGTTTGGTGTATCTGCCCATATATTTGTAATTGTGAGCGAAACCCCACAGCACATTCTTAGCATCATTGTGCTGCAAAGGTGAATGTGATTTCTTCTGGAAACTATTTTAGCATTCGCTAAAGATTCATTATTAAATGGCATAGATGGATGTTTCTTTAGAAAGTCTAGGCCAACCCCTTTCTGAAAGATTCATGTATGCTTGTGGTGATATATTCCAGGGTATCCTAGATCTGAACGCTTGAATTTTCCTGCCAATGACTTGCTCCAGGGCTGCAGCGTCAGCCTCCCGAACATTGCCTCCAGAGATATTGAACCCTGAATCCAAGGGGGATGCTTGTTTGCCTTCCGAGAACTTGTGCTTCTGAAATCTATAGGCTGGAGAAGGTCCTGTAAAGCATCATCCCCAGTGGGATTCCATCACAGATGTATTGTTGTGACACTGCAAGTCTTGAATAAGACGCAGTGGAGTGCAAAGCAATCACTCAACTGTTGAGCGAATGAATGTGATTACTGCATACATACTCGTTTTGTTAGTGTTAAAAACATAGAATATTCTGTATGACTTAAAGATGGGAGTGATATTCAGCACCTTTAACATGAACAGTACCACAGAACAGTGGAATTTGAAAGTGGTGGAGCACAAGCCCAATTAACAAGTTTTTGTGTGCAAGCATAGTGAGTGAGATGGACATTTCCAAGGTGGCTTTGAGAGATGATAAATTTTTCACCATAATTTCCGTAATAAATGGACCAAAAGCACAGATTATACATGCATTTTTAAAGGAAAATGTATAATGTATTTCAAGGAAATTCTGGTTTGCCAAGCAAGGCTCATCTCCACATTGATATGGGTAACAGGCACGACAGCTTGGGATCTGTTGTCTCCAAGGTCATTATCACTATTGTACCTTTGATGGAGCAAGGACTCACAAATGAGACTTGCTCGAATACAATCTCCTCGCAGTATTAATTAATTAATTATGTATTGTGTATACTAACTTTGCATACACTACATGAATAGCAAGGAAGCTTGCCTATGTGTTCTAACTAACAAGTAACGCTTGTCTTTTTCTAAAATGGCCGCTAAAGCGCGGGAACCATACTGCGCATGTCTCATCCATATCACATGGTGTGACGTCTTTCTTTGCTTGGTGGGAAATTTCTGCTTCTGCGCAGTGTGCATTAAAATGGCTGCTTGATGTTTTCACATGCTTCAGCTTGCTCTTGTGTTATTATTAAAATTGTCGTTTTCTTAACGCTACTAATGCGGGATAGATTTATAAGTAAATCGGGATAGAGTAGAAAGAGTGGGTATACAGTGAAACATATTATTTGTGATTTTAATATTTTGGTCTTTGACTTTTATTAGTTTGTAAACTTGGGCCTGGGGTTGGTGATCTGAAACTCGAGAGACAATGATTCTGCGCATGTGTCCTGTTTGGCTGTCAAAGAATAAAAAAAATGAAGTCAACCTGGACGTCGTCCAAGGCCATGACCTGATGGCCGAAGCTGCTGTGCTCTTGCCTTTCCTGTTGAAAATTGAAACTTTGTATATGAAGAATATATAACATTTGTCGTGAGACGGGTGGGAAATAAAGCAAATGTATAAAATTGGATGGGCGGTAGTTTAAACCCTTCGCTGCTAGGCCTTTTCCCCCTGTGCTAAGCCTTTTTTTGGCTATTTGGGGTAGTGCGCGCTTAGGCCCCTGTAACTTTTTGACCACATAAGGTATCCATGCCAAATTTGCGTCCTTTTTTCTAACATCATGGGGATTTTAAAGGTACCCAGGGTTTGTGGATTCCCTGGAGGGGACCCAGAAATTAGCCAAAATACAGCTAAATTTTGTTTTTGGGGGAAAAATGCAAAAAAAGGGCTACAGATGAAAGCGTCTTATTTTTTCCCTGCAAATGGCATCAAAAAGGGGTTGTGGTGCTGAAATCACCATCTTCCCAGCTTTCAGGGACAAGCAGACTTTTGTCAGAAAACCAACTTTTTTACACAGTTTTGGCATTTTTCTGGGACATAGCCTATTTTTGCTATTTTTTGTGCTTTCAACCTCCTTCCAGTTAATGGTAGAAATGGGTATGAAACCAATAATGGATCCTGGAAAGCCATACATTTCTGAAACGTAGACAAAATTCTGAATTCAGCAAGGGGTCATTTGTGTAGATCCTTAAAGTTTTCCTTATAGAAACTAACAGTTAAATAAAGGAAAAATTGAAAATTAGTTGAAAAAAACAGCCATTTGTGTCAACGTTTTCACCTGTAACTTCTTCTAATTATGACAGCTATTTGAAAGATAATATACCGTTGTATCCGCTGGACCTTTCTGGTTGTGGGGATATATAGGACTTGTAGGTTCACCAAGAACCCGACGAACCCAGAGCCAATAACTGAGCAGCATCTTGCAATGGTTTTTTATTATATACCGGGTATATAGCAATTATTTTGGGAAAATGTATACATGGAAAAATTGTTATGAAAGACACCTATGTATTTCTGAAATGGGAACAAAATGTAGATTTTAGAAACAGTAGATATTTGCACATTTCCGAAATTGGGAGTACCCATACTAGCATGAGAATTATAGGTCATTTTTCAAAATGACTTATTTTTTACACATTGTCTTTCATTTGGAAGGCAGAAATGCATCGAAAGTCAATAGGTAATAACAGTTGCTCTACAATTCTGTGTTACCCTAAGTCTCCCGATAAAAATGGTACCTCACTGTTGTGGGTAGGCCTTGTGCCCACAACAGGAAATGGCTCAAAATGCAAAGTGGACGTAACACATTTTCACAATGAAAAATTACCCTTTTTTTGCAAAGTGCCTAGCTGTAGTTTTTGAATCCTAGCTCTGCGGGCACTTAGGAAACCTAGCAAACCTATACATTTTTGAAAACTAGACACCCAGGGGAATTCAGGATGGGGTGACTTGACTGGCTCTCACCAGGTTCTGTTACCCAGAATCCCTTGCAACCTAACAAATTGGCAAAAAAAACAAATTTTCCTCACTTTTCTGTGGTGAAAAGTTCTGGAATCTGCGTGGATCCACAAAATTCCACCCACCTCGCGTTCCCCAAGGTCTTCCAAAAAAAATGGTACCTCACTTGTGTGGGTCGGCCTAGTGCCCGCGACAGGAAGCAGCACAAAGCGCAACGTGGACGCACCACATTTTCACAGTGAAAAATGACCCTTTTTCTGCAAAGTGCCTAGCTGTAGTTTTTGAACCCTAGCTCTGCCGGCACTGAGGGAAACCTAGCAAACCTATACATTTTTGAAAAGTAGACACCCAGGCAATCCAGGATGGGGTGACTTGACTCGCTCTCACCAGGTTCTGTTACCCAGAATCCCTTGCAAACCTAAAAAATTGGCAAAAAAAACACATTTTCCTCACTTTTCTGTGGTGGAAAGTTCTGGAATCTGCGTGGATCCACAAAATTCCACCCACCCCGCGTTCCCCAAGGTCTTCCGAAAAAAATGGTACATCACTTGTGTGGGTAGGCCTAGTGCCCGCGACAGGAAGCAGCGCAAAACGCAACGTGGACGCACCACATTTTCACAGTGAAAAATGACCCTTTTTTTGCAAAGTGCCTAGCTGTAGTTTTTGAACCCTAGCTCTGCCGGCACTTAGGGAACCCTAGCAAACCTATACATTTTTGAAAAGTAGACACCCAGGGGAATCCAGGATGGGGTGACTTGACTGGCTCTCACCAGGTTCTGTTACCCAGAATCCCTTGCAAACCTAAATAATTGGCAAAAAACACACATTTTCCTCACTTTTCTGTGGTGGAAAGTTCTGGAATCTGCGTGGATCCACAAAATTCCACCCACCCCGCGTTCCCCAAGGTCTTCCGAAATAAATGGTACCTCACTTGTGTGGGTAGGCCTAGTGCCCGCGACAGGAAGCAGCGCAAAACGCAACGTGGACGCACCACATTTTCACAGTGAAAAATGACCCTTTTTTTGCAAAGTGCCTAGCTGTAGTTTTTGAACCCTAGCTCTGCCGGCACTTAGGAAAACCTAGCAAACCTATACATTTTTGAAAAGTAGACACCCAGGGGAATCCAGGATGGGGTGACTTGACTGGCTCTCACCAGGTTCTGTTACCCAGAATCCCTTGCAAACCTAAAAAATTGGCAAACAAAACACATTTTGCTCACTTTTCTATGGTGGAAAGTTCTGGAATCTGCGTGGATCCACAAAATTCCACCCACCCCACGTTTCCCAAGGTCTTCCGAAAAAAATGGTACCTCACTTGTGTGGGTAGGCCTAGTGCCCGCGACAGGAAGCAGCGCACAATGCAACGTGGACGCACCACATTTTCACAGTGAAAAATGACCCTTTTTTTGCAAAGTGCCTAGCTGTAGTTTTTGAACCCTAGATCTGCCGGCACTTAGGGAAACCTAGTAAACCTATACATTTTTGAAAAGTATAGACCCAGGGGAATCCAGGATGGGGTGACTTGACTGGCTCTCACCAGATTCTGTTACCCAGAATACCTTGCAAACCTAAACAATTGGCAAAAAAAACACATTTTCCTCACTTTTCTGTACTGGAAAGTTCTGGAATCTGCGTGGATCCACAAAATTCCACCCACCCTGCGTTCCCCAAGGTCTTCCGAAATAAATGGTGCCTCACTCGGGTGGGAGGCCCAAGTACCCGCGACAGGCAAGGGCCCACAACGTATTGAGGCGACCTCAAAATGGCCTATCACAAAATGACCTGGTTTTGCAAGGGGGGTCCCATGACGTTTTGGCCCGGGGCTCGGCGGCCACCTAGGGAAACCTACCAAACCCACACATTTCTGAAAAGTAGACACACGGGGGATTCCAGGGAGGTATGGCTTGCGTGGATCCCTCAACGTTTTCTTACCCAGAATCTTCTGCAAACCTGACATTTTGCTGAAAAAAATCCCTTTTTTCACACATTTTTGTGTGGTAAAGTTGTGGCATCACGGGGCTGACACAAATTTCCTACCACCCAGCGTTCCCACAGGTCTCCCGATAAAAATGGTGCCTCACTCGGGTGGGTGGCCCAAGTACCCGCTACAGGCAAGGGCCCACAACGTATTGAGGCGACCTCAAAATGGCCTATCACAAAACGACCTGGTTTTGCAAGGGGGGTCCCATGACGTTTTGGCCCGGGGCTCGGCGGCCACCTAGGGAAACCTACCAAACCCACACATTTCTGAAAAGTAGACACCCGGGGATTCCAGGAAGGTATGGCTTGCGTGGATCCCCCAACGTTTTCTTACCCAGAATCCCCTGCAAACCTGACATTTTGCTGAAAAATCCCTTTTTCACACATTTTTGTGTTTTAAAGTTGTAGCATCACGGGGCTGACACAAATTTCCTACCACCAGCGTTCCTCCAGGTCTCCCGATAAAAATGGTGCCTCACTCGGGTGGGAGGCCCAAGTACTCGCGACAGGCAAGGGCCCACAACGTATTGAGGCGACCTCAAAATGGCCTATCACAAAACGACCTGGTTTTGCAAGGGGTCCCATGACGTTTTGGCCCGGGCTCGGCGGCCACCTAGGGAAACCTACCAAACCCACACAGTTCTGAAAGTAGACACCCAGGGGATTCCAGGGAGGTATGGCTTGCGTGGATCTCCCAACGTTTTCACTCAGAATCCCTGCAAACCTGACATTTTGCTGAAAAAATCCCTTTTTCACACATTTTTGTGTGGTAAAGTTGTGGCATCACGGGCTGACACAAATTTCCTACCACTCAGCGTTCCCCAGGTCTCCCGATAAAATGGTGCCTCACTCGGGTGGGAGGCCCAGTACCGCGACAGGCAAGGGCCCACAACGTATTGAGGCTTACCTCAAAATGGCCAATCACAAAATGACCTGGTTTTGCAATGGGGTCCCATGACGTATTGGCCCGGGGCTCGGCGGCCACCTAGGGAAACCTACCAAACCCACACATTTCTGAAAAGTAGACTCCCGGGGGATTCCAGCGAGGTATGCCTTGCGTGGATCCCCAAAGTTTCTTACCCAGAATTCCCTGCAAACCTGACATTTTGCTGAAAAAAATCCCTTTTTCACACATTTTTGTGTGGTAAGTTGTGGCATCACGGGCTGACCCAAATTTCCTACCACCCAGCTTCCCCAGGTCTCCCGATAAAATGGTGCCTCACTCGGGTGGGAGGCCCAAGTACTCGTGACAGGCAAGGGCTCACAACGTATTGAGGCTGACCTCAAATGGCCTATCACAAAACGACCTGGTTTTGCAAGGGGGTCCCATGACGCTTTGGTCCGGGGCTCGGCGGCCACCTAGGAAACCTACAAAACCACACATTTCTGAAAAGTAGACACCCGGGGATTCCAGGAGGTATGGCTTGCGTGGATCCCCAACGTTTTCTTACCCAGAATCCCCTGCAAACCTGACATTTTGCTGAAAAAACCCTTTTTCACACATTTTGTGTGGTAAAGTTGTGTCATCACGGGCTGACACAAATTTCCTATCACCCAGCGTTCCCCCAGGTCTCCCGATAAAATTGTGCCTCACTCGGGTGGGAGGCCCAAGTACCCGCGACAGGCAAGGGCCCACAACATATTGAGGCGACATCAAAATTGCCTATCACAAAATGTTTTGGGCCCTTGCCTGTCGCGGGTACTTGGGCCTCCCACCCGAGTGAGGCACCATTTTATTGGGAGACCTGGGGGAACACTGGGTGGTAGGAAATTTGTGTCAGCCCCGTGACGCCACAACTTTACCACACAAAAATGTGTCAAAAAAGTGATTTCTTCAGCCAAATTTCAGGTTTGCAGGGAATTCTGGGTAAGAAAACGTTGGGGGATCCATGCAAGCCATACCTCCCTGGAATCCCCCGGGTGCCTACTTTTCAGAAATGTGTGGGTTTGGTAGGTTTCCCTAGGTGGCCGCCGAGCCCCGGGCCAAAATGTCATGGGACCCCCCCTTGCAAAACCAAGTCGTTTTGTGATAGGCCATTTTGAGGTCGCCTCAATACGTTGTGGGCCCTTGCCTGTCGCGGGTACTTGGGCCTCCCACCCGAGTGAAGCACCATTCTTATCGGGAGACCTGGGGGAACGCTGGGTGGTAGGAAATTTGTGTCAGCCCCGTGATGCCACAACTTTACCACACAAAAATGTGTGAAAAAAGCGATTTTTTCAGCAAAATGTCAGGTTTGCAGGGGATTCTGGGTAAGAAAACGTTGGGGGATCCACACAAGCCATACCTCCCTGGAATCCCCCGGGTGTCTACTTTTCAGAAATGTGTGGGTTTTGTAGGTTTCCCTAGGTGGCCGCCGAGCCCCGGGCCAAAACGTCATGGGACCCCATTGCAAAACCAGGTCGTTTTGTGATAGGCCATTTTGAGGTCGCCTCAATACGTTGTGGGCCCTTGTCTGTCGCGGGTACTTGGGCCTCCCACCCGAGTGAGGCCCCATTTTTATCGGGAGACCTGGGGGAACGCTGGGTGGTATGAAATTTGAGTCAGCCCCGTGATGCCACAACTTTACCACACAAAAATGTGTGAAAAAAGGGATTTTTTCAGCAAAATGTCAGGTTTGCAGGGGATTCTGGGTAAGAAAACGTTGGGGGATCCACGCGAGCCATACCTCCCTGGAATCCCCCGGGTGTCTACTTTTCAGAAATGTGTGGGTTTGGTAGGTTTCCCTAGGTGGCGGCCGAGCCTCGGGCCAAAACGTCATGAGACCCCCCTTGCAAAACCAGGTCGTTTTGTGATAGGCCATTTTGAGGTCGCCTCAATACGTTGTGGGCCCTTGCCTGTCGTGGGTACTTGGGCCTCCCACCCCAGTGAGGCACCATTTTTATCGGGAGACCTGGGGGAACGCTGGGTGGTAGGAAATTTGTGTCAGCCCCGTGATGCCACAACTTTACCACACAAAAATGTGTGAAAAAAGTGATGTTTCAGCCACATTTCAGGTTTGCAGGGGATTCTGGGTAAGAAAACGTTGGTGGATCCACGCAAGCCATACCTCCCTGGAATCCCCCGGGTGTCTGCTTTTCAGAAATGTGTGGGTTTGGTAGGTTTTCCTATGTGGCCGCCGAGCCCCGGGCCAAAAAGTCATGGGACCCCATTGCAAAACCAGCTCGTTTTGTGATAGGCAATTTTGATGTCGCCTCAATACGTTTTGGGCCCTTGCCTGTCGTGCGTAGTTGGACCTCCCACCCGAGTGATGCACCATTTTTATCAGGAGACCTGGGGGAAAGCTGGGTGGTAGGAAATTTGTGTCAGCCCGGTGATGCCACAACTTTCCCACACAAAAATGTATGAAAAAAGTGAATTTGTTCAGCAAAAGTTCAGGTTTGCAGGGGATTCTGGGTAGGAAAACATTGGGGGACCCACGCAAGCCATACCTCGCTGGACTCCCCCGAGTGTCTAGTTTTCAGAAATGTGTGGGTTTGGTAGGTTTCCTAAGATGGCAGCCGAGCCCAGGGCCAAAAACCTCACTGGTGTGGGTGGTTCAAGTACCCGCAACAGGCAAGGGCCCAAAACGTATTGAGGAGACATCAAAATGATCTATCACAAAACAAGCTGGTTTTGCAAGGGGAGTCACCTGGGTTTTTGGCCCCGGGCTCGGCGGCCATCTTGGGAAACCTACCAAACCCACACATTTCTGAAAACTAGACACCTGGGGGAGTCCAGCGAGGTATGGCTTGCGCCTCTTGAGGCGACATCAAAATTGCCTATCACAAAATGTTTTGGGCCCTTGCCTGTCGCGGGTACTTGGGCCTCCCACCCGAGAGAGGCACCATTTTTATCGGGAGACCTGGGGGAACGCTGGGTGGTAGGAAATTTGTGTCAGCCCCGTGATGCCACAACTTTACCACACAAAAATGTGTGAAAAAAGTGATTTTTTCATCAAAATATCAGGTTTGCAGGGGATTCTGGGTAAGAAAACGTTGGGGGATCCATGCAAGCCATACCTCCCTGGAATCCCCGGGTGTCTACTTTTCAGAAATGTGTGGGTTTGGTAGGTTTCCTAGGTGGCCGCCGAGCCCCGGGCCAAAACATCATGGGACCCCCTTGCAAAACCAGGTCGTTTTGTGATAGGCCATTTTGAGGTCGCCTCAATACGTTGTGGGCCCTTGCCTGTCGCGGGTACTTGGGCCTCCCACCCGAGTGAGGCACCATTTTTATTGGGAGACCTGGGGGAACGCTGGGTGGTAGGAAATTTGTGTCAGCCCCGTGACGCCACAACTTTACTACACAAAAATGTGTCAAAAAAGTGATTTCTTCAGCCAAATTTCAGGTTTGCAGGGAATTCTGGGTAAGAAAACGTTGGGGGATCCATGCAAGCCATACCTCCCTGGAATCCCCCGGGTGCCTACTTTTCAGAAATGTGTGGGTTTGGTAGGTTTCCCTAGGTGGCCGCCGAGCCCCGGGCCAAAATGTCATGGGACCCCCCCTTGCAAAACCAAGTCGTTTTGTGATATGCCATTTTGAGGTCGCCTCAATACGTTGTGGGCCCTTGCCTGTCGTGGGTACTTGGGCCTCCCACCCGAGTGAAGCACCATTCTTATCGGGAGACCTGGGGGAACGCTGGGTGGTAGGAAATTTGTGTCAGCCCCGTGATGCCACAACTTTACCACACAAAAATGTGTGAAAAAAGCGATTTTTCCAGCAAAATGTCAGGTTTGCAGGGGATTCTGGGTAAGAAAACGTTGAGGGATCCACACAAGCCATACCTCCCTGGAATCCCCCGGGTGTCTACTTTTCAGAAATGTGTGGGTTTGGTAGGTTTCCCTAGGTGGCCGCCGAGCCCCGGGCCAAAACGTCATGGGACCCCCATTGCAAAACCAGGTCGTTTTGTGATAGGCCATTTTGAGGACGCCTCAATACGTTGTGGGCCCTTGTCTGTCGCGGGTACTTGGGCCTCCCACCCGAGTGAGGCCCCATTTTTATCGGGAGACCTGGGGGAACGCTGGGTGGTATGAAATTTGTGTCAGCCCTGTGATGCCACAACTTTACCACACAAAAATGTGTGAAAAAAGTGATGTTTCAGCCACATTTCAGGTTTGCAGGGGATTCTGGGTAAGAAAACGTTGGTGGATCCACGCAAGCCATACCTCCCTGGAATCCCCCGGGTGTCTGCTTTTCAGAAATGTGTGGGTTTGGTAGGTTTCCCTATGTGGCCGCGAGCCCCGGGCCAAAAGTCATGGGACCCCCATTGCAAAACCAGGTCGTTTTGTGATAGGCAATTTTGATGTCGCCTCAATACGTTTTGGGCCCTTGCCTGTCGTGCGTACTTGGACCTCCCACCCGAGTGATGCACCATTTTTATCAGGAGACCTGGGGGAAAGCTGGGTGGTAGGAAATTTGTGTCAGCCCGGTGATGCCACAACTTTCCCACACAAAAATGTATGAAAAAAGTGAATTTTTTCAGCAAAAGTTCAGGTTTGCAGGGGATTTTGGGTAGGAAAACATTGGGGGACCCACGCAAGCCATACCTCGCTGGACTCCCCCGAGTGTCTAGTTTTCAGAAATGTGTGGGTTTGGTAGGTTTCCTAAGATGGCCGCCAAGCCCAGGGCCAAAAACCTCACTGGTGTGGGTGGTTCAAGTACCCGCAACAGGCAAGGGCCCAAAACGTATTGAGGAGACATCAAAATGATCTATCACAAAACAAGCTGGTTTTGCAAGGGGAGTCACCTGGGTTTTTGGCCCCGGGCTCGGCGGCCATCTTGGGAAACCTACCAAACCCACACATTTCTGAAAACTAGACACCTGGGGGAGTCCAGCGAGGTATGGCTTGCGCCTCTTGAGGCGACATCCAAATTGCCTATCACAAAATGTTTTGGGCCCTTGCCTGTCGCGGGTACTTGGGCCTCCCACCCGAGTGAGGCACCATTTTTATCGGGAGACCTGGGGGAATGCTGGGTGGTAGGAAATTTGTGTCAGCCCCGTGATGCCACAACTTTACCACACAAAAATGTGTGAAAAAAGTGATTTTTTCAGCAAAATATCAGGTTTGCAGGGATTCTGGGTAAGAAAACGTTGGGGGATCCACGCAAGCCATACCTCCCTGGAATTCCCCGGGTGTCTACTTTTCAGAAATGTGTGGGTTTGGTAGGTTTCCTAGGTGGCCGCCGAGCCACGGGCCAAAACATCATGGGACCCCCCTTGCAAAACCAGGTCGTTTTGTGATAGGCCATTTTGAGGTCGCCTCAATATGTTGTGGGCCCTTGCCTGTCGCGGGTACTTGGGCCTCCCACCCGAGTGAGGCACCATTTTTATTGGGAGACCTGGGGGAACGCTGGGTGGTAGGAAATTTGTGTCAGCCCCGTGACGCCACAACTTTACCACACAAAAATGTGTGAAAAAAGTGATTTCTTCAGCCAAATTTCAGGTTTGCAGGGAATTCTGGGTAAGAAAACGTTGGTGGATCCACGCAAGCCATACCTCCCTGGAATCCCCCGGGTGTCTACTTTTCAGAAATGTGTGGGTTTGGTAGGTTTCCCTAGGTGGCCGCTGAGCCCCGGGCCAAAACGTCATGGGACCCCCTTGCAAAACCAGGTCGTTTTGTGATAGGCCATTTTGAGGTCGCCTCAATACGTTGTGGGCCCTTGCCTGTCGCGGGTACTTGGGCCTCCCACCGGAGTGAGGCACCATTTTTATCGGGAGACCTGGGGGAACGCTGGGTGGTAGGAAATTTGTGTCAGCCCGGTGATGCCACAACTTTACCACACAAAAATGTGTGAAAAAAGGGATTTTTTCAGCAAAATGTCAGGTTTGCAGGGGATTCTGGGTAAGAAAACGTTGGGGGATCCACGCAAGCCATACCTCCCTGGAATTCCCCCGGTGTCTACTTTTCAGAAATGTGTGGGTTTGGTAGGTTTCCCTAGGTGGCCGCCGAGCCCCGGGCCAAAACGTCATGGGACTCCCTTGCAAAACCATGTCGTTTTGTGATAGGCCATTTTGAGGTCGCCTCAATACGTTGTGGGCCCTTGCCTGTCGCGGGTACTTGGGCCTCCCACCCGAGTGAGGCACCATTTTTATCGGGAGACCTGGGGGAACGCTGGGTGGTAGGAAATTTGTGTCAGCCCGGTGATGCCACAACTTTACCACACAAAAATGTGTGAAAAAAGGGATTTTTTTCAGCAAAATTTCAGGTTTGCAGGGGATTCTGGGTAGGAAAACATTGGGGTACCCACGCAAGCCATACCTCGCTGGACTCCCCCGAGTGTCTAGTTTTCAGAAATGTGTGGGTTTGGTAGGTTTCCTAAGATGGCCGCCGAGCCCAGGGCCAAAAACCTCACTGGTGTGGGTGGTTCAAGTACCCGCAACAGGCAAGGGCCCAAAACGTATTGAGGAGACATCAAAATGATCTATCACAAAACAAGCTGGTTTTGCAAGGGGAGTCACCTGGGTTTTGGCCCCGGGCTCGGCGGCCATCTTGGGAAACCTACCAAACCCACACATTTCTGAAAACTAGACACCCAGGGGAGTCCAGGGAGGTATGGCTTGCGTGGATCCCCCAACGTTTTCCTACCCAGAATGCCCTGCAAACCTCAAATTTAGCTGAAAAAAATCAATTTTTTCTCAAATTTCTGTGTGGGAAAGTTCTGGAATCTACGTGGGTCCACAAATTTCCTACCACACAGTGTTCCCCCATGTCTCCCGATAAAAATGATACCTCACTCGCATGGGTGGGTCAAGTACCCGTGACAGGAAAGGGCCCAAAACCTATTGAGGCGACATCAAATTACCTATCACAAAACAACCTGTTTTTGCAAGGGGGTCCCATGAGTTTTTGGCCCTGGGCTCGGTGGCCATCTAGGAAACCTACCAAACCCACACATTTCTGAAAACTAGACACCTGGGGAGTCCAGCGAGGTATGGCTTGCGTGGGTCCCCTAACTTTTCCTACCCAGAATCCCTGCAAACCTCAAATTTAGCTGAAAAAATCACTTTTTCTCAAATTTCTGTGTGAAAGTTCTGGAATCTACGTGGATCCACAAATTTCCTCCCACTCAGCGTTCCCTCAGGTCTCCTGATAAAAATGATACCTCACTCGCGTGGGTGGGTCAAGTACCCGCTGACAGAAAAGGGCCCAAGACCTATTGAGGCGACATCAAAATTACCTATCACAAAACAACCTGGTTTTGCAAGAGGGGTCACCTGGGTTTTGTCCCCGGGCTCGGCGGCCATCTTGGGAAACTACCAAACCCAAACATTTCTGAAAGCTAGACACCCGGGGGAGTCCAGCGAGGTATGGCTTGCGTGGGTCCCACAACGTTTTCCTACCCAGAATCCCCTGCAAACCTCAAATTTAGCTGAAAAAATCACTTTTTTCATACATTTTTGCGTGGGATCACCGTGCCGGCACAAATGTCCTACCACCCAGCGTTCCCCTTGTTCTCCCGAGTAAAATGATACCTCACTTGTGTGGGTGGGCCAAAGGCCTGTGACTGGGAAGAGCCCAAAACATAGGGATTTAGGGTATAGCACCGAGAATTCTAAGCGCTACATTTTTTTAAAAATACGTTTTTAGCCAGTTCTGCTTTGGACACCCACACAAGTGAGGTATCATTTTACTCGGGGGAACAAGGGCAATGCTGGGTGGTAGGACATTTGTGCCAGCACGGTGAATCCACGCAAAAATATGTGGAAAATATGGTTTTTTCAGCTAAATTTGAGGGTTGCAGGGGATTCTGGGTAGGGAAACGTTGGGGGATCCACGCAAGCCATACCTCATTGGACTCCCCAGGGTGTCTAGTTTTCAGAAACGTGTGGGATTGGTAGGTTTCCCTAGATGGCTGCGAGCCCGGGGCCAAAAAACCAGGTGCCCCCCCCAAAAACCAGGTAGTTTTGTTATAGGTAGTTTTGAAGTCTCCACAATACGATTTGGGCCATTTCCCGTTTCAGCCACTATGCCTACACACACAAGTGAGGTACCATTTTTATCAGGAGCCCTGGGGGAACGCAGGGTGGTAGAAAATTTGTGGATCCACGCAGATTCCAGAACTTTCCCACACAGAAATTTGAGTAAAAAGTGATTTCTTTCTGCTAAATTTGAGGTTTGCAGGGCATTCTGGGTAGGAAAACGTTTGGGGACCCATGCAAGCCATACCTCGCTGGACTCCCCAGGTGTCTAGTTTTCAGAAATGTGTGGGTTTGGTAGGTTCCCAAGATGGCCGCTGAGCCCGGGGCAAAAACCCAGGTGACCCCCTTGCAAAACCAGGTTGTTTTGTGATAGGTAATTTTGATGTCTCCTCAATACGTTTTGGGCCCTTGCCTGTCGCGGGTACTTGACCCACCCACGCGAGTGGGGTATCATTTTTATCGGGAGACCTGGGGGAAAGCTGGGTGGTAGGAAATTTGTGGATCCACGTAGATTCCAGAACTTTCCCACACAGAAATTGGAGAAAAACGTGATTTTTTCAGCTAAATTTGAGGTTTGCCGGGTAAGAACATTTTGGAGGACCCACGCAAGCCATACCTCGCTGGACTCCTCCGGGTGTCTAGTTTTCAGAAATGTGTGGGTTGGGTAGGTTGCCCTAGATGGCCGTCGAGCCCGGGGCCAAAAACTCATGGGACCCCCCCTTGCAAAACCAGGTTGGTTTGTGATAGGTAATTTTGATGTCGTCTCAATAGGTTTTGGGCCCTTGCCTGTCGCGGGTACTTGACCCATCCACACAAGTGAGGTACCATTTTTCACGGAAGACTTTGGGGGACGCGGGGTGGGTGGAATTTTGTACATCTACGCAGATTCCAGAACTTTCCACCACAGAAATGTGAGGAAAGTGTGTTTTTTTGGACATATTTTTAGGTTTGCAAGGGATTCTGGGTAACAGATCCTGGTGAGAGCCAGTCAAGTCACCCCATCCTGGATTCCCTGGGTGTCTAGTTTTCAAAAATGTATAGGTTTGCTAGGTTTCCCTAGGTGCTGGCAGTGTTAGGGTTCAAAATCTACAGCTAGGCACTTTGCAAAAAAAGGGTCCGTTTTCACTGTGAAAATGTGGTGTGTCCACGTTGCGTTTGGGCCGTTTCCTGTCGCGGGCACTAGGCCTACCCACACATGTGAGGTGCCATTTTTCTCGGAAGACTTTGGGGAACGCGGGATGGGTGGAAATTTGTGGATCCACGCAGATTCCAGAACTTTCCACCATAGAAATGTGAGGAAAATGTGTTTTTTTTTACAAATGTTTCGGTTTGCAAGGGATTCTGGGTAACAGAACGTGGTGAGAGCCAGTCAAGTCACCCCATCCTGAATTCCCCTGGGTATCTAGTTTTCAAAAATGTATAGGTTTGCTAGGTTTCCCTAGGTGCCGGCAGAGTTAGGGTTCAAAATCTACAGCTAGGCACTTTGCAAAAAAAGGGTCCGTTTTCACTGTGAAAATGTGTTGTGTCCATTTTGCGTTTTGGGCCATTTCCTGTCACGGCCACTAGTCCTACCCACACAAGTGAGGTACCATTTTTCTTGAAAGACTTTGGGGAACGCGGGGTGGGTGGAATTTTGTGGATCCACGCAGATTCCAGAACTTTCCACCACAGAAATGTGAGGAAAATTTGTTTTTTTGGACAAATTTTTAGGTTTGCAAGGGATTCTGGGTAACAGAACCTGATGAGAGCCAGTCAAGTCAGCCCATCCTGGATTTCCCTGGGTGTCTAGTTTTAAAAAATGTATAGGTTTGCTAGGTTTTCCTGGGTGCCGGCAGAGCTAGGAACCAAATTCAACAGGTAGGCACATTCCGAAAAAAAGTCAGTGCCTAGTGGGCTTTCTGCCGCCCTGGGGAGGGGGGAAATCAGGGGCTATTGCCCCGATATACCCCCGAGGGGGCAGAAAGACTGTGGCTATTCTTTTGGGGGTCGGGGCATTGGGATGCCTATTCTGGTCAGCCCCCACCCCTGCGTATAAAAAGCCAGCATAATCGCTGGCACATAGTGGGCTTTCTGCCCCCCGGGGGGCAGATCAGGGGCTACTGCCCCCATCTGCCTCCTGGGAGGGGCAGAAAGACAGTGACATCTTTTTGGGGTGGGTGGGGGCATTGGCATGTCCATTCTTGGCAGCCCCCAGCCCGAACTTTGTAAAAAAATCCCTGGTGGCTAGTGGACTTTCTGCCCCCGGGGGGCAGTTAAGGTGCTATTGCCCCATCTGCCTCCCAGGGGGGGGGCAGAAAGACTGTAGCATTTTTTTTGGGGTGGGGGCAGTGACATGCCCATTCTGGGCAGCCCCCACCCCTACCTATATAAAAAAAATCCCTGGCGCTTAGTGGGCTTTCTGCCCCCTCCCCGGGGCAGAAAGCCCCCATCTGCCTCCTGGGGGGGCAGAAAGTCTTTTTTCTTCTTTGGGGGGTAGGGTGGGGGCATTTGCATGCCCATTCTGGGCAGCCCCCACCCCGAGCCTCTAAAAAAAATAATCCCTGGCATCTAGGGTGTTTCTGAACCCCCGGGGGGGCAGAAAGACTGGAATTTCATGGGGGGAGGGGTGGGGGCATTGGCATGCCCATCTTGGGCAACCCCACCCCTAAATGTATCGAGGGGAAAAAAACCCTGGTGTCTAGTGGGCTTTCTGCCCCCCAGAAGGGGCAGAAAGACTGTACCTTTGCGTCAGGGGTGGGGGCATTGGCATGCCCATATTGGGCAGCCCCTACCCCAAATTATAATTAAAAAAAAATCCCTGGTATCTAGTGGGCTTTCTGCCCCCCCGGGGGGGCAGATTGGGCGCTACTGCCCCATCTGCCCCCCAGGGGGGGCAGAAAGACTAATTTTGTGGCCGTGGGGGATGGGGGCATCGGCATGCCCATTTTGGGCAGCCCCCACCCCTAATAAACATCCCATAAAAATCCCTGTTGTCTAGTGGGCTTTCTACCCCCCCGGGGGGGCATATTGGGGGCTACTGCCCCCATCTACCCCCCAGGGGGGGCAGAAAGACTAATCATGCCAAAAATCTTATGGGGGGAGCAAAGGCCCTTGCCCAAGGGGCCGCTCCCCCCTCCCTGGTGCCTAGTGGGTGGATCCCTGCTTGGGGATCGCCCTCCTGGGACGATCCCCAAGCAGGGATCCACTAGGAGGGGTACCATTGGAAAGGGAGATTCTCCCTTTCCAACGATACCTCTCCTGAGTTTCTACGTGCTCAGGGGGCTGAGATAGCCCCCTGAGCACGTAGAAACTGAAACTGAAATGAGCCTCTTGGCTCATTTCAGTTTCAGTTTCACTGAAATGACATCAGCGCGACGTGCGCGCCGATCATCATTTCAAGGAAACCAGGGGGCCTCGGGAGCTGGGGAAGCTCTTCCCCAGCTCCCGAGGCTTTAGGGGAGAAAAGGGAATCCCTCTGGTGCCCGCACCAGAGGGATTTCCTGTGCTGGGTCCCATGACGAGCTGGACTCGTCATGAGCACACGACCACTGTGTGCCATGACGAGTCCAGCTCGTCATGAGCATGGAAGGGGTTAAAGACAATGGCCTACAGAAAATGAACTAAAATCATATGGTGTGAGAATCCACCCCCTGTCCCTGTCCAATCAGAAGTAGTGGTCCCATATTTTAGCAACATTAAGGGGAGGTACATGGGCGTAGAAGGGTATAATAGATATAGAATTAGCTAATTAGTAAGAAGGAGATGCTGCAGAGAGCAGACGTACACAGAAGATCAGGCGTGCATGCTGACTAGAAGAGCTCCAGACCGTCAAGCTGATCGATTGCAGACGGAATCGCTGTCCAGAAAGGTCCTGAGGAGGGGGCGGCGGAGTCCATTAGAAGGAAGACACGGGAGAATCGAGGAGAAGCCGAGTATCAGAGAGGGGAACGACGCAGGCGTCGTTGTAGAGACGTCACCGGTCCTGTCCTGATCCTGAAGGAGGTCTTTGCTCTTCATCCTTCCTGGGTCCTATTCTTTTCCAACTCCTTGGCCAAGGGGTTTGGTTCTCGCACTTAGGTAAATATAAATGCAACCTTTAGTTGCGCTGCTGTCTCTATCTTCTCCTTTCTGAGGGACCGTCATTAATCAATAATTATTATTCTATACTTCATCCGTGATATGCGATTAAGTACCATGTGGTTATGTAATTTACTCTGCTAAAACTTTAGATAAACATTTTAAAACTTCCTGACTCAGTGGTTATTTCAGGATTATGTACTATAATGAATGTCACTCATTTTAAACTTCCCAATTAGCAAAGGATTCATTGGTAAGTCATTACTCTTCAATCGGAAGGTAATTGGTAGCAGGGATTTTGATAAAGAGTAACAACTGATAAAACCCAGCGTAAGTATTAGCGTAGTATGAATGTATGGGCCCAAGTGAGTATCTAGTGTATGAATGCTGTTTGTTAATATCGCGCTGGATCAGTTTTCTGGTAATCAGAGGATGGTTACTCTTTGTTAATTGAGTAATGAGAATTTTATTTTTATGAACTAACATCCGTATATTCAAAGTTTGTTTTATGTTGTCTAGAATCCCCAGGGAAAATTGAATAGCGGTTGGTAAGTGGAAGCCATACTGCAGTGAGGTTATCTGTCAGGCAGAAATAGTGCTGAAAAGTTAAGCAGGACTATCAGTACTGGTTAGGGAATCTATGCGTGTGAGTAATAGCAAAAGAGTACGCTGGTGAAAATTTGATGTTATATCACCTAGAAAGGGTAACATTGAAGAAGTAACAGGTACTTCTGGAGCTTGTGTGAAGAGTAAACGGAAGGGTTTTTACTCGTAGTGTATGTTTAGTAAACGGAAAGGTTTTACTAAGTGTGAGAGAAAACTATCTTTTCTAAATTAGAGAAACTGGCACGATAGCGAATGTTTTATGTTGTTACTGAAATTTAATTAAGATTTATAGAGAAAATAAGTTTGCGTAAGATTTTGTAAAGGGAGGGTCAGCTGCCGGAGAGGGAGCTGACGTCAGAAACCGCCGCGCTGGGATTGGTTGAATCAGCGGGTGTGGAAAGACCCTTGTAAAGGAGGTGTCAGTAGTCAGGAGCAGTACTGACGTCACAGGTGCCGCGCTGGGATTGGTTGAAACAGCGAGGGACAGTGAAGAGCAGATTGTAAAGGAGGGGTTGACAGACAAACGTCACCGAAAGGCCGCGCTAGGATTGGTTCAGAAATAAAAGTTAGCAGACACTTGATTGGTTGATATCATAGAAGCTAAAATCTTAGTGGATAGAGATTGCATGTTAAAACGCGATCCAACTTTAACAGGAACTCGTCCGGATAGGAGATTCCTAGGTTTTGCAGAATATAATTTTATACACCGAAGGTTAGATAGAATGCATGGAGAGAAGAGAAAAATGTCCTTTCTGCAAAAGATTAAGAACTATTTTAAAAAGGATAAACCAATCAAAACTAGGGAAGGAATTATCATTCCACCAGCTAAAACGCCCGCTTCATTCATGATGATGGAGAGAGGTTATCATACTTGTGTATGGATAGAGAATTGGATAGAATATACCAAAAATGATGGGATATTAGCATTTCCCGAGAATGGCACTTTCAATGGGAGAATTCTTCAAAATTTGAGATTGAGGATGAATGACCTAGAACCCAGACCTAGATTAACTCAATATGAAGCCTTAGAGAAATGGGAAACCGAGGCATTTGAGCGTGACCGATCCAGGAGTAATAGGGGTTATCGAGGATTTTTCCCAAGAAACCAACAAGAGAATAGGGATGGTCAGATGAAACAGTGGAGGAGAGCAATGCTTACAGAAGGATTATATCCAATATTTACGGAAGAAGAACTGTTAGGGAAGAAATGCACAGAAAAGACAAAACATTTAATGAGAAATGGAGATTCGGAAGATGAATTTATAGAAGAAATATTAAGGAACCCCCACCGTATCAGGAAGGGACAAGTGGATGCACCCCAAGTGCCCCACTGTTAAAAACTCCATTACTACCACAAGTAATGCATGATTTTACCCCCAGTAGGATACTTCACGATAAAGAGAAAGAAGCCCTAGAGAAGACCAGAGCAGAATTAATACAGAAAATAACACAGATAAAGGTACATCCTGATTCTTTGACCATACCTGTAACAATTGGTCCGGTAGTTCCATTATATGGTGGTCAGGGAAATTGTCCTCCACCGTTAATTATGCCTACTCCTGTGAATATTCCTAAATCTGAAGCAACAGTAATGGTTGAGGATCATTTTAGTGATTGTGAAACAACAATATCATTAATGGATTTACCAATTCGAGATTCTGTCAATAGTACTCCCAGAAGAACTACACCTGGGTGCTCGAAAGAGATAAACTTGATAACTTCATCAGGAGCAAAAAGTGTCACTGTAGTAAGTCCAGAAGACTTGGAAAGGTGGGCACAAGGATCAGAACAGCAGTGTACACCTCCAAAAATTTTGGATAATTATAAATTAAAAGTCGAATTAGAAGAAATAATAGCAGGAAATGTAGGGCTAGATCGCCTAAATGCTTACAATGAAGAAGAATTATTGTTCGTATGCAGAAGTATCACCAGAAATGTAAAAATATTTCATGAAAAATTATCAGATTTGGCTCTGCAGATGGGAATTGAAATAGGGAGATCAAAGGTGTTGCAGAAACCCTATAGAGCAGATTTCTCAGACAAAGATTTAGAAAATATGAATGCTTCTGGAAGAAAGTTACAAGTAAAAGAGTTAATGATAGTTTTGCAAAAATGGGGAGATCTAGATAAATGGAGAGTTCGATGGGCAAAGAAAAAGAAGAGGCACGATCCAGTAGAACAGCCTCTGAATATGTGATGAAAGAAACCGGGAAGACAGATCAAATGTACCCGATGCGAGAAGTTCCAGGAGGGGGCTATGTACATGTTCCATGGAGTAGACAGGATATTTTGTCATTTACGAACGATTTTCCAAAATTGAGAGAAAAACCAATTGAATGGTACAAGCAGGTTGAGAGGTTTGTGAAGGTATCAAAGGTATTGTTGAAAGATTTAGATGGGTTGTTTGACATAGTGGTACCTGCCGATTTGTGGACAGATTGTAAAATTACAGTTGATTGGCCAAGTGACGAGTATCCTAGAGATCCGAAGACAGGTGCCCCGTCAAATGATGTAATGAAAAAATATCAGCAGGTGATAACTTACCTGAAAGGCAAAATACCACCGAAAGAAACAGATTGGGTGAAAATAGACCGAATCATCCAAGAAGCCAGTGAATCGGTACACGCCTATTATGAGCGTTTATTGCAGGTATTTAAGCAGTATAGTGGATTTGAGGACATTGGAGACAAGAACATGAGTCAGTTTGTGTATCGATTTGTTTATGGTCTAAAGCCAGAAATTTGTCAGATGATTAAGCAGCACATGTTGTGTTGGCAAGGGAAACCGATCGATGAAATTTTGAAATATGCAAAATATTGTGGAGACGATATTGAGGATAGACACAAGAAATTGCAGGAAAAAGTGATGTGGGCACAGGTGAAAATGGCTGAGAAACAGGGAATTAATTTGGATAATCCAAGTGAAAATCAAGGAAAGGATTCTGGAACGAATGGCGATACTGGGAATGGTGGAAAAGTGAGAGGACCAATGAGTAGAGAAGAAGCTAAAATGAAATTTCCTTGTCATGGATGCGGAAAATTGGGGCATTGGAAGGATGAATGTAAAAAGATTCGGAATAATAATGGCCCAAATCAAAATTTAAATCCACAGACGCAGAATGACTCACAGCAGGGTGTAAATCCTCAGAGTCAGTTGCCACCTGCACCTATTCAGGGTAATGTAAGCAGAGCAAATCACGGTACAGACGTCGGATATCAAGGAGGAAGTGGTAAGAATGATTATGTAACATCACAGTTTCTTTTACAGGACGATTTCTGTCAATACAGTTCATGACGGTGCCTAGGAGAGGGGGAGAAGGAGTGCGTACCTGGCGCATCCTTATCGGTAGATCAGTCAGGTCCATATGTTGAAGGAAATGTGAAGGGTAATGATATTACTTTTCTTTTGGACACTGGTGCTACCCGGTCTACTGTGAGAACAGCAGACATTCCAGACCTTCCTCTCTCTGGAGAAGCTATCCAAGTAGTGGGAGTAGCTAATAGAAAGATTAGAACACCTCTTACCGAACCAATAGAAGTTAAAATTGGAAATTTCAGAGAAATGCATCAATTTGTAGTGTGTGATTCTAGTCCAGTAAATTTATTAGGTCGTGATTTGTTGTGCAAAATGAACTGTACAATTTTCTGCACACCAGATGGTGTGGCAGTTCAGACCCCAGATGAAGATCATGTATATAAGTTTATGATTGCAAAACAAGGTACAGAAGTAGATGAGATGTTTTCTTTGATAACAAAAGATGAGTTGCCAGAAGAATTAAAAACTACAGTAAACCCCACAGTATGGGATTTCACAGGAAAGGAAGTAGGACTTATGGCCAAAATAGACCCGGTTAAAATTACTGTAAAAGAAGGTGCAATTTTCCCAAATACTAGACAGTACAAAATGAGTGCAGAAGTAAAGACAGGAGTCATTGAAGAAATCAATCGAATGGTAGAACAAAACATACTAAGAGAAGTAATGAGTAGCCCATGTAATTCACCAATAATGGGTTTAAAGAAACCTAGCGGAAAATATAGGATTGTTCAGGACCTGCAGAAAATAAATAAGATTGTGGAACCTTGTTGTCCTATAGTACCCAATCCTGCAGTAATCCTATACCAGATTCCTTGGAGTGCAGGATGGTTCACAGTGATTGATTTATGCCAAGCGTTCTTTTCAATACCATTGCATCCAGACAGCCAGTATCTTTTTTCATTTAAATTTGAGAACAAAGTCTATGTATGGAATCATGTTCCTCAGGGGTACACGGAAAGTCCTTCCATCTTTAATCAGTTATTGAAAAAGTGCTAAGAGAAACTAGTGATGCCAGGAAGCTCAGTCCTAGTGCAATATATCGACGACTTACTGGTGGCATCGAACACCAGAGAGGACTGTGTTGTTGATTCCATAGCACTATTAAATAATTTGGCTGAAGAAGAGCATAAAGTCTCACCATAAAAATTGCAGTTCTGTACAACAGCTGTTAAATATCTGGGACACCAAATTGAGAGGGGAAAAAGAAGAATAACCTCGGAAAGAGTACAATTGATTAAGAAAATGCAAATGCCTGTAACCCAAAGAGAAGTGAGAATGTTCCTAGGAATAGTAGGTTACTGTCGACAATGGATACTAGGATTTTCCTTGTTAGCGAAGCCCCTAATTCAAATGCCAAAAAAGAAAGGAAAGGACCCAGTTGAATGGAATGATGAGAGTGTAGGAGCTTTTGTAAAATTGAGAAATGCTTTGTGCTCAGCACCAGCCCTAGGCATGCCCGACTATAAAAGAAGCTTCGCATTGTTCTGTCATGAGAGAGAAAATAGTGCACTTTCAGTCTTAACCCAAAGACATGGTCTAGACAGACGTCCTATAGCATATTTTTCTGCTACATTGGATCCAGTGGCAGCCGCGTTGCCAGGCTGCTTAAAAGCAGTGGCGGCTACCTGTTTAAGTATTGAACAAAGTGAGTCAATTGTGATGGGACATCCTGTGAAGGTGTATGTTCCACATGCAGTTGTAATTCTGTTGACAAGAACACAAACTCAGCATCTTACTCCTAGTCGGCTGACTAAATATGAGAGAATAATAATGGGTGCTGAAAATGTGAACATAGTGAGGTGTACAATAGTAAATCCTTTAACCTTACTACCAGACCCATATCATGAGGAAATTAAAACTGACCAAGAAGAAGAACATGATAGTTTACAAGTCACAGAGTTATGCACTAAACCACGTCCGGAAATTGAAGAACAGCCCCTTAGAAAGCCAGACAGGGAGCTGTTTGTTGATGGTTCATGTCAGAGGCATGAAGACGGTAAACTAACTGCAGCCTATGCGGTGTGTGAATTAACTGGAATAGTCGAAGCATCCTATTTACCAGGAGTCTGCACAAGTAGCTGAATTGATTGCTTTGATAAAAGCGTGCAAAATTGGGAGGAATCAAAAAGTAACTATATTTACAGATAGCCAATATGGTTACGGGGTTGTGCATGATTTTGGCCAACTATGGATGCAGAGGGATTTCATGACTTCTTCAGGATCCCCCATTAAAAATTGACAATTTGTAAGGGAATTGCTGGAAGCAATACAATCACCAAAAGAATTGGCGGTGGTGAAATGTGCCGCACACCAGTCAGGAGATGACTGGGTGGTAATTGGCAATCGATATGCAGATCTTGTGGCTCAACATTGTGCCAGAAATAGATTGTCAGTCAATAAAAGGGTGGAAAGAATGGGAATCAGCTGCCAACTTATGCTGTATATGCCACCAGAAACATGGAATGAGGTTCGAAGATTGCAAGATGGTGCTGATGAAAGTGAGAAGAAAACATGGGTCAAAGTGGGTTGTTCCCAAAGGGGAGATGATGAAGTGTGGATTTGTGCTGATGGCAGACCAGTCATGCCTGACTGTCTGCTCTCTCAAATGGCCAGGATGTATCATGTAGACACACACATAGGGAGAGATGCAATGATTAGGCTTTTCAGACAGAACTGGTACAATCCCAAGTTCAGGGCTGTAGCAGAGAGCCTTTGCCAGAGATGTTTGACTTGCCAGATGCATAATCCAGGGAGAAAGACAATAATCGGGTTTGGGAAGATTGGAAAGGCAGAGGGTCCATTTATAAGACTTCAGTTCGACTTTATACAGTTACCACCATGCAGAGGGTTGAAATATGTACTAGTCATAGTATGTCTGTTTTCAAAGTGGGTGGAGGCTTACCCTACCAGGAGGAGTGACAGCATTACATTCGCAAAGCTGTTACTACGAGAACTCATTCCTAGGTTTGGTTTCCCAGTAACTTTGGAATCAGATAGAGGAAAACATTTTAACAGTGAAGTGATTCAAATAATTTGCGGAGCATTCCAAATCGAACAAAAATTGCACTGTGCATATCGTCCAGAAGCTTCTGGAGTGGTTGAACAATTGAATGGCACTATAAAATCCAGACTGGGAAAAATGTGTGCATCAACATCATTGGAGTGGCCAGATGCATTGCCACTTGTCTTAATGGGACTAAGAAGCATTCCTGATAGAAATACGGGATTGAGCCCACACGAGATAATGATGGGAAGAGCAATGAGACAAGCACATGTTCCCATAAACAAATTGCTGAATATATCTGATGATATGGTTCTGGATTATTGCAAAGGATTGGCTGACCTAGTGCGTTCTGTCTCTCATCAGGTCGGAGAAGACGCAGTTTCGAGGCAGCCTGAACAAGAACATGATCTGAATCCTGGTGACTGGGTGGTAGTGAAGAATCACACCAGAGAGACGTGTCTGTCACCTAGATGGGGAAAACCTTGTCAAGTCATACTGACTACCAATACAGCAGTGAAGTGTGCAGGATTTCCTAATTGGATTCATGTAAGCCACAACAAAAGAGTACCAGACCCTGAAGAAGAAAATCCTCAGACAGCATCAATCACTGAGGAAGCTGAAGGTTGCCCAGCTGAAGAATCTCAGGCTCGAGATTCAAGAGAAGCTGCAGAAGAACAACCGAGCACAAGTCAGGACTGGATACCGGTGGTAGAAATTCCTGAAGTTTACTACAGAACAAGAAGTCAAACAAAATTGGAAGAAATTGAAGAAGATCAGATAGGTGAAGAAGAAGCAGCTCAGGGAAAAGAAGAACATACAATAAAAGAACCTGAGCAGGACCAGATAGGGAAAGGAAACTGGGCTCAAAATAACGAAGAACCAACAAGTTTTGAGCAGGGACAGACAGGTTTAGAAGAATCCGGTCAGGCTGCAGAAGTACAAAGTGCAATAAGCCCTGATCAGAACCAGTTAGATCAAGAAAATCACGCAGAAGAAAAAGATCTCGAGAAAAATGAACATGAAGAAATAAATCAAGCACAAGGTCAGTTATTGGAAACTCACAGTGGAGCTGCTGAAGAAAAACAAATCAGACCTGAAAAAGAGCAAGAAAGAAAAACAGTAATTGCAGAAAATGAAAAGGTGTCAGAAAGTGAAAATAAAGAGATTGCTGAAGACAAAAATAAAGAAACAGTGCAAACAAAGAAAACAAGAAAAGGGGATCATTGGCCTAGTGTCATTAAAAGAGTAAAATACCACATAACAACCAGAAGTGAAGATCCAGATCAAGTAAATGAAGTAACAAGTCAAACCAAACAAGAAAACAGAACTAAGAAAAGAAGAAGCAAGAGACTGAAACTTGTGAATAACAAATTCAAGGGTCCTGATTCGACTTACATTATTCTTGAAGATTACGAGAGCTCAGAGTCAAGTGAAAGTGGTGACGAAGGAACAAGTGCAGAACTAACGTACGAGAAAGAAACAAGACCACCTTGACTACGAAAAAGAGTCATATAAAGAAAAAGTGAAAAATAGATAAGAAGAGCAATCTTCCTTGTCGAAATGCCTGATGATAGAGTTGCTGGGAGACCAAAACAGAGATGTTGTAGAAGATGCTGTGCAATATGCATATGTAGTCTAGTAATGGTGCTTATAGTTTGGTTAGTCCTGATCGTAGCAGTTCCTTACCTTATGATAATGGATAAAAAGATTAATAACGAAACTAAAGGAAAGACAGCACACATGAAGGGAAATAGAGTAGAACTAATGGTAGAAAATGAACCAGAATTTCATCATGAAATAACTGATAACGATACTAGTTTAAATGTTTTCACAAAGTTATTATTTCAATATGTAGATACCATGGAAGTTAGTAATTGTTATGTCTGTATGAAGTTACCCGAATCAGTAGCAGAAGGATTAACATATCATCACTTACCATTGACATATGGCATATCATGTAGTGTATTAGTTAGTTTATTTTATAGAACAGGGAGACTTCAATATTATTATTCAAACATAGATGTGATATTTTCAGAGGTTCCGATTCGAAAGAGTATGAACCCAGTGCTTAGTAGTCAAGACGCACAGTTTATGGGAGAATTTTTCTTAACAATGAAATCGATAGACATAACACATGCACATAGACACAATCTAACATGTTCTTTACACGAAGAAGAAAAGATATTTTTGAATTTAGTAGAAAATAGAAGACAAGATTTTCAAAAGAAAGCTTCTGAGCATAAGGCTCATTTACCACCTTGGGCTGAGAAAGAAGGGAGTTACACACCTGGCAAGGCTCAAGCTGCTATGGCTCTGGATTTTGTAAAGACAGGGAAAATTTGTCTACATAGATTAAAGACTGATTATAACAATGTTTTCATCGGTACCAGTGAATGTGAACACAATTTCTTAATTCTTGGAGGTTGGGGAATCAAAGGAGGAACAGATTCAGTTTTTCCTGGAATCTATTATGTGTGTGGGAATAAGGCTTACTTTAGGTTTCCTGCACGGTGGTATGGAAGTTGTTATTTTGGAATAGTATTTCCAAAAATATACCACGTAAAAAGAAACACTGGGAGCAATGAAAACTATGGCGAATTAACACGTAGTAAAAGAGCTAGTTTTTCTGAAATTGTAGGTGATATATTTGGTGCATTGATACCTTCGGTGGGAATAATTCTGAACTCAAGGAAAATATGTAAATTGTCTACAGTGGTTGATCGTTTATCAACAGATACTGCTGGAGGATTTCTAATGATTAATGCGGAGATGGTTGCGATTAGATCTATGGTTATGCAAAATAGACTTGCTCTTGATATTTTATTGGCAAAGGAGGGCGGAGTCTGTAAATTACTGAAGACGAAAAATTGTTGCACTTACATTCCTGATAAAAGTGCAGAAATTGGAACGTATATACAGAATATAACTAAACTTGAGAAGGAACTTAAACCACTGGAAGTTGATAGTGTATGGGAAAGATTGACAAGTAGTATTGCGTCAATTGGTACCTGGTTTTCTAATGTAGGAAAAGGGCTTATAGGTCAAATACTAGTACCCCTAGCAGGGTTAGCAATAATAGTACTGACAATAATAATATGGTGCAAATGTTGTAGAAAGAATGGAACATATAATGTGACAGGAAAAGGGAAGAAGAGAAAGGTTGATGAAATTGAACTTGAGGATTTGAGAAGTGAATTATACAAGAAATTGAAAGGGGATGTTAAAAATTAGAAAATGTAAAAATGAGAATGAAACTACTTGCTAGAAGTTGGCATCTGATTGAGGGTAGTATTTTGATGGCTCTTAAACGCCATCAGAGAGGGGATTGATGGAGCAAGGACTCACAAATGAGACTTGCTCGAATACAATCTCCTCACAGTATTAATTAATTAATTAATTATGTATTGTGTATACTAACTTTGCATACACTACATGAATAGCAAGGAAGCTTGCCTATGTGTTCTAACTAACAAGTAACGCTTGTCTTTTTCTAAAATGGCCGCTAAAGCGCGGGAACCTTACTGCGCATGTCTCATCCATATCACATGGTGTGACGTCTTTCTTTGCTTGGTGGGAAATTTCTGCTTCTGCGCAGTGTGCATTAAAATGGCTGCTTGATGTTTTCACATGCTTCAGCTTGCTCTTGTGTTATTATTAAAATTGTCGTTTTCTTAACGCTACTAATGCGGGATAGATTTATAAGTAAATGGGGATAGAGTAGAAAGAGTGGGTATACAGTGAAACATATTATTTGTGATTTTAATATTTTGGTCTTTGACTTTTATTAGTTTGTAAACTTGGGCCTGGGGTTGGTGATCTGAAACTCGAGAGACAATGATTCTGCGCATGTGTCCTGTTTGGCTGCCAAAGAATAAAAAAAATGAAGTCAACATGGACGTCGTCCAAGGCCATGACCTGATGGCCGAAGCTGCTGTGCTCTTGCCTTTCCTGTTGAAAATTGAAACTTTGTATATGAAGAATATATAACATTTGTCGTGAGACGGGTGGGAAATAAAGCAAATGTATAAAATTGGATGGGCGGTAGTTTAAAGACAATGGCCTACAGAAAATGAACTAAAATCATATGGTGTGAGAATCCACCCCCTGTCCCTGTCCAATCAGAAGTAGTGGTCCCATATTTTAGCAACATTAAGGGGAGGTACATGGGCGTAGAAGGGTATAATAGATATAGAATTAGCGAATTAGTAAGAAGGAGATGCTGCAGAGAGCAGACGTACACAGAAGATCAGGCGTGCATGCTGACTAGAAGAGCTCCAGATCGTCAAGCTGATCGATTGCAGACGGAATCGCTGTCCAGAAAGGTCCTGAGGAGGGGGCGGCGGAGTCCATTAGAAGGAAGACACAGGATAATCGAGGAGAAGCCGAGTATCAGAGAGGGGAACGACGCAGGCGTCGTTGTAGAGACGTCACCGGTCCTGTCCTGATCCTGAAGGAGGTCTTTGCTCTTCATCCTTCCTGGGTCCTATTCTTTTCCAACTCCTTGGCCAAGGGGTTTGGTTCTCGCACTTAGGTAAATATAAATGCAACCTTTAGTTGCGCTGCTGTCTCTATCTTCTCCTTTCTGAGGGACCGTCATTAATCAATAATTATTATTCTATACTTCATCCGTGATATACGATTAAGTACCATGTGGTTATGTAATTTACTCTGCTAAAACTTTAGATAAACATTTTAAAACTTCCTGACTCAGTGGTTATTTCAGGATTATGTACTATAATGAATGTCACTCATTTTAAACTTCCCAATTAGCAAAGGATTCATTGGTAAGTCATTACTCTTCAATCGGAAGGTAATTGGTAGCAGGGATTTTGATAAAGAGTAACAACTGATAAAACCCAGCGTAAGTATTAGCGTAGTATGAATGTATGGGCCCAAGTGAGTATCTAGTGTATGAATGCTGTTTGTTAATATCGCGCTGGATCACCTTTATGCATACAGATGACACATGGTTGCTGTTAGTGGGTCAGGGATTGACAATGCCAAATTAGCTTTTTCAAGTCTGTAATTGAAAAAGCAGGATGTTGCATTTATTTGCAGAATAGTTTGTTTCACTTAACATGCCACCCTAACCATCTTATGTGTTGTGATCATTAAACATTTACTGGCACAAAGGCCTTAATTCCATACATGTAGCGAAATGTGCATGTGTATCATCTGTAATTTAAAATTAATATAGCTAAACGACTGAGACATTATCAAGAGGGAAGCCATATACCTTGAGTTAGAGGTGTATATAATAACAGTGCTCCAAGTGGGTGGGATTTATTAAAAATGACAGCCTCAATTAAAAAAAAAAATCTGATAAAACTTTTTTTTTGGGGGGGGGGGGTGGAACAACAGTTCATGAATGGTTAATACCGATCTTGCGGTACCACTGACTGAAAGGGAAGGGACTGGTTCTCTTCAGCTGTGATGCCAAGAGAGAAGCAGACAGTATCATAAGAAACACGCCTTTTGCCTGGGTGCCTCCTACCTGATAGAGGTGGTAATGTGAGCAATTGAGTAATTTGGAAAATCTAAACTCTGCTTGGATGAAATAAGTTGAGCCCTCATGTAGCAAAGATGTGTTATATTTCAGATATGATGTAAGAATTTTACAAGCTGAGTTCTGGAGTATGTCCTCCTTCTAAGAGAAACTTGCAGACAAGTGCAATCTGATTCCATATTATTAAAAAAAATTGAAATCACGTGTTTTATCTTATATATGAAATCCTTAAGCACATTTTGGAGCAGCCTTATCCGGTGTGTAACACAATTTTGAAATAATGACTTGCACTACACAGTGCTTTCAGTCGCAGGCTGAGACCGCATAGCACAATACATATTTCACTCAGTACTATTTCATACTCTGCCAACCAGGAAACTGCTCTATGACTGTCTGGTTGTTAACACAGACATCTGCAGTCATCGTGTTAACCAACAGAACTTTCATGTAGCAAATTAGTGCATTTCCAGCGATTACTTCAACTTGCTTTTATTTTTTTATTTTAAGGTGTGTAAATTATATTTTATATGCAGCTACTTGGAGGTGAAAGGCCAACAAAATTGCAGCTGAATATTTTGTAATTTTTAGTCATGTCCAGTCCCTGCTCCCACACTCACTGACAGTCACTGCCGTGCTTCTTGACACACTTCATCCTCTGCATGACTATGAGCGCACTGAGTGGGACACATGTCCCACGTGATCTGCAAGAGCACATTACTACAATAGGGTTTTGCTTTGGTGTTTTGCTGGCTATAAGCCTGTCCCTGGCCCGTCTCCAACTACAGTCTGGAGCAGGGGGGCGAAAACAGGTCACAGGATCGGCAGCTTCTAGGAGGCAGTGAGTAGGGTAGGTCGTCACTGTCGGGCCTCCGGGGGACTTTTTCACCCCTTCTCATTTCGGCATTAAGGACTCATTATATCTTCTTCTTACCCTTCAGGTTTTATAGGGCTCTTCATTCTCCACCGGACTCCCATGGGGCCTTAGGATTGCCCTTAAAAGGGTAAGTGTGGCGGCCATCATGCATCTATCTGCGAGCTATGAATGCACTCATGTTACCCCCAAAAAATGTTATTTAGCAATAGCATGGACTCATAGTATATATATGTCATGATGTCAGTGTGAACATAAAACCGCATTTGCCTTTTGTAGGATTTGAATACTTTTGAAGTGTGTTTAATATTCAGCATAAATATAGAAGCTACTACATTTACTGCAGCTTCTTTGCAATTGGTGAACGAGTGGCACCAAGTAAGACTGAATGTGCTCCCTTGTGCTCCTAGGTTACGTCTCCTGCCCACGCGAGTCGACGTCTGAGGGCCGTGAACCACTGAACTCTTCACTAGTGGTGATCACATACACAATTGTGCAATGTATGCATTGTGTATCCCTTCAGGGTAGGGTGAATATAGATTAGGTTCGGAACTAATGCCATGCGACCCAATTGGGCACCTTCAGACGTGAAACATGTAGTCTAGAGAAGAGGGACAACCGAACAACAAAGGTTCTATTAGTCGTCCTGTTTGTTTTATATCTGGGCATGAATCCCCACGGAATAAAGCTCGTGCATGGGGTATATCTGTGTCAATTTTCATTTGCACAACTATTTCACTCATTGTTCACAATCACCCGCCACATCACTAATGCACAGATCATGGTAACGGGCAGTGAAAAGAACTCCCATTAAAAGAGCCCTCCCAGCTCTGGGGTTGTAGGGCCCGCTAGTCATTGCAGCGTCTGCCTGGCTTGGAAATGAAACCGATGATGAAACATGCCACCTAGGTGAGTGAGGGTTCTAAAATCCTAATTTTGGGATGCCCTTGATGTATATTTGTGGTAAACACAATATCGAATATTAAATATCTTATACTTTTAGCTTGCCTAACTGTTAGGTTGAGGCTAATACTCTGGAACATGACATCTTTTTGAATTTTGGAGTGTTGTGAGTGTGCATATGTGACGGACCAATCCGAATCTCCCAGACCCCCCCTTTTTGGTGTTTTAGGTATGCATCCTCAAGATATCCTGTAAGAACAACAAGGCTCTGCACTATGGGACTCCAGAATAACTAGCCCAAAAACTCTCCATAGTTAGAGAGAGCCGCTTTCTACACAGTGCCAACTCTCTACTATTGGAGCCTCTTAGAATCAAGAAATTCTTCTCTGGAAGTGGACCCAGAATATGGAACTCATTATTACCAGAGAAAAACACACCAGCCCCACTCTCGTCATCTTTAAGATTAACATAAAATCCCTGCTAATTGAAAAACACCTGCAGAGTTAATCTCTCTATACTATTGTGCCCTGAAATACACATTTTTTGATCTCCCTCTGGATGGTGAAATTCGTGCTCCCTCTTACACTATGGGCCTCATTACGACTTAAGCGGTCCGACCACTGGACCGCTGAAGCCGCATCCACCACAAGACTGCAATGCCAGTGGCCTTAAGACCGCCGCATACTGGACCACCGGTGGGGAGCTGGCCACAGTCTTGTGTCTGCATGCTTCGACTCAATGTTGTGTGGGCACTGCCGGGATATACAATGTAATGCATGACACACAGTGCATGCACGACAGTGCAGGCGTAGGGGGGTACAACATGTTCCCCCAGTCACTTAACGGAATGGACAACGACACCCAGGGGCCCTGTTTGGGGCCCCCTCCTTGCCGTTATGCCAGCTTTTTCATGGCGGTGAAACCGCAATGACAAGGCTTGCGCAAGGGCAAGTCGTAATATGGACCGCTCTGCCGGGCTCGGCACCGCCTCCATTCCTCCCCACCCTGCACACCGCCAGCACCATGGGATCCAGGATCCTGGTGGTGCCGGCGGTTTTGTGGTGGTCTGAGGGCTGTCTGACCATCAGACTAGTAACCAGGCGGCCGGACGCCTATGTTACAAAGGTCGCACCGCCTCCACAGTTGCAGAGGTCTCGAGACTGGCGAACTCGTAATAAGCCCCTTTGTAAATAGACTTGGATTTGGTCGGGTCAAGGACAGGAATGTCTTGCTGAATCACTATCTTTTGTCTTTATTTTTTGTGACCTTCTCCTGTGTTTTGCACGCGATTTGACGTACCCAGATCCTTTACACCTTTGACACATGGCCCTATTATAGAGTACTCTCTATATAGACTCTGATCTAATCAGCCCAAAGGATGGGGAATGACAAGCTGAACCACTTTTTTATTTCTCCATCACTGCAGCCTTGAAAGTATTGTACAGCACTCTATCTTGTAAGCACTTCGAAAACTGCTACTCAATTAGTAAACGTGATATATAATAATAATATGATGCCCCATCAAGTGGACCAGTCAACCTCCCACCATCACCAGCATCACTCCCTTGAGCCTCCTCCTGTCTTGTGCCCCAGTATCACCTTTCACTGCTTCTCTAGTCCATTCCAAACTCACACAAACAGAGTCAGCTCTCCTCGTGCACGTGCACGAGATCACAAGTGCTACAACATGACCCAAACCGCCTACCGAGCTTTCGGTTCCTGCGTCCTTCTGTCTTTGCCCTGAAACCAATTTCATATCTCGAGGCTTCGAGCTCATTTCGGTTCAGTAAGCTTAGTACCGAAATAATGACAACACGGCTCGTGATAAAAGAGTTTTATTTTACAGACAGTTGGGTCCATTTACTAAATATACCCTTTATTGTTTTTTCAGTCTAGAGGTAAGATGTATCTGTTCTTTCAGTTTTTCCTACTCCACAGACGGAATTGATAAATAACTACCATACTGTCCCCGTTGAGCCCTGAATTTTTCTTTTTAATTAAGACAGGCGACACCATAGAGTTCCTTTGATTAATGTTTAATGGGAAGAAAGGCACAGTGACTATTTGGAGAGAATCTGTAGAAAGGTCATTGTGTCGTTAGTCATTTCTTTATTTCTGAGGTGACAGGCTCTTCATTTCTCATCACTTCATCAAAGCCTTAAAATTCCCATTAACACGTCGTGCAGTTATTACATCTTGACTTTAAATATACCTTTTTCTGCATTAACCCTTGTGAGTTCAGAGTATAGTATCGTTTATAATAAAAAATGGTGGCATCTGGAACACATGAGGCTTGTATAAGCAGTGTGGAATTTCAGCATCTTACATCTTCGTATACTAGACTTCTTTCTGCCTATTATAAAATATTAAACTCAGATTTGCTGAAAAAAATAATAAGCATACTGAATAAGACCACTCCATCAAACAACAAACTCGAAACTGAAAATATTAATTTGAGATCCCCCAAATCCTTCTCATGAAATTTTTGACTACTATTCATTAAATGTAAAATGCAATGTAAACCTCCAAATTTAAAATGCTACATTTTTTAAACCGTCGCCATCTCTAATATTGCTGCCTTCCTTGTAAATGCCGAAACACTTGAAATTAATTGAAACAAGATCTTTGCCCCACCCTCCTTATTAGGTCGTGCCTATATTGTTGTCAAATACCTATTGTCTACCTTACAATAAAATAATAGAGCGGGCTTTCAGTCTGTCCCGTGCTCGTGAGTGCAAGGCTTTCTTACCCATCTCAAGTCATTGCTCCTTTTTTTCCTCCCTATTCTCGTGTTGGTCCTCTACCCCACCCACCCGACATTTCTTCTTCTCCATGTTTCTGAAAGGATGTGTTGTATCTTTCCACTCATATCCAAGAACGACTTTTTCATATGTGTTTTAGTATACAAAGAAGCAGATTTATTTCCTTGCTCTCCTCTCATACTCTTGTTTCCCCTCATATTTTCACCCCTGCACTCTCTCACTAGAGGCTTCCTCCCCTTGTACATTTTGTTCCCCTTTCCATCCATTCCCTCTTGTACAATGTGCTTTTTTAACTTAATTTTTAAACAATAGCTTTGGTGAGTGCTAAACACCTGTACACTTCTACCAGGCTTCTCTCTGTTTTTTGTTTGCTCAGTTTTGCACCCCTAAGACAGCCTTTCATTCTAACATGGCGATCTGCCATCTTCGTACATTAAAGGTTTGGTTTAAGAAAATATGCCACATTTTCGGCTAGTGCTTCACGATGCACGAGCCTGCTGCTCATGCATCAGTGGTGATCTGGGAATGCCCTTCTTATTAGAATATCATTCTAAGAAGGTTGCTCATGTCTGTGCCTGCTTGCGGTGCACCTGCGGCAATCTTGGAATTCTTTTTTCCCCTAGAAAAGCATTTAACGGTGGTCGGCTTTGCATGTGCACGCATCCTCATGCGTCATGATCCACCATTGCCATTTGGGATTTATATTTTATTTTAGCAATGCCAGTGGAAACAAGCATTGTCAAAGCCAATATCTCTCCAATCACCTTTTAAAGGCAAGACCCATCGGTTTCTCAAAGTGTGTTTACTTCTTGGTAAGAAGGAATTTACCCTTTCAATTCTTCGTGTGCATTAGTAGGGTTTGAACTGTGCCTAGATGGATTAATAATCGGGCATAAAGTGCACCAACTATTTCATGGTATTGCTGAGACGGAGATGTGTGTTTTTTTCCTGATTAGGACACAATCTCCAGGAAGTGTACTGTGCAAGTGTTACTAATCTTTTATTTATCGTTTTGGCATTCTCTCTATTGAAATATTTGACTGCTGGTCTTTTTTTATGCAATGATTGTTCCATGCTCTTCAATTATGGATCAGATGTATCAGTCCATGAAATGTGTTACATATTTATGGTACTGGATGAGGACCTCAAAGCATATAGTGGAGCAAATAATAAAGACAATGTAGGAGCCGAGAATAGTAGAGCAATCACAGAGGAGGTGTATGGCGGGACAGGGGACACAAGGAAAGGTCAGTAGAGAGGAGGAGACAGCCAGTGAGAAAATTACTATCTGATTTTGGGACTGGTGCAGATTTGTTTTCCTTGCGTAAAGCAGAGAAGACCTGTAATGCTTGTCTTTTGGTTATTGGATCCTGCTGTAGTGGGTTGGGTATTCATTGTGTTGAACAGTTTCCACTTTTACTCTTATCTATAGTAAATATTCACCTTGTAGCTGTTTGCACGGATGGAGCATCTGTGCTTCTGCTTATTATTGATAACACTTGTGTTTTTCATAGATAATCATCCATTTCACAATAATCATTGTGAATAAAAATGCAGAGAGCTGATATTCAAATGCCTATTTAGTTCACAAACGTGCTAGCACAGAAAAGAAAGCAAATTGTGCAGGCATCACAAGTGCAAGACGCCCTTGCTTACATTTGTTCCTCATGTTCATACCTTGATTCTTGCATGCACATCTTCAAGAAGACAGATTGATAACCAGGTCTGGGTCAATGGAATGAAACACTTGGAAATACCATTGGTGTGCAATGGCTTGGCTATCTGTGACTATTCCCTCATCTCTGTAATTTTTATGGATGGGAACTGCTAAATTTGGAAAGCTACACCACTTAATATACTTAATACATTTATAAAATCAGCTGTTTAATACCATCAAATTCAAACTATTTTCATAGCTTTCATGACATCATACCTTCAGAACACTTCTGGACTAAGAGGACATTCATCTGCAGCCCCTGAACTCCTCTGCTGGGAGTTCTGACCTGTCAAGTGGTGTAAATTCTAGTTCTCAGCCCATGGAGGTGGCTTTTGCTGCAAAGAACCAAGAAAATCCATGCATTGACCTCCAGTGCCTGTTTTCCCTGACACATAACTGCCGTGTGGTTGAAAAAGAAACGCATCGCCGTGGTGCGGCTGAAGAATCGACACAGCGCCTGCCGTGCAGGTGAAAGATTGCCGCAGCCCAAGTCCTGAGCACTGTGTCTTTGACATCCGAGGCACCCGCTCCGACTCCGACGCAGGCCCTGCTGTGCAGCTGAAGAAATTAATGCATCACCTGCTTTGCGGCAGGAAAAACGATGCAGTCCCTGTTTTGCCGCCGCCGCATCGACCCAGCGCTTGCGGTTTTTTGAAGAATCGCACCTGTGCGCCAAGTTCTTCATCGATGTTGCCCAGCCAGCAGTAAGGATCGGCGCATCACCTCGCCTCACAGTAGGAAACAAATGCATCACCTCCCCTGACAGTAAGGAGCTGACGCAGGTATCGAGGACAAGACACATAGGGCCAGATGTACAACCATTTTGCATGCGCAAAATCTGTTGCAAAATGATTTGCGCATGCTAAAATGGCCGTTTACTATGTACAAAAGCCACTCGCAATTGCCTCAAACAATTTGCGAGTAAATACCGACACGCAAAAATAGCTCATGCAATTTGCGACTACCAAATTGCGTATTGCAAATTGCGAGTCGCAAAATTGCATGTACATAACAGTCGCAAATTGCGAAAACTCGCTAAAAGGCCATTTTGCACATGCAATTTACCACTAAACAGCAACAGGTGGTAATCAGGTTCAACCCATAAAAATACACCCAGAATGCATCGCAAACCTTCCCACAATGGCTGCCCTGTATTGGTTAGCAAGGAGGAGGCGGATAATGGCGACATGGCAGAGGAGAAGAAGACAGGAGAGGATATTCAGAGTCAGGCTGACATTGTTGGATAAGACTGAAGAGGAGATGTATGATCAGTACAGACTAAGTAGCAGGGTCATACTAGAGCTCATTGACATCTTGAAGCCACATCTTGAGAGTAGTACCATGCGCAGCAATGCTATTCCCACACATGTGCAGGTTTTGTGCTCCCTCCACCTCTTGGCCACTGGTAGTTACCAGGATGTCATAGCAGTGGCTGGTGGTGTATCTCAAAATGCGCTTTCGCGTTTCTTCCATTACTTCCTAGACGCAATGCTACACCACATACATCAACACATATACATGCCCTGTGACAATCAGGAATTAGATCAGACAAAACTGGATTTCTACAGGTTAGCAAGATTCCCACAGGTAATAGGGTGCATAGATGTGACACATGTGCCCATATGTCCACCATCCCGCATCGAATATATTTTTCGTAATAGAAAAAGTACAAATTCCCTCAATATACAAGTAGTTTGTAACGCAAAGAACATCATAACAGATATTGTAGCCAAATACCCAGGAAGCACCCATGATGCATTCATTTTCCGGCACAGTGGCCTACATCAAAGGTTAGAAAAAGGTGACTTTGATGATGGATACCTCCTAGATAATGTTATCACCTGTTCCCAGACTTTTGTTAATGTCATAGCATGTCTGTAAGCATTCAACATCAACATCATATATCTCACAACAGGTGACAGTGCGTATGCTCTGCGTCCATGGATCCTCACACCGTACCTTTCGCCTACCAACATCCATGAAAGGCAGTACAACACTGCATACAGGCGCACAAGGACATTGATTGAGCGTACTTTCGGAATACTGAAATCACGCTTTAGATGCCTACATAAGTGTGGTGGAGCTCTGCAGTATGCGCCAGAGACAGTCTGTAAAATTGTGGCAACATGTACCATGCTGCACAACATGGCCTGCAGGGGTGGACTGCCCATGGATGTGTCTGACACAGATTCTGAGGATGATGGGCCGGGACCACCTGCCCAACAACTAAGGGATGGCAGCGCTGCAGCAGAGGGGAGAAGGCGCAGGGACCAGATAGCAAAAAACTATTTCTGAAAGGTACGTACACACCAGCTAGTCACTCAGCTGTACAAAAGACATGAGTAATTGTGAATGCCAATGGGTGTTTAATTTTCACACATCCATTTGTAAAGTAGGACAACATGTCCATCAGTAACCTTATTCTAATGACACCTATGGGAAAATAAATGGGTTTCGTCACCAATAGTAAATAACTCAAATGTACATGAATGATGTTTGGGTAACAGTGAAATGTCATTTCCTGCCCCTGCGCGTGGCCTGGACAGAGGTGCCACTAGCTATCCCTAGGTTGTGGCTGCTGCTTCTGCGCAACATAGGTGCATCTGTGGCTGACATGCTGCTCCTGCTAGATAACTCACAATCAGTGCCACCAAGTCCAACATCCCCAAGTAACTGGTTTGTCTGCAGTGTTTCTACTGCAGCTGTGATTTTCTCCAAACCACGCGCCACATCGCCGCTGTAGTGGTCCATTTCCACTTGTAGGCCAAGTGTGCTCTGACTCTGTATATTGGTGGCATGTGCTAGCCTGTTGATTGCCCTTGTGAGACTGTCCATTTTCTGTCCCCTGCTGCGCTCAATACGCCTCTGGTTCTCTCTTTCCGCTGCATACTCCTTGGCCAAATCTGCCACGGTGCTGGTGAGCAATGCAAAAACAACAATTGATGGACAGAATGCAGAACAATGTCATACATTCACCCCAGTACAGAGATCTGGGCCTAAATCCATCGTTTTTTTGCTCACCATGCCATTCCAGTTTAGACCCAGTCATATGCAAATCAGTCTTGATCCTGCGCCCAATGGGAACAGTCCAGCCCGAACTGCGAGGCCAGGTCCTCCCTAGACTGGAAACAAGCATCCTAGGACCGGTTTCCGGCTTTCAGCCCTCATCAGCCAGGATAGCTTGACTCCAGTGGCATGGAGAGCACGGGACCCACATCTGGGCATACCCGTCCCACTCGGGGTGACAAATGCAAAAACAACAATTGATGGACAGAATGCAGAACAATGTCATACATTCACCCCAGTACAGAGATCTGGGCCTAAATCCATCGTTTTTTTGCTCACCATGCCATTCCAGTTTAGACCCAGCCATATGCAAATCAGTCTTGACCCTGCGCCCAATGGGAACAGTCCAGCCCGAACTGCGAGGTGAGGGCATCCAGTTTTGCCTCTATTCTGGACTGGTTTTGTGCCAGTTTTGTTGTCACCATGCGGAAGCCCTGGGTCATTCTTAGATTTCTCTGTTTTTGTATCTGGTTATGCAGGCGCTGTATCTGCAGCATTTCTCTGTCAATGGGAGCTGACATTGCCTGACTGAATGACCCAGTTGTGGACATGCCTTGGGACCGACGCAGGCACTGTTGGGTTCTCGGTGCACGATGCACACGGGTGGACTGAGGGCCTGGTGGTGTGATGTCGTGCTGCGCTGTAGAGGTGACAGTTGGTGTTGACAAGGGAGTAGTTGCAGCCGCAGTGGTTGGGTTGTCAGTGGGGCTATCCCCACTCGTATCCCCAGCATCCTGCCCTTCCTCAATTTCCTCTGGCTCGTGGCTACTCGAAGTGTCCCCATCGGTGTCCTCTGCTTCAAGTGGTGTGTTTATGTGACAAAAGAGATGACAGATGATAATAAAAGATGTGTTTCACTGTATCAGTGTTATGACTATGTTTATCAGCTCAAGTAATTCCCTCACTACACTTATTTTGACACAGACTACATCTCCCATGATGCAACACCAGTTTTGTTTGTTGTTTGTACAAGGATGTATGCTTGTGTTTGATTAGCATGCATGCACAGTACAGGCGTTAGTGGGTATGCACACGTCACATGCACAGTTTTCACTTACCAGGAGTTATGGATGGCTGGGATGTATCCAGGGTCCCGAAGCCTGCTGCAGCTGCCCTCTCCAGGGTGGCTTCCACCATTGCCTCTGCTGGTGTCGGGTCTGCAGATGTGGATGGTCCACCTCCTGTCTGTTTTGCTGCTGCAAGGCGCTCTGCCACCCTCTCTTTTGCCCTGGAGCGAAGGTCATACCATCTTTTCTTAATATCATCGATGGTGCAGTGTGCTACTCCCAGGGCATTAATCCTTCTCTGCATGCTGCGCCAGATCTTTTTCTCATTTTCAGCCAGACGATGGGATGTTCTGCCAAATAATTCCTCGTGATGATTGCAGCATTCTTCTGTTATTATGTCTAGTTCTTTTTCTGCAAACTTCAGCTTGCGCAGCCTCTGCTTAGTTCCCTTGTTGGTATCCTTGCTGGTCATCTTTGCTCTCTCAGCAGTGTCTCATAATGCTGCTGCACCAGTACATGTGCTTGTTTGTGATCAGGAGTTGATTTGGGCACCACTTCCTGTTTGGGGGGTCCTTCAACACAACCAGGAAGTTTAACTTTTTTTTATCTTCAATTTTAGCTGTTTGCGAGTGCTTTATTGCGATTTTCATGCACACTCCCAATTAGCGCATGCAAAAACGATGTTTATATGGGTATCGCTATCTGCGAGACTATTGCGACTCGCTATTAGCGATTGTCCCAAATAGCGTTGCGAGTCAATAGCGACTCGCAATTTTGTTGGCGGAGGTGTTGGTAGGTAGTGAATAGCGACTCGCTATCTTTCGCTATTAGCGAGTCGCTATTTTTGGTGGTCGTACATCTGGCCCATAGATCGCTGGGCCCGAGACCTCTGCCTGGTTCAGCTGCTCGCCCTATAATTGCACATCTCCTCAATTACATAGATAAAGATATGGTGATTCTGCTGGCCAGAGACAAACAGACACTTACTTACCAAGGTAACAATATATCCTTCTATCCAGACATCACAATGGCTAGAAGACACTTCCGTCCAGTAAAGCGATACCTTCTCAAAACCGAAGCTAAAAATTAACTTTTTTATCCGGCCACGCTGCGCATATTCCACACCAGCAGAATCACGTACTTTAATGATCCTAAAGCAGCCACTAAATTCATTAGGGGCCTCTAGCTAGCGGCAACCAGCTCAAGATTTGACCCTAGGCCCTGAGACTCTGGCCGCATCAGTGGTAATGACTGATCATAAGGACACCCGAGATAGGGTCATCAGTCTGTGGTCACCGGCAACACTTGAGTGGAACTGTCTTGACTCTGGGATTCTGCAATGTGGCTTTCGAACTCAGGGCCCCAGGTGTATGAGCACTACATTATGATAAGCCTAGATCCCTTGCCATTTGGCCGATGCTGACCGCCGATCTCACCTTTCCTCTGGCCTCCCAACTTTTCCCCTAGGCTGGAATAGTGCCGGGCCACTGGCAATCTCCCTTCAGGATGATTCCCTTCCGGGTCTACATGGTTGGCCCTTTATGGCCACAGTTGGGGTGGGATAGCTGCATTCAGTCCATTTGGGGGGCTGTAGAGGGTGTAGTTTGGGATTTGTTGGTAATGGCTGATTGTCTTTGTTTCATTCCGCCTCTTCTTTTTCCCCTTGTTCTTCCTTTTCCCACTCTGTCACACACTGCGTCATTATGTTACTGTGTCCCAAGGCCACACAGCACTCCTGATCAATACCTCAGCACACCCCTGCAGCTTTAGTATGGCACCATTAAAATGTATCACCTAGAATGTATGCTGCTTGAATGATAGGTGGAAGGCGAGACTGGTCATGGCATACCTACAGCGACATGGTGTAGATCTATGTTTTTACAAGAGCTGTATTTAACAGATCATACATTGCCGTGTCTGAGAGCGGCCTGGATTGGACAAAGACATGTTGCCTGTTATTTGAACAATGCACGTAGTGTAGCTATACTCATTAGGAAGGGCCTGCCCTGGCACATGCGTCAGGTTCTATGTGACAAACAAGGGCATTATGTGACGCTTGCTGGTACTCTACAGGGTGTTCCTCTTCGATTGCTCTCTATTTACTTTCCCAATGCAGATGACCCTGATTTCTCTGCTAAGTCTTGGAGGCTGGTAAATACTCTTGGCCTAGATGCCATTATTTGGGGAGGAGACTTTAACATGATTTTAAATCCACTGCTGGATAGATCCAGCGACTCCTGTCATCCTCAACTGTGAGCAGCTGCCCAGTTACATGCTGTAATTGCTGATAACGGCCTGACCGATCTGTGGAGTGGAATGCATGGTGATAGCGTGGAGGGCACATGCTTTGCCTCCGCAAGTACATCCTGGTCACGCATTGACTATTGGCTGGATTCCCACGAAGCTGATAGTTGGATCACTGAGATACACTATTTTCCGCGAACCCTCTCGGATCACTCCCCCGTGCTCCTCAGGCTTTATCCACCTGGATTCAGGTCTCACGCATTCATATGGCACTTACAGATCAGGATTTTAGAGACAGCAGCCATACAGCCATAGTGGAGTATTTTGCAAACAATGAGGGTACAGTAAACTCTTGCTCGATCCTGTGGGAGGCGTTTAAAACTGTCATTAGAGGGGAATGTATTGCTAAACAGGCTGGTATCCTGAGGATGCTTCGTGGGGAGCTAGCTTGACACGAAGATGCGATCCGAGAACTGGAACTCTCCTACTTTACTGACCGAGGTACACCCACCCTTGCCAGCATTCGCAAAAAGATCAGCAAATTCAAAGAAGCAGCAAATCGTGAGACACACTATCTGGGCAGGGAGGTGCATGCCAGGCGATTTGGGGAGGGAGACCGGACGGGCAAGACCTTAGCAGGTCTTTTGTGTAAACCCTGGGTCAGTGACTATATTGCTGACCTTCGCACAGATGAGGATGTCTTAGTTGTTGGCCCAAGAGAAGTTCGGGTGGAGATGACTAGTTTCTACTCCTCATTATATGCCATGACGCAGCAGCATGTGCCGGCGGACCTTGATTCCTTCTTTGAATCTGTACAGCTACTCTGGCTGGAAGAGGGATGAGCCTTTATCAGTAGAAGAGGTTATACAGGTCATTGGTGCCCACCCTGGGGATAAAGCTCCAGGCCTAGATGGTCTCAAAACTGCTTTTTACTTGGAATTAGTACCCCTGTTGGCCCCCCACCTTATCAATATGTACAGTGAATCCCTGGAGAAGGGCGAGCTGCCTCCACCTCTTCAAGAGTCACTTACAGTCACTATTTTAAAACTGGATAAAGACCCGTAGCATTGCAAATCGTATAGACAATTATCCCTGAATAATGAGGATAATAAAATTCTAGCCAAACTGATTGCATCTTGACTGCTTCCTTTGCTTCCTATTATAGTTCGCCTGGACCAATCAGGTTCTGTCTCTGGCAGGTCCACTGCACATAATATCCGCACTTTCTTTGCCATACTTCAGGTCACAGAACCCTCCATAGATGCAGCTGCTATCTTTCTTGACACCACCAAGGTGTTTGATTCCCTTGAGTTGTCGTACCTGTTTGCCTTGCTGTCCCATCTGGGAATTAGTCCCAAGTTCCTCATAATAATTGGTCTGTTTTATTCCAAATAATTGGCGCGTATCAGGATTAATGGATCGGTCTCCCCCACTTTTCCGGTCTTCAGAGGAACGTGGCAGGCAATGGAACCTTTGGCAGCTTGGCTTGGGCAACACTATTCTCATAGTGATCTGCCTTTTACCTCTCGGGTTGTACTGATATCCATGTACGCTGATGATGTTACTTTATATGTTAATATCCTAGTTAGAATCTAGATCCCCCTGTTTAGGGAATTCACTCAATTTGAGGGGCTATCTGGGATCACCATCAACTGGGCGAAATTAGTGATTTTCCAGCTCATGGAGGTGACCGGGGAATTATCCTCAGATTTTTTGTTGCAGTGGATGAGGGGCCCAATAAAATACCTGGGATTTGGCTGAGCCGCTACATGGACTATGGTCGCTTGATGGACTGGCTTGACAGCCGGGTGGCTCAATAGTCGAGACTCCCACTATCTATGGCTGGAAGACTAGAAATTGCAAAGATGATTGTGTTACCCAAATTATTGTATCTGCCATTAATCTCCCGGTTCAATTGCCTGGCTGCTTTCTACGCCAACTTCGATAGCATATGGTCGCACTTGCATGTGCTGGGAAATAGCCAAGGCTTGCCTGGGAGGGTCTCACTCTCCTATTTGAGCTCGGTGGCCTGGGTGCTCCAGACATGGAACTCTATTATAATAGTGTGGAGGCCCAATTTGCGTTCTATTGGCTATACCCTATACAGTTCATGGCATATACTTCACCTGAACATGATCATGTTGCGCCTTGCCCACTCTGCATGGCACTATATCAGCCCCCCTTCACTAACTTATCTCTTTCATTCAAAATGACCACTATATGCCTTCTAGTCAGAAAGAAAAAAGTCGGCTGCAACTTATCACCATGGGAAATGTGCACCCGGAGGACTCTTTTATCACACAGCTGCAAGCACTGCAAGATCGGGAAGCTACTACACAAGACAGGTTTACCTACTACCAATTGAGGGCAGCAATGCGTGCATTTCATGATTCATTCCCCGCAGCACCCCCTACTCTTCATGTCCTTGAGGAAATCCTTGGGAACCCCTCCCTGTGCAAAATTATTACTAGATTATATGCAGGCATGAAGCACACTGCACCAGTCCGGACTCCTGCAGCACGCCAGACATGGGAGAATCTCTGAGGCCAAATGGACCCTTTTCTGTGCCCAGGTGAAAGTATTTTCCCCCAATTATGGACTTCAACTAGTGCACTTTAAATTCCTACATATGCTCTACAGAACCCCAGAGCCAATGTTTAAAATGGGGCACAGAGCCCTGTGCTGACTTCATTCATTTAGTTTGGGCTTGCCCTGTAATTGGGCGGTATTGGCAGTCTGTATTTGATGCCATTGATGAGATCACGGGCCTGTGGGTTGCGCTCACCCCTTTAGTCGCCTTATTAGGCTATGTTAAGGATGTTCCATCGGAACTACGAAAACTAATGTTTTTTCTGCTACTCCTGGGTAAGAGACGAGTGGCAATCGGCAGGGGCTGGTGCCCAGTCCCTCACCTAAAAAACTGGCATAAAGATGCTATTTACTGCCAAGACCAATTAATGACCTATTGGGAACTAATGTCTACCCGATCACGCCCCAAAGACATCTGGGCCCATTTTGAGACGTACCTACAATTCCGAAATGCTGTAGAGGAGGAGCCCACCTCCCATGATGGGGATTAGCTGACTGTGAGTGGCCGCATTCCCCTATCCACATGCCTTTATGTGGCGCTAGCCGAGTGTGGGTGCTTGTTGACTATCGGCAGCCTCCAATTGGGGTGCTGCATTGAACTGCCACTACGTTGGCCGACTTGCTCCTCTATTTCTGTGTGACTTTTCCTCCTCCTTTCTCCCACTTCCCTCTCTGTTTCTCCTCCCGGGTGTTTTCCACTTCCATTATGCATAGCATCCATTTTTGGTTTTGTCTGTAATTGCAGCTGCTAATACTCTCTACATTTGTCTGGCTCATTTAGCACTGTATGGTTTCAATCAATACTGCAGTCTGTTTTTATGTTTAATTTGAAATTCAATGAAAATAATTGTTCAATTACATTTTCAAAAAAAGCAACCGATGCATCACTTGTCCTGCGCTGCAGTAAGGAACCGAAGCATCACCTCCCCTGGCTGTAAGGAACCGACTCATCACATCCCCTGGTATTAAGCAACCGACACATCACCTCCCCTGGAAGTAAAAACCCACGCATCGCTTTGCTTTCCTGGACTGCACCTCCACTGTGCTTGTTTTCATCTTTGATTTTGACGCATCACAGGTACTTTGTGATTAAAGTGATGCATCCATAGTTTCCTATGGACTGAACTATTTTCAACCTTTTAAAAGTGATATCTTTACTTGTGTATGTTGGATTTTTGTCGATTGGGCTTGTTTTATTCAAATAGATATTGCTTGTTTTTCTAAACTGGTGTGGTGTCCTTTTGTAGTGTTTTCACTATGGTACTGTGTGTGTGGGTACAAATGCTTTAAACATTGCCTCTGAGCTAGGCCCAATTGCTCGTGCCCAGCTGCCAATGGGGTAAGCAGGGGTAATCTTGGGTGTGTAACCCTGGCTAGAATAAGGGTCCCTACTTTGACAGTGTGCAAGCCACAGCCAACTAGAGACCCCCATTTGTAACAGTCACTTTTAGACTTTATTCCATTGGTTTCCAGACAAAAACTGCACAAGTATAAAATGGTATTGGCTTCCTATTTCTCTCCAAATAAAACTGCTGAATGAAGTTGTGGAACATGAGAGTATCTCTGATGATGACAGCCAGGGAAAGACTGATTATAAATGTTTGTTTTCATGTACAAAACTGAGCAATAAGCTTTTCCTTTTCATTATCACACTTGTTCAATTTATCGTTTGAGATGTCATCAGTGATGTCATCAAACATGTCATGAGTGCTATAATACATTAGGTCATAAGCAATGCATGGTGGGGGCACAAGTATTAGATCAGTGAACTATAACTGCCATATTTCAGTTGTTTTTCATGTTTAAAACATAAAGCTTTCACTCACATATGTTACCTAACTATAACGTCCCTTTAACCTTTAAGTTTTTTCAGCAAATTTAAAAGTATTTTTTCCTATTCAATTGTAATATATTATGCACTATACACTAGACAAGTGCTAATATTTTATTTTTATTTTCAAATACAAACACACAAAAAATGATTTTGATTTTCTGATTTGTTTTCAAAATAACATTAACAGTTTATTCATGAACTAGAAAATAATATCTGTTATTTTTGGCTACATTTTTTGATCAACGCATCCCTCATACGGTCAAAATGCTTGACCCATGTAGCCCCCATGGTCTTCAACTTCGTGTTCCGGGCACCGTGTGGATCTGTGGATCTAGGGTGGTGTCTTCAACACTATGTTCATTATATGTGAGGTGTTATTACTGGCTATTGAGTCAAGAGGTTTAGTATTAAGCACACCAAACTGCAATATAATGTGTCTAAAAGTGGTTTTATCCATGTTTTTCCAACTATTCCCGGATTGGTGGACCCTTCACGGTTGTACCGCCAATCAGCCATGATTTCGAAAATGCACCCAAAGAACACGTCAGATTGGTTGAACGGAGTCTCCACCTCCTTTTGCAGGAAGCCCCCACCCTAGCTTACTCATTTGGGTGTGCCTCTGATCTGAGTACAGTTGTTCGCCTGAGGCTCACAAACATGTCTGGGAAATTTTGTTGCTGTTCAACAACCAACATCCAAATAGCTTCTGGAGAGGAGATGGAGCATCATAGGTGAGGAAGAAGGACAAGAGGAGCACCCACAGAAGAATCTTTAGTGCAGGATTCTTTTACAATTCCATCTGTCAAGGGAAAGGCGATGGCCAAGATTGTGGAGCACTCACTATAACACAAGAAACGTTCACGCGGCGCAGGGAAAAATGTTTGCACAGGACATCATGTACGATGAAACACCTGCACATTATGGGACAAAGGCCGCTAAGTCACACTGGGGCTTCTTTATGTGAGCCCTTAATGATGCAGGGCACTCAATTCAATTTATGAATCCACGCAAATCCACCCATTAATGGCTTTGAGTGGCCTCATACCTCAACCACGACCTCTCCTTCCACACCCCCACCAGACATCATCGCTCTGCCCAACTGGCTCCGGGCACTGTCCCACAGATCTGCAAGACCATGGCTGGAGGAAGATCCTTCTCCTACCTTGCTGCAAAGACCTGGAACTTCCTGTCTCTGCACCTCAGGCAATCACCATCACTGCCACAATTCAGGAAGAACCTCAAGACCTGACTCTTCAACTGAACCACAGACCCAGCCCCCGAGCACCTTGAGACCCTCACTGGTGAGTAGTTGCACTTTATAAGTTCATGATTGATTGGTTGATTGATTGATTGAGTAAGGCAACACAGCGCAAATCTCTGTGTCACCTTACTCTGTGCCCAGGAGGCATTCCATGGGCCTTGCGGTGGGTTTTCCCCATGCAATACCCATGGAATTTGATGCTGCCCCAGATTTACAAAATCATGTAAACCTGGGGAAGCGCCAAATCTATACACCGGCCCAAGGTAAGGCGTAACGAGGAGAAACAAGTTTATTTCTCCTCTTTTTTTCGGCTCACATAGAAAGAGTAAAACACCTCTTAAGAATGTTTTTGTGCAGGAAGGTGCCCCTTCCTGCACAAAAACAATCCTGCATGTAACGGAGGCATCCTTGCACCATGGTGCAAGGGTGCCTTCGTTGGCGCTGGGGTGATGAAAACGCACAAGCAAAGGGAGAAATTACAGGAATACATTGCATTGCTTAAGTACATTGCTTTCCTACTCTTTTACTTTGGTGTAGGGCAGCACAGCAAGGTGCCTTGCTGCAATGCCCTATGCCAAAATCCCATAAATGAGCCCCTGAGTATCTAAAGATCATAACAAAATAGATGGTTAGGGTGATACGTTAGGTGAAATGAACTATTCTGTACATAAAAGCAACATGCCTTTTTTGGTTTCATCCTTCAAAAATCCATACCACTGAAGAGATGAGCCTTGCTTGGTAAACCACAAATTCTATAAAATATTTTGATTTTCCCTTTAGAAATATGTGCATACTAGCACCTTTTCTTTTTATAATTTATACTAATGGTCTGGAAGCGTTCCTGGTAGAGAAAAATCTTGACTGTCCACGCATTGGGAGCGTTCAAGTTCCGCTCCTCTCTTATGCAGACGATACTGTCCTCATGGCCCTAACTGCAAATGGCCTTCAAAAATCTCTTGATGCATTCTCCGATTTTATGCTATCGCTGGACTTAAAGGTCAATTTTGTGAAATCTTGCGTGATGGTCTGTGGACCTAAAACGACCAAAACCAGAAATCATGCAGTTGGCTCAATGAGAATTGATAAAATGAAAAGTTTTAATTACCTAGGGAATATTTTTAACAACAAGCTGAAATGGGATTCACTTGTGACATCAAGAGTGCTTAATGCTAGTAGGGTGGTTGAGGGACTTTTTCGTTTTGCATCTAAATTAGGGCAAAAACCTGTGACTGAGCTTGTTAAAATCTACAAGGCCAAATATGTCCCGGTGGTAACATACGGTGCAGGTGTCTGGGGGTACCATAACAGCAGCCAGCTGCAAATTATGGAGAATAAATTTATTAAAAGGCTGCTGATGGCTCCAAAAGGTGCCCCTACTAGCTTCTGTCATTATGAGGTGGGGCATGACTTTGTTGAAGATACTATAAACATTGCCCCCTTACTTTTATGGGCCAAAATTTGGCTATCGGCGGAGCTAACATTTACTAGAGATATTATCATAGACTGTCTTAATCTTGATGGTGTATTAGCTATTCCCTGGCTATCTATTGTCAGGGATAATTTTTATAAGTTGGGTCTGGGACATTATTTTGATTGCCCCACAAGTATTCATGAGAATGTGAAAAGAATTATTAAAGAGGCATATTATGGCAGGGCAAACACTCGTCGCTCCCAACCAGAGGTAGCAGGTCCTCTGTGCTTATTTCCGGCCCAACAGTAATTTTATCTAACGTTTACCTCAAATATTCAGAATCGCTTTTACCTAGCAAGATTACATTTATTGACCCTGCATTTTTTAGTGGCTTTTCCGACACAAGCTGGTTGGACAGACAACTTAGTGCCCTGCCCCTGTGACAATTTGGCAGTTCAAAGCACATTGCACCTTATGCTTTTTTGCACCCTATATAAGGAGCCCAGGAGCAGATTTTTAGTACCGATTTTAAAACGCTCTAGGCCAAGCTCTTATACTGATGGTTTTAATCTCTTGTATTCTTTGGCCACATCAGACATATGTATTGGGGTTTCCAACTTTATTAAGTTGGTAATTGCTATTAGAAAACGATATTGATACCTGTAATTTATTCACTTTATCTAGAATTAATAATTAATTTTCTTTTAGTGTTGTGTTAGACTGATTTTAAGGATGGTATTTTTAATTCTTATTCCTTTTTAATAATTGATTTAACTGAAGTGATTATCATGTGTATGTAATTAGGCCATGGTAACTACAAAATGTATAGGTGATTTTATGTACTTTTATGTTTTTTTTCTCTGAAACCGAATAAAGTTACCTTGATGATGATGATGTGCATAATCTTTGTTTTTGTGCAATTGTTGTGATAAATGTAGCATTTTTTGAAAATATTCTTAGGCGGAGATCTCCCCGAGCTCTTCCTGAAAATGTTTAGCTCACTCGCATGCTAAAATTGGTTAATTAGTTGTACGCCCACCACTTTCAAATTGCACCAACCACCACTGCAATGTGTACAAATTATGATTTATCTTGTCCTAATTCATGCGTCTTTATCAATTGTTCATCACAAATTTTTGGAAACATTTGTAGGGAAATCATATTTTTGCCCTGATCACCCCATTTTTTGACTGATACTGGTGGTTACTGACTCGGAAAGTGCCTCGGCCTAGGGTGGAGGGCCAGTGCTCTGTCTTTTAAACGTATATGGTATAACTCTAATTGGCAAAGGCAACCTACCTGTACGTCCCTAGTATATGGTGGACTTAATGCACCTAAGTGTGCACTGCTGTGGTGTCTGATGTCATTTGAAAGCCAGGCCTGCCTGGCAGGCTGTTTATAAAATAAAACTATGTCCAAATTTGACTTTGGAATTAAAAGCACTTCCAAAGCCCCAAACTACCTTTTTTTTAAATAAATCATGTCACCCCTAAGCTCTGCCCTAGGTGCCCCGAGGGTAGTGTGCATTTGTTATAAAAACAGGGACAATATAGAAGATGTTTAATTTGCCCTAGTAAGGAAGAACAGCTAAAGTCATTTCCCCCTGTAGTAGTGCTACTACCTAGGCTAACACGTGAAGGCTTTATTAAACTTAATAAAGTCTAACGTTTGATTGAAGCTAGCTAGCAATACCATTCAAAGTATCAAAAAATGGTCAGATTAAATCCAACAACTTGCTAAAGTTGGATTTAATGTAACTATTACAGGAAAGTAATTTTAGGACTTACTATCCTGAAGTTACCTAAAGCAGCCCAGTAGCAGCCTCTTCTGATTGGTCAGCCTCTGACAATCTGAGCAAAGCTGCTCCCTGAGCAGGTGTGAAGAGGCCTAGGGCTGAAACAATACAGCCAATAGATGGGAGTAGATTTGCTTCCTGGAGAAGCCAGGGAGAGGAAGGGGGCTGAGGAGATAAGATGGACTTCAAAGGCCGAAGAACAGATGTCACAGGGAAAAGGCCAGCCCCCACTTCCTTTATCGCCTGCAAGATGAGAGCCTCCCTAATTAGATTAGGAGAAGGGCTGGAAGGGGAGTGTAGTCAGATGTTAGCTACACCTTTGAGTTGGGGTACACAGACACACACACCAAGGAGAGATTTTCCCCATTTTGATTTTAGTGAGAAGAGTGCATTCTGGGTCAAAAAATATCAAAGGAAGTGGTTATAGCAGAGAATGTAACTTCACCCCTATTGGTTGGGGTGTCACCACCCTTGCCGGCCCAAAATTAAGTATAAATATGGGAGAGCTGCAGGACCTCCGCAGAACACTGGCTGGAACATCAGAAGAAGAAGGACTGCCCGCCGGACACTTGGACTGCACCACAGAAGGTTTGCACTAAAAAAGACTGCACCTGCTGCACTCACAAGGCTCCACAAAGAAAGGACTGTGCTTGACTGTGCCTAAAAAGGAGTGGGCTCCCTGATCAGCAACAGGTACCACAAAGCAAGAAGAAGTCACCTGCCCAGCCAAAGAGAGGATCAGCCTAGCTGACCAGAGGCATCTAGATTTTTCCTGGACCATACAGGTATATTGTGGGAAATTGAGCCCCCAGGAGGCAATCCAGAGTCTCTGACCCCTTTGACTGAGCTAGTGGACACTTATTTTTGCCAAAGGAAGCAAGAAACCTCAAGATTTAAAAGTTTGAAAACTGTCTGCAAAGTTTTGCGGAAAGATCCAGGATGAGACCAACTCAACATCAAGAGTCAAGCCGCCTTCGTTGACTCACAAATTGGCATGACCGCGCTGGCTTGTCCAGATGAAAGCTCTGGAGCTCCTCACCATTGAGGACAAATACTTCCAGAGGCTTACTGAGGTATCTCATTGCAGCTTTAAATCAAACTTTGGATCAAAGTAGTCCGAGGACCCACTGACGAGCATGTTGACGAGAGAAAAGCTCCAAGAAAAAGAGTAAGGGCCTCATTACAATGTCAGTCGGAGAGGCTCTGAACGGCATTCGGATTTTCCCAATCAGAGTCGGAAGTCATGTTTCCGACCGACTCGGAAACATTTCCGACCGACTGATTACGATGGTAGGTAACCGTTCGGTCTCTCGGACTCGGTTCCGACCGGCATTCGGAGAGTCCGAGTCAGTCGGAACCAAATCGTACAGGTCAACAGACTGCATTTCCGACCGACTGATTACGATGTCAGATTCTGACAGCCATTCCGAATAGGTCTGTCCGACACGAAACGACTGTCGCAAACTGAATGTGGGGTCCCGTAGCAGGCTTCTCCTTCACCCGGAGGCCTCCGGTTGGGCCCAGAGGGGGTACCAATGGGACCCCTCTTTACAACCATGCACAGTGTGGCAGGCACCATGGGGTGCCCGCGACAGGGTGCAAGGTTTTACGCAACCACCCCGTTTTTGAATGGGAGCCTGTGTTGTTGGTCAGAACACAGGCTTCCATTGAAGTCAATGGGAGTCTTACCGAACGGTGTTTAGAATCATCGTAATCAGTCGGTCGGACTCCCCGAACCTGAGTCAGTCAGAAACGATTCAGACAAGGAGTCGGTTGGAAGGCTTTCCGACTGACATCGTAATGAGGCCCTAAGTCAGAGGCAAACCTTTTACTGGGACCTTACCTTTATCTTCTCCAACCTAAGCTCCATCGTGGTCAGCCTAAAAGTTTGACTTTGTCCCGGTCCAGTGCGTCCAGATAGCCGTGAGTGGCACTTTAAGCTTTTTGGCGCTACAATTAACCCTGGGCGGAGTTCGGGGAATTCCGTAGCGGAACTCCGCGAAGTGGAAAAAAACCTCTGCCGCACTGCACGGAGCTCCGCAAGCGGCAGAGTGCGATAGAAAAATGCAGTTCGCGGTGATTTGCGGTGCCGGATGCTTGTCCGCACTGTGCAATCATCGCGAACGGCAGCATGCACAGCGCAAGTGGGCGCTGCTTTCCTTTCTGCCGCTCGAGTAGATTTTTACTCGAGCTGCAGCTTTCTCAACGCGAATGAACAGTTTCTCAACGCAAGCGGTCGTGAGCGTACGCGACCACTCGCAATGAGAAATCTGACCCCCCCGTGTTGAGAAATCTCACCGGGAGGTTGATTTTCCATGCTTGCGCTTGCCAACTTGATGTTGACGATCGCGAACGAGGAAAAATCTCACCCGGAGGTGGATTTTCCTCACTCGCGCTCACCAACATGACGTTGACGAACACGAGCGAGGAAAAAACTCCGCTCCGCAACACGAAGCAGAGTTTTTGGGAACTCCGCGATTTCCGCGTAACGCGGAGTGCGGAAAACTCCGCAAACTCCATGAGCGGAGCGGAGTTCACTGCCCAGGGTTAGCTGCAATGTATCATTTTTTAAATAATCTTTAAAAATTCATATCTCCAGTTTCCTTCCTTTGATGTTTGTTGTTTTGGTGTTGTTTTGAAGATACAAATGTTCTCTATGTTTATAAATTGGTTTTTGTTGGAAGCCGGAGTCCCCGTCCCGCGCCACTGTCACAAATGCGAGACCCGGGACTCCTCACTCAACGTTAGGCCAAGTAAGGACACCGTTTGAGATAGCCCTGCTCACCCCCTTAGTAGCTTGGCACGAGCAGCCAGGCATATCTCAAAGGCACGAGTTTACAGTATGTGCAACCACCCTCACAACAACCCACTGGTGACACCACTAATGGACTCCACATGAGTTTGATAAAACGAGTATAAACTTTATGTAAAAAGATATATGATCAGACCACACGATACATAAGCCAACATATAATAAAGGGTAATATTCGTTCCGGCTGGTTGGTAGGTTCAAATCCCAACCACCGCTTTCAAAATGCTATGCTGGTCATAATGCTAGAATCACATCACACGTTGCAATGGACAAACAATAGTGCACTGCGTAACGATACAATCCTGTGCTGGGCAAAGGAATAATAATACAATGCGTAACGATACACCCCGGTACCTGCAATGGGAGAAATAATGCAATGCGTACCTCTACAATCATGTACTGCGCACTGAAGGAATAATGCAATGCGTCACACCCCAATCACATACTTTGCAATGAAGAAATAATGCAATGCGCACCGCTACAATCATGTACTTTGCAATTAAGGAATAATGCAATGCGTAGCTACAATCATGTACTTTGCAATGAAGAAATAATGCAATGCGGGCCGCTACAATCCTGTACTTTGCAAGGGAGAAATAATGCAATGCGTAGCGCTACAATCGTGTACTTCATTATGCAGAAATAATGTCAGGCGTCATAAGACAGTCCGGCAGTTCGTTAGCAGCAATATTGGCAATGTGTATTACGACAGTCAGCCTCTTCGATAACAGTTGCCCCCCACACGTATCAACGATGACATAAAGTACAGCTTCCCACTCGGGCCCCAGTACCGCCACTCCTTTGGCCAGTACGGGCCCCCAATCTGAGCCGAAGCAAAGGCTCACGTCACCAGAAGGTCTGAGAGGCCGAGAGAGTGTCCCTCCGAGCCCGCACCCCGCCCACGCAGTGATCCACGTTACCTGCCGGCGCGACCCCTCTCTCCTCTCCTTTTTCAGCGAACTGGGCCTTCCATGTAGAACTTTCTCAATGGGCCTCAGTGGCTCGGCCTGGCAGCTCAGCTCCTCTGGGCTGCCGGTCCGTGCTGTGACTGTTAGGAAGGTCTCAGGCGGCAGCAGGGCACACGTACCCCACGCCCCTGAGATTACGTTACTCTGGGTGCACGTTCACCACAGCACCCTCCGGGTCTCCTCTGGCACGAAGCCACACACACAATGCTGATGGGAATTCACGTCGACTCCGAGTGCACGCTCACCAGGCACTGCTTCCTGCGATCTTAGTTGGCACCAAGACCCGCACACCACGTTGCAGAGACTCACTTTCTTCCGGTGCACACGATGATCAGCCGATCACCTCCACAGTCCCAGGTTGCACCAAAGCACGCACGCTGCTTCACTGAGACTTACTCCAACTCTGGTGCCCCGATATCCAGGCGCTCTTCACCAACGCCTTCGGCCGCACCCCGACACGCTCACCGTGTCCGAGCCTCACTTCTCCTCCGGTGCACTCGATGACCAGGCGCTCTTCACCAGCACCCCCGGTCGCACCCCGACACGCACCCTGCGCGTCCGAGACTCACTCCACTTCCGATTCACACGTTGACCAGGCGCTCCTCACCAACACCTCCTGTGCACCACGACACGCACCCTGCGCGTCCGAGACTCCCTTCACCTCTGATGCACCCGCCGAAGAGGCACTCTTCACCAGCACCTGCGGTGCACCACGACACGTACCCAGTACGTCCGAGTCTCACATCACCTCCGATGCACACGCTGACCAGGCGCTCTTCACCAACGCCTGCGGTGCACCACGACACGCACCCTGCGCGTCCGAGACTCACTTCACCTTCGGTGCACACGTTGACCAGGCGCTCTTCACCAATGCCTCCTGTGCACCACGATACGCACCCAATGCGTCCGAGTCTCACTTCTCCTCCATGTGTCCAAGATCACAGGGCACACCTTCCGAGGGTCTCAAGCTGCCACAACACACGCCCACTGCGTCGCTTGAAACTTCTCCGGAAACTTTTATGTTCCTGTGTTTCCAGACAGGGAGCCAGCTCACCTCAGGCCCTTGGGGTAACAAGACACAGCAAAAAGCACAGTCTTCTTCAAGCAGGGGGACCCAGCGCACGAAGCACAGTCCCAACAGCCTCTTCCTTGGTTAAAACAGCAAACTGCAGACACCCCCAGATCATGAAGCAAGGGTTGGTCCTTCCCAGCAGTCTCTTCAGTTGTTCCTTCCTTAGCAGAGGCTCCTCTTGACCACGAAATGGGTCCAAGCCTTTTCAGTCTCAATCCATTTCTATTCCAACGTTCAGGGGCTTCTGCTCTCATAGTTATACCCCTAAATGTCTTTGAAGTTCATTGTGCTCAGGGGTCCCTGACCCCTGCCTAAATCAGTTCTGGGTGTCTCCCTCCAAGTGTCACCTTTCTCCCTTTGATACTGGGGGTCTGGATCCTTAATCACTCAGCAGGAGATGGGTCAATTGTTTTATAGCTGCAACCCAGGCCTCTTCACCTCCCGGTGCTTTTCCTCGCCTACTCTCCAGATGCAGGTCAGCCTGGTGCCATCTCAACCCCTCCCTGGGTCAAGACCTCCTCCAGCTCCTCTCCCCTTTCAGATCCAGAAAGTCAATCCACATTCAGCAGAGACACACAGAAATGCTTAAAGCACAAAACTCAGCCACTTTCTAAAAGAGTGGTTTCTGAACACCCAGTGACAAAACCACTTTCATAGAAAGATGTGTTATGACGCTGTGAGTTCATACATACTAAACTTCACCTCTCCATTTCAATCTTATGGGAAACTAGGCTAACAAACACAATACCCAGCCTCCCCCATTCTGTCCTATGGGCAGGATGGCCTTTCACCAGTGAAAAACGAAATGGAGTGTTTTTCACTGTCAGGACATAACACACACCTCAGTATATGTCCTGCCTTTTACCTACACTGCACCCTGCCCAGGTGTTACCCGGGACCTACCACAAGGGTGCCCACTGGGTACGTAAAAGGGAAAGTAAGGCCTGACAAGTGGTTGCACTTGTCAGGACAACATGCTAACTTAGCAAACTGCACGCAGGCCCTACACTGCAGGCCTGAGTTCCCTTCTCCGCGCACCTTTGCATTACTAGCCCTGGCACACACAGTGCACATCACTAGGGACTTTACTGGTAAGGCAAACATACCAATCATGGCCAAACAATTACCATTACACTTTACACAGGGAACACTTGTACTTTGACACTGATCAGCAGTGGCAAAGTAGCCAAAGCATCTAAATTGGCAACTCTGTCAGGAAAACGGTCTAGGGGGAAAGCAAAAAGTTTAGGGAACTTTAGCCAAAAAGGCCAAGTCCTACAGTGTTGGATTTTTATTAAATTGGGTCTGTACACATACCTGTCTCCTAAGATAAGCATGAATGCTCGTTGGCCAAGCTACCAAGGATTGAGCAAGTAATAATTTACTGAGGCTTGACTGGACCTAATAGTGATTGTGTTATTATTACTAGTTGAAGGTTAATACCCCCACCTACTTATAATCCTCTTTCCTACACCATTTAATTACATTCTCTTCATTTCACCCTCCTGCTTTCCTTAAAAAAGTGTTTCATCAATTCTCAGCCCGATATTGTGTATACATTATATCAGTTCCTCAATGATCTTCAAATCCCATATGGTTCATCTTCAGAAGTTACATCAGTAACTTCATAATACTTTTTCCATCTAACAGACTGGAAAGCTGGCAGCTTGTAGCTTAGCAAGATCCTCCGACATTCCCTGTATTTAGGCTTTAGATTTAGAAATGTTCTGTCCACCCCAGGTTGTGCACTCCGAAGACATCCTGCCCTCTTTAGTAGGGTTCCACAAATCACAGTCACTCTATGCTGTCTGTCTATCTCTTAGAACAAAGGGTCAGCTTCTTCTCAGATCTTCCAGGTGCTGACTTGCAAGCAGAATGACGTAGTGAGTTGAAAACTTGCTGATTAGGAGTTCGAAGATCTGCAAGTTTGTCTCATGGCAAAGCTGGTTCCAGACATAAATGTGGCACCCATAGTTCCCTCCTGAGAACACTTTCTGGACCTGTGGAAAAACTGCAGTGGATTGGACCTACTGTATGTGACCTGAGTAGAAGCCTAAAGCCCTAGCCCCCTGTCCCTCTTGTACCCAGAACAAAGAAGTGGATTACAGGGTCATAAGGCTGGCCTCCTGTTCAAGCTACAGGAGCACAACAATCTACACAGGTAGGGATCTAGAACTATAAATTATATGTAGCACTTCCTTACGTCCAGGAAAAAGGCAAAACTAATATTTTCCCTTTTTCTTTCACAGGAACCATGAGGCAAAGAAAAGAAAAAGGAAAGAAGCAAATCTCCACAGAAGAGGACAACAACTTCAGATAAGTAAAATACTACTAGTACTTTTAAAATAAGGCCTTGGTAGCGTGTACACGCTGTTACCATAACACAGAAAAGACTGGTTGCCTTTGTGTCTGTTTTCTTTTGTGAGACCATGAATCTTCCGGATTGCGCAGATCTATGCCCCAGCCACAGCCCAGACGAATACAGGGATTCAGTAACAAGCGTGGGGACGTCAGGACTCAATGAGGAAGAGCACCAGAAACCTGCCGCCGTAAGCGGAGGTGAGAGCCAGAAACCGACGTAGGAACAAGAACGCCGAGGTAAGTGGAACACCAGGATCCCACCGCCGTGACTGGAAGAACTCTGACGAGTGAACCGGAAGCGGCTGAACTCCTGAAACGCTAGAACGCGAAGCGTTCAGCATCATAAGCGAGATCACTTTATACTTTGCTGCCGCTTTAGGTGCAGCAAGCCCGACACTTTTTGAAATATTTATTACAAGCCCAATTCACAGCTAAGTCAGATTTGTAATAAATATTTGGAAAAGCTACTTTTAGAAAATCACCTTTTCCCTGCCTGTGTCCCTAGAGACCCAATTGCATGAGGTCCAACTACCACCTGGAAGCTGAATAGCCCCCTTGATGAAGTGTGAAAACTGCTCCCAGAGCTGGACAAAGCCCTTACCTGTGGGGAGGGGTGTTTGTTCCTCTGGCAGGTTGACCAGCTGGACTTTTCCCAGGAACTTGATTAACTTCAAAGAGGCCTATCCTGTCACAGTCAAATGTTATCTGACACCTGGACAGGGTCCTACTTTGTTCCTCCAGTCAGGCATGCAGGCGCCAATCCCAGTGGGACAGGAGCTGCCCGAGAAGGGGGTTAGAGTGACCATAGAGGAGAAATTGCTCATTTCCCTGGCTACATCTAGTGGGGTGGGCAAACAGGCTCCACACAAGAAGAGAAGGGTTTCACCATCTTTGAATTAGACAGAAAGGAGAATTGTAGTATTGTTTGCAGAACAGCACAAGGGTGTGCTGTAAAAGTGGATAGGGTTGCCCCTGGAAACCTTTACCCTATTGGTCAACCCCACTCACAGGCTGGTTCCAGGCATAAATGTGGCACCCACAGTACCCTCCTGAGAACACTTTCTGGACCTGTGGAAAAACTGCAGTGGATTGGACCTACTGTATGTCACCTGAGAAGAAGCCTAAAGCACTGGACCCCCTGTCCCTCTTGTACCCAGAACAAAGAAGTGGATTCCAAGGGTCACAAACCTGACCTCCTGTTCAAGCTACAGGAACACAACAATCTACACAGGTCCTTTTTGCAGCTGCCCAGATAACCAGTTCCAATTGGACCTGCTCTGGGCCCTGCTGCTTGCCTCCTGGTGTGAGTATTGACCCCCAAATGGTGTCCCCAAGGTCCTGGGACTCTTTTTGTGTCAAAGAGTACTCTTTCTATCATCTCCTGAAACCGGGAACTTAGAAATGTTTTGACTTCAAAGACCTTCAGAGGACTGGGACCACCCTACCAAGTGATTCAACATAGGTGTGTTGCTGCTGGATCAAAGATTCAGGTTGTTCCTACTTGAAGCTTTTCTGCAGCAGCAAATCCAATGTAGCGGTACCTTGTGGAGAAGGTATCCGTCCTCTTGGAGCCTTGTTTGGGCTTTGTCCCACTGGAAGAATCAGAGCTCCAAAAAAGTGGCTAAGTATGAAGGTAGAAATCTTCAACCGGTGAAGGCGCCAAACGTATCTGGCTAGCAAGGGTCCTTCCTTGAGTGGAGAATTCAAATTTCTCCCACACACAGCTTTCCCGAGCCATCTTTGACCACATCCTGCTGATTTGCCATACTGAGGAAGAAGGTAATACTTCTGACCAGGTTGAACCTGGTTTCTGTATCCAACCAACGTTCTGTTGCGGTCAGCCTTTACTTGCAGCTAGGTATCGGTGAGGTGTAACCAGATGACCACGGTTGTAGCTTAACACTTTTTGGTGCTATTTTTACCTTTAAACTTTAACTGGTGTCATTTTATTTATTAAAATGTACTCTGTTTTTCTAAATTGGTTTGGGATTTTACTTAGTGCTGAGTTTGACTTTATTACTGTTCTGGTACTGTATAAATACTTCACACATTGCCTTAAAGTTAAGCCTGCCCTCTCTGTGCCATAGCTACCTAAGGGTTGAGCTCAGGTCTACTTAGTGTCTTTAGTGGTTCACCATGACACAGGTTGTGGGTATTCCTTGAGGTGGGAATTCAACCTCCTCAAGTAATACCTCAATTTCTTAAAATTATATTTACTATAGTTTTGGACAGATGCGTGTGCAATGCAAAGTGAAACATAGAGCAGTGTCAATAATATTTACTCTTAATTTTTATTTTTGCACTTAGAAGTTGATGAAAGCACATAGCAAAACGGCTTGCTTTTATGTAGCACCAAACCCCCGTTAATAAATGCAAACGAGTCGTAACTGGGTGAGAACAGTTTAAACATTTGTAGCATTCTGAGCAGAGCCAGATGTCCCATCAGAGTATGCTCTGTCTGCATAAAATACTATCACCAAATGAAAACAGCTGAAAATATTGGCAAAAGGAAGTTTGTGTGATTTTCCCACACATGTAATTTCAAGTGCAATTGTGTCCCTCATGGACAAATCTGCCATAAGATACTGATCGCTCATATTTGTGCCATTGTGCAATGGTTAATGTCCACTAAAAATTGTGGGCCATATTTATAAAATATTCACGCAACGCAGCAAGCCACCTTGCTGCGCTGTGCTGCTTGAAAGGGAGATGTCAGGAATGCACCATTTTTAACATTATATGAAAAATTCCTGATCTCTGCCTGCGCTGGCGCACAAACTGCTGCCTAGCGCCAACGCAGGTACCTTTGCACAATGGTGCAATGTTGCATGCGCTATAGACAGGATTGTTTTTGAGCAGGAAGGGGCAAAAACTAGCTTCAGAGGCATTTTCCTCTTTCTAAATGTGCTGCTGAATGCAACACATTTAGAAAGAGGAAACAGCAAAGAGAAATGAAATGAAATGAAACAAACATTTATATAGCGCCAATAGCTACCCTGAGGCATCCGAGCGTTGAGAAATAAAGATACTACTCCTCGTTGCTCCTCTGGTAGAGAGGCATATACTTCTGATGCGTTCCCAGGTCTGCCACTGTTGGTAAATCTGGGAATATGTCAGAATGCATGAGTTGATGTGCGGGTATACCCACACTCCACCCATGGCACACCTCCTTGCCACAGAGTAACTCAAGGCAGTGATATGCATTGCCTTGCATTACTCTAGATTTATCAAGCCACACAGGGCTATGCAAGCTGGCCTTGTGTGGCTTTGAAAAACTAACGTAGGGTTTGCGTCGCCCTTGCATCCCCTTGCGTGGCACGAGGGCAGCACCAAACCTTGATAAATATGGGCCTGTATTTTTTGCAGGAACACTACTACTGGCGTATTCAGGGGCATATTATCAAGAACGGCGTAAAAAATTATCGCCGGTTTAGCGGCAGAAAACTGCCGCTAAAGCGGCGATAATGGGCTTGATAATATGCCCTTGAAAATTCCAATAGAAGTCCATGTTCTGGTGTGAACATAGGCTTCTATTGGAATTCTCCAGGGCATATTATCAAGCCCATTATCGCCGCTTTAGCGGCAGTTTTCTGCCGCTAAACCGGCGATAATTTTAACGCCGTTCTTGATAATATGCCCCTTAGTGCTTGTCTCTTCGTAGATACAGCACTGTCTATTTAACCCTATGTGGAAAGCAACTCTGCAGAATTTCTCACTGCTCTGCACTGCTCGATGTTTTTGTAAATATGGGCTCAGATGTAGCATCTTGCACAAATTCCAGGCAGCTTTGCTTCAAATTTTTGTTTTCCTGGCTCTCATTATATACTAGCCACATGTTTGCATTCAATCATAAACTTAAATGATTTATCTCTAATTGAGTCACACCATGTAACGCTGCTACTAACTACTTCAATACAAGGTACATTTGTTACCATTACAGTTCCTTCGCTCTGCCACATTTAAATGCAATTTGCATCTGTTTTCATTCTGAGCAATTAACCGAATCAAGTCTTTTCCAAGAAACCTGAAATCAATTGTACATCTGTCGGGTTTATAGAAACCAATGTTCCTCATAAAAAGCTTAAACCCTGGTTGAGTTGGCGCATTAAATGCTCAGAGCATTACATTGAAATATTGATCCAGGTGCTTGCTAGATGTACCTTCTGCGCGCCAAGGTGACGCTGAGATGCACCCCTTCAGCTCTCCTGTGACCTTCGGCTTCATTTAGGAGCTCGTCAGATGTATCATCATTAGGAAGATGGATTCTGCAGAGGCTGGCTTCGGCCAGGCGTCTGAAAAATGTGTATGCGCCTTCTGTGATAATGAACAGAGTAATCTGCAGTCTGTGACCACTGCTAAACGTAACCACGTTTAATGCATTTCATAAGATTGGCAGTATAAAACACAGATAACTATTTGCAAACATGCGTGCGTTAAGAAGTTAGACATGGTCGCCCTACTCGACTCTTTCATCCCTACATCCTGATAAAACCAGATGCAAGTCCCGTGCTTGTTTCATGTGTTCTGAATGGTTCCGTTTGTGAATCATGTTCTCATGATTTCAAGGCGTGCTTGGATTAAAAGTCAGGCTGTTTAGCACGTGAATTATGACTCTTTTGCCACTGTTTTTAACCAACGGTTGCCTTTTAGCTAACGAACACAAAGTTATTCATTTAAGACTGGAATATGCCAGAAGTAGTCTGCAAAAAAAAAAAAAACATCTAAAAAAAAAAAGAATATGAGTCATAGTTTTGTGAAGACCAGAGCCTCGAGTATTCATGGAATGTTTAGTCACTGGAATAATGTGCCACATCCCAAACAGCCTCTTAGAGGTGCTGCACCACCTCTCCAGAAAACCGCTTTCCAGGCAATACCCGAGTTACTAGATGGAAAGACTCCACAAAATCCATTCCAATCTTCCCGAACTAAAACCACAATGCCATCTCACCCATTCTAAACTTCCCCTAATGTGGCCTAAACAATTCTAGTTTGAGAACTCTGGGCTAGATGTGTGAACAATACAAATAGCGATTACTAAATAGCGATTTTTTGTAAATCGCTATTTGGTAAACGCTATCACTAATGTGCAAAGGGGTATGTACAGGCACATGCATCAAGCTAAATTGTGCTCGCAAAAATAGCGATTCGCTAAAAATGCCTGTTTGCGAGCGCAATTTAGCCATTCCCAATGCAGGTACCCAAAAAGCAAAAAAAAGAGGAAATCGCTAATATAAGGAATCGCTAAAATTGCGAGGGCCAATTTAGCGATTCCATATTAGCGAGTCCCTAAATAGCGATACCAAATAGCGAATCGCTAACAAAGATTTGCAAAGCAATGCATGTAAAATCGCAAATAGTGAATCGCTAGAAAATCGCATTTTAGCGAGTGCAAATTAAGGGGAATCACGGTGGTAAACAGGAGTTCAAAAAATCACACAGGTGCAATCCCACAGAAAGCTATTTAAACTGACCCAGGAGGCCTCTGAACCTTTCCACAATGGCAGCGCTCTACGTGATGGCGAGGAGGATGAGGATCCATGCTGCAGCCCAGCGTAGGAGGAGAATTCAGGAGCGGATTTTCAGAGTGCACATCACATTGTTGGGACAAACACCTGATGAAATCTACGACAAGTACAGGCTGAACGGTGCAATGATCCTTGACCTAATTGCAGAATTGGAACCCCTAATGTGGCGCCAGACCAGTAGGACCCATGCCATCCCCACTCATGTTCAGGTCCTATGTTGCCTGCACCTACTTGCGTCAGGCAGTTTCCAGGGGGTAGTAGCTGTAGCTGGAGGGATGTCACAAAGCTCCCTTTCACGTTTCTTCAAGTCCTTCCTGAACGCCATGATGACAAGGATCCACACCCACATCACCTTCCCCACAACCCCACAGGAATTGAACAAGACCAAACTGGACTTCTACCAGGTAGCACAGTTCCCTCATGTGATAGGTTGCATCGATTGTACGCATGTTGCCATTTGTCCCCCAGCAGATAATGAATACATTTACAGGAACCGGAAATCCTATCATTCCATCAATGTACAAGTAGTGTGCAATGCTAAGTATATCATAACAGACATAGTGGCGCAATTCCCTGGAAGCACACATGACTCCTATATATTTCGACACAGTGGCATACACACCCGTCTGCTCAGGGGTGATTTTGGCGAAGGACATCTGCTTGGTAAACACATATACCTATTTCCCACACCAAATGGCCAAATGGCAATGCATAACTGTTGCTAACCCATTGCTTACTACCCTGTAGGTGACAGCGCATACGCCGTGCGGAACTACATATTGACACCATACCTCAACCCAGCCACCCCACATGAGCAGAGGTACAATGCAGCACACATCAGCACACGGAATCTCATTGAACGCACATTTGGACTGATGAAAAGTCGCTTTCGCGTCCTCCACAAAACTGGTGGAGCGTTGCAGTACCGGCCAGAGACCTGCTGCAGGATTGTGGCTGCATGTGCCATGTTGCACAATATTGCAACCAGGAGAGGCATACCCATTGAACTGTCCGACTGTGAGTCTGAGGGGGACAACCAGCTACCGGCACAACTACGACAAGCGCATAGGGCAAGCACAGCAGAAGGGCAAAGGAGACGTGCAGACATCACACAACATTATTTCTGAGGTATGTAATGATGAAACACGACACATCATGTTTGAACAGAACTGTATTTACTGCCATGAAACCATGTAGTAGTGTTTAGGCACACATAAAAGGTGCAAAGTAGCACAGTGATATCACGCACAAAAGAGCAAAATAACTATTGTCAGGACTTGGATCTCAGTCACTTTTTGGGTTTTGTCCATGGTTACGTCACCATGAGCTGATCAAGATGGGCAAGTCAGTCTATCGCTTCCTGCCACGCACCCCCAAATGCCTTTCGGCTGCATCAGCTCCATCCCTCCTGGGGGCTCCGGAAGATGTTGTGCTCCGGGTACTGCGCCTCCTGCGAGTGGGAACTGGCACTGACAGGCTGCTTAGGCTGGACGCCTCCTCACTCTCCTCTTCCCCCGTAACATTGCTGCCCCCAGCAGTAGCAGCCTGGATCTGTTCCACGGCAGTGGTTACCTGGGCCAGTGCCCTGGCCACATCCCCACAACAATGTCCCATTTCAATCTGCATGGCCATGGACCGACGTGACAGCAGTGCAGTGGTGTTGCTAAGGTGATTGTTAGACTTGGTATAGCCTGCCAGGCACACCATCAACTGCCGATGCCTTCTTCTCTGTGTGTCCTGGCCTTCCTGCATCACCCGGCTCAGCTCCTGCATGGTTGCGTTTGTCTGCCTGTTGCTCTCCACCACAGCTGTAGCGAGTTCTCGCACACAATCAGTCATGACTGTGATGTTCCTTGCCAATTTGCTCATTTGCAGCTGTATTGACCCCATATGTCTCACTTGCAGGCGCTGCACCCTCAACATCTGGGCCTCCACGCCACCCCACACATTTGGAGTTTGGTCATCCTGTGATGTAATGCCGGCCCTTGACCTGCGCCTCCATCTTTGCCGGACCTGTGACTGGGGTGTAGTTGTGGGGCTAACACGAGGCTGGCTTGTCTCAGGAGCTGGTTCAGGCTCCAGCTCAGGTTCCATGGGCTGCACTGATGCAACTGGGGCCCTGTGTTTTGTGGGTGCGGGGGCTATGCTTGGTGGTGCCACAGGTGTCTCCACGTCAGCCTCTGCAGGAGTGTCCTGGATGTCTCCACATTCACTGTCCTCAGTGTCTCCTTCTGCTGCATCTGTGATGTGAAATAGTGCAATGTTAATTTGTGGTGAGGGCAATGTTGTGTCACATTAAGCATACTTGGGTCTCATTAAATCACTGACTTCAATCACTGACTACCATGCATCGTTTACGTGTTTTACTTTCCAATGTTGTGTTTGACTATCCACTTGCCTGACCTGCCTGTAACTCCCATAATGCATTTAGGTTTGGAGGGAAAAGGTAGACTGGAGTTTGTATCTGTACACTGGGGTTGAACTGAGGGGATGTGCACATTTGGTTTGTCTTTTGTATTGTACAGTTGCATGCATCTTACCTTGTGAAGTACTAGCCGCTCCGGATGTATCCAGCTGGGTCACTCCCACCATGTCTTCTGGCTGGATTGTGGACTCAACCAGGTCCTCCATGGGTGTATTGTCAGGCACTGTTGATGGGCCCCCTCCAGTCCTCTTGGCCTCCTTCAGCCTGTCTGAAATCCTCTCCTTGGCACGGCTGCGCAGGTCGTACCAACGCTTCTTCAGGTCGTCTATGGTGCGGTGTGTGACCCCCACTGCATTGACTTTGTTCTTGATCCGAAGCCATATTTTCCTTTTTACCGCCTCAGGCACTTTTAGTGACAGTTTGCCAAAGAGCTTGTCATGGCTCTTGGCCACCTCCTCTATGAGGTTTTCCAGTTCCCTCTCACTGAACTTTAATTTTCTTTTCCTGCTCACTGCACTCTCCCCTGATGCTGGTGTATCCATTATTGTGCACTGGAAAGGTCTGCAAGCCAAGTTGGTGCTAGTTCTGCTCTGCTCCTGCACTCAGCTTCCTCCTCTCACTGACTCTGGGTACAGAATGAAGCATGGGCTGGATGACTTCCTGGTTGTGATGTCATCATCCTGATTCCTATGCGACGCGCTATTTGCGATTTCGCTAATTGCGATTTCGCTAATAGCGATTTTGCTATTTGCGAAATCGCAAAAAAGCTTAATCGGTATTTGCGCGTCTCTATTGTGTGTTCGCTAATTGCGATTGCGAATATTACCGATTCGGTAATTATTCGCTTTGAGGGTCATGCATTGCAGATTGCGATTCCTAAAATGCGAATCCTTAATTTTCGCTAATTAGGAATCGCTAATTTTGATTTTGATGCATGTGCCCCTTAGCTCCTATTTCTTAAATAGAAATTCACAGTGTGTCACAAATAGACCTACTACATGAATATTAATGAGGTAGGTAGCAATTTGTGACTCACTACAATTCGCTGCCATCACAAGGATGGTGGTCTGCTGGGGTCAGCAGACTAGCAGGTCTGTGATTGCTTTTAAATAAAGAAGTCTTTTTTTAAAAAACTCAGGCTATTTTCACAAAAATAACGGGATACGTTTAAAAATGGGCTGCATTTAAAAAGAAAAAAATGAAACATTTAGGTTAAATATTTTTTCAAACATTCTCAAATGGGAAGGGCGCGAATGTTTTGCGATCATATTTTGGTTGCAAAACATTCATACATAGTAATGCAAATCGGTATTTGGAAGGGACGCCCTAGACATGCCCCTTCCAAATACCGTTTCGCAAACCCAAATTGCGATTCGGTAACAAGTTTGGGCTTTATATATTTGAAAATACCCTTTTCTGTGAATCGGGCCATTGGCGACCACAAAAAGGCTTTGTGCATCTAGCCCTCTGTTTTTTAAACTAATCTTTATTTCATACGTGAATCAATGTAGGTTATGTGAAGACTTAAGGCATTTATCATTGCATTATCATTTATGTGTTCTTACATGCATATTCATCAAGTATGAAATCTTTCATACACCAGATGTATTACACCGTTGGTCTACTTTCGTCTGCTGGGCTAAGCACCTGGGGCCTCCTTTATGAAAAGTGGGACATCGCTGGGGAAAAAACAGCGAAGCAAACACTTTTCATTGCACCCTCCTTGCGACACCATAGATGTGCTGTATTTACACCACAACGCTCCATGTCTCTAGGATTTACCAGTTCGGTAGGAATACTGGTGTGTCTGGTGGCGCAGTAATGACGCATTGCTGGAGTGTGTCGGTAAACTGACGCAACTCCAGCAATGGTGTCATTACACATTGGCGAGTCCCATGTCAAAGGCCCTGCATCACTCCTTACGCCTGCTTGAAGCAGGTGTACAGATTTGACGCGGTCAAGTCATAGAAGTGTTGCAGTGAAATCTCATAGATTTCACTGCTCCACTTCTAGAAGGCTTTTTTTTACGTGGGACTGCTCACCCTGCATACATTATACCTGACGCAGGTATAATGTACCACAGGCATTTACAAAGTGACATATCTAACTAGATGCGTCCCTTTGTAAATAGGGCGCAGTATGGCGCATTGATTACACCGCCGCAGGCTCATGAAAGTGATGCAACAGCAGCATAAGCCCTTCACAAATTCGTTTCTACTGCCATTTCAAACCATTGCTAAGAATTGTTATTTAACCTATGCAGCTGGGTGGTTGTCAGTGGCGGCCGGTAATTTTAGCAGGGAGGGGAGCAGTTGGGCCACACAAACACACATACACACTCATTCACACACGTGCAAACACACACCCATTCACAGCATTCACTCACAAATTCATGCATTTATACATACACGCACGCATGAACCAAATGTTCAAAAACATAAAATGTACCTGTGCTGCAGCTCGGGAGGGAAGACTCGGAGGTCTCAAGAGTTGGGACTGCTGCCTCCTCTCAAATGCTGAGTTTAGAGAAGAGGCAACAGTCCCTCACTCCTCACAGAGTGGGATGGGGTCAGTGAGACTGCTGACCCCACCCATCTCTGTGACGAGGTGTCACTGATTGACACTTGGGCCTGGGCAATTCAGGGCTTAAAATTGAAGTGCCCACGTCTGAGGCAATTAGTGGCACTCCCCCTTGTCATGAGGGAGGGGGCCCCAAGGCACCTTTGCCATGCTTAGGAGGTCATACCCACATGACTGTGAAATCCTCAGCCTGGCAAAGTTCAACTCAGACATCCAAGTTCCTGGGCATTTAGCTCATGTACAGATTCTGGCTGCCTGACCTGAAGAAGAGTGTCTGTCAGGCTGACGTTTGCTCAGCCTGATAGACATTCTTCTTGTGGGAGAAAAGGATGGGGGAGCGTGGCCCCTCCGCCCGTACTGATAAGCTGTGTCTGGCAGTTGCAGTGAATATGGCTTTTCTGCATGGTCAACACAGATGTTTTTCCTTTTTCTGAGCCCTATTTGTGCTATTTTGTTTTAACTCTGTGCACATTACTTTTGCTAAACAGGAGTGAGGTGCCATAACCCCTCCTTTTAGACATGCTTAAATTGGCTTATCCTGATATTTAACTATATTTATCTTGCCTATATGCCTCTAGAATATGGTGTAGGAAATAGACTCAGGATCTGGAAGTTCAGTGCCACATGTGGACTGCTGCACCTATGGCGCCATTCACAGGGTTGGCCTATAAAACATGGCTTCAGGCCTATCATGTGTAGCCTGACTGCAACATCCTAAAAAACTGCTGTCAAACCTTTAAAAATAACCCATATTAAAAGGTAGGAAACCCTCTGATTTTAAATATTAATCAGAAACCAGTGAGTACACTGTGTTGTCAACAAAGTAGAATGACTGATATTTAAATGTGGAAAGTGCAAAATTAAAGTTGGCTCGATCCTCCAATATCTAGACTTCAAAAGCTACTTTCACTGGTAAGGCTGTAGCGGGTTCCTAAAAAATGGCAAAGTACAGATTTTTAAACTGCACCTTGTGACAGGAAACAGCAAAACTAGCTATTCAAATACTATTATTTCACATTTATCATAAGTCCAATTTACTGGTAAAGTTAGGTTTTTAATAAATATTTAGGATAAGTAGCTTCCAGAAAGATAGCTTTTTTCCTGCCTTAAATTCTTGGAAGCTAGTTTGCATTAGCCTGCCAGCAGCTCAGCATCAGGTGCTTGATTTTATTGAAGTGTGACAAATGCTCTCACAGCAGAAAATGGCTCAGCCTGCTGACACCAGATACACTGATTGTGCGGCATTTGATCCATATCAGCCCAGGAAAGGCAGTTGGTAAGGGCCCAGGTACTTCACTAACTTGAAAGACTTGAAGAAGGGAAAGCCTTTGTCCCCACGGCCCACACTAGCAAGGCTGGCTCTAAAGCCAGTGGGATGGAATCTATACCTAGAACTGGTTTGAAGTGGATACAGGGGAGGGGAATGTTCATTTCTTTACTCAGTTCCCTGGCCACACCTCTGGATGGGCACAGAAGCTCTGCATAAGGGAGAAAGAGTTCCCCATCTTCGATTTTAGAAATTAGAGGCACTGTGGAATTGCTTGTAGTAGAGCAAACAAGAACTGCTGAAAAAGTGGGTAGAGTAGTCCCCAGGAACTTTTTAACATTGGTTAGGGAATGTCCAGGCATCATACCCACCCACTGGCTACTGCCAACCATAAATGTGGCACACCAAGAACCCTCCTTAGAACCCTTTCTGGATCTGCAGAAGATCAAAAGAGGCCTACACCTGCTGTCTGTGACATGAAAGGAGGCCTGTAGGACTGGACGTTCTCCCTTGTATGCCCAGGACAAAACGGTGGACAGTTTGCTGTCCTCCTGTGTAACTACATGGTAACAAAAAGCTACAACAGGCCTTTTTCCCAGAGAGACCAATTGACTAGTACTGGACTCCAACTGGATCTGGACTGGTGGCCTCTGCTGGAGTGAGTATTGGCCCCTAAGTGCTAACCCAGATTTCCCGGGAGCCTTAGAAGTGATCTAGAGAAGCTACTCCAGAAACCCTTAAACATTGGGGCTTAGAAGATTTTTGGGCGTATAAGACCTCCAGAGCCTTTAGGTTGACCTTGTGGCAAAGCTGTCCAATTTCACTGCACCTTCTTCAGACACAGCTTCAGGCATGGCCCGTTAGAGACTTTTGAGCTCCATAAAAAAAACTACGTCGGAAGGTAAAATCTTTGACAAGGATAAACCAGCTTTGTGTATCTGGCCCATGCCCCATCGCCCCATCACTGTTGATCTGAAAGCGTGCCTGGACCCTAGTCTACTGCTTCTATAGACTATCATTGGCTCTTAGTGCTTTTTAGTGCTATTTTTGCTTAAAATTAAAAAACATCATATTTCTGGTTCCCTTTGGGGGATTATTGTTGTATTGGTATCATTTTGTTTATTTACTTTTACTCTATTTTTGTAATTCAATTTGGGATTTTTATTGTTTGGTGTTTTGACTTTATTAATGTATTACTGCTCTGTGCCATAGCTACCAGGGGCTTGATCTCAGGTTAATTTAATGTTTTAGGGGTTCATCATGAAAGTTAGTGTCATTATTCCTTGAGTTGGGCAACCGCCCACACCAAATAATAATCCACTTTCTTACAGTGGTCTATTTCAGTATCAACATCAATGTGAACGTCACTTGGTAACTGCAACAGAGGTATTTCCTGGTGGACTCTGTCTGCAGGATACAAGGTCATTTTGCTCTGAAATTATAGTACCATTTATCTTAATCATTTCCATGTCTTTAGTGCTTAGGCATAGTATGGTCAGATAATGAGCCTGACTATCATTTTACCTTTTGGAACGTCACAGTGGTTTGTCATAATTTACAGGTGTTTATGAAAATTATTAGCTCATCCCATTGCATTGTTGCTGCTAAAGCCTTTAAATTCTATAAACCTTTCTACCTTGGTTATGTTCCATGGAAAAAGGTGCAGACAATTTCCACACAAGGTACTTTACACAGTCTCTTTACTCTTTGTTTCTAACTTTCTTCTCGAGGCAACGGCCATATTATACTTAACCCATCTATGACTTTTGGCATTTTGGAGAACTATACTCTTCGTAACTCTCTCTCTTGTTTTATGGTATCTCATGTTCTGTATGGGTATTTTTTCCAGCCCCATTTCCCTCCTTGTACCTTATCTGTGTTCTGTGAATCATATCTTTCTGTGTACCTCAATCTACTCATAATGATATTCTCCTGGGTTCAGGTTTGAGTCCCTTGGGTTTTTCTCTTTAAACTGCTCAACTATCTCAGTCATTTTTACAGTACTAAGTCAAATTTAATGTAAAAAAATTCCCTAATTCTTCCTGCTGCTTTTCAGCCTCTGGTTACGATCAAATACATTTTTTGTATCTTCTTTGAAACTGCTGCTTCAAGTTCTTGTCCTTTCTAATTGGCGAATTTCAGGGCTTTATTTTGATTCTGTGCTCGTTGACCCATAACTGATGTTGAATTGTGTTTTTTCTGTAAATTTAGGTGTGTACACACACATGCATACACATGCACGCACGGACACATGCAGGGCCCTCGTGATACATTGCATCTGGAGAATGCAAACTGCATCCTTAATACTAATACAACAGCAAGACTTCCATACTCAAGGTTTGGAAGAACAGGGCTCTTCCAAACTTGTTGGCAGTTTTTGCAAGTATAAACTACTGGATTGTGAGAGTTAACTAATAATAACATAAACTCAATGGATCAATTAAATATAAACTTTCTATATCTAATATTATAGTTTTAATTCTTATAGTATTAAAAATAGCAAAACAAGGATCATATTATATTAAATTCTACTTGTAATGTAATGTAAGGTGAATTTACAGAGTGCTGCTTGTCAACTGTGAGGGTATCCAGATGCTTGTTCCACATTCTTTTCATTATCAAAATATATTCTAGAAAACAGAATGTTTATAAATAACAAAAATGTCTAGTCTCTTAACCTTGGGCAGTATGTCTACAGCAGCCAGATCTTCTGGCAAAATCCTGCAAAAGCCAACACGTGTTTCGTGGCTATCCTGCCGCTTCTTCAGGGCTGCAAGGATAACAATTGCATCTTAAGAATTACATCTCATGATATGTACAAACATGGAACAACAGCGATCCAAGTAATGTACATCAACACAAATAAATGTTTCTAATATTTTGCAATCTGGAATTGTGAATTAGCATCGACAGTAATTCTACAAAGCCAACTTAAACATAATTTAAACAAAATGTTTATATACCAAATGGATATTTCATTGTATCATACAACACCTATATTAGTTAAACATATGACTAATTTCACCTGAACAAGAAAAGAAATATGTCAGATCTCACATTCATGAAAGAGATTTTATGGATCCAAATAGTGTTCAAAGATGCAACTCATAGTACCAATGATGGATAATTATCCAAGAAAAGGACCTCAGAAGGTCCATATGCAACTCACAATACACTGCACCTGATCGAGTGGTCCAATCTCTCAATAAATTTAGCAAATCAAAAATCAACGGAAATTGAAAGAACAAAGAGTAATGGATACCCACCCACTACTTCTTATCTCATAAAAATCATCAATCTCATGTGAGGAAAGTCAAAAGAGAGTTTACCAATGGAGGTACTTGCCCAATGTATCAACAATCACAGTTCACAAGTTGCTACATAATGCTGATGGTGATACACATCACTAACCACCAAAAAAAGCAAAGATAAATGCAAAAAAAGAGATATAACTCTAAAGCAATTCTCCACAAACAATGAGAAGAGAATTCAAAAAGTCAAAAAATCCAAGCTATGAACTATGTTGCCATCTTACCTGATATTTCTCATAGTAAATTCCATCATCAAACTCAGATCAAAGAGTACATCAAGAATACATTGTAAGGTCTTTTATGCACCCTGAATTTCAAAAACATCTCTTGCCACAGCTACAAAAGAATTGATTACTTATTAAATTTTTTTAAGTATACCTATACTACAAAATCTAATCATAAACATCAAGTCAACATTCCTACTAAGTCGGGGGCGTGACCAAGCAAGATGTCCAACAGTACACATCCTTGAGCGGCTCCCCGCCAGCCCTGCACTATCCTGCATAATCCTGCATCTTATACATCTGAATTCCCCTGAGAATATCCCCTCCATGTGGGGGAGACGTCACGGAGCCCAGAGGAGTCACCCTGCTGTTCCTGCAAGGCCCCTAGCATGAGGAGAGAGTGGACCACGCTGGGAGTGGACGTGGCCACGCAGCATGATCGGAGATGACTGGGCCAGTATTAGGCGGCATGCCTGACATGCAGCTGCCAAGGCATCATCCTTCCAGGCCCGGGCTTAGAAGGAGATCCCAGCGAGGAAAACACACCGTGAGGCCAGTCCTGAGCCGGCAGGGCCGGTGTTTAGTGATGCACCTCACATGAAGCCGCAAGGGTGCAGTTGATGCAGTGACGAGCCTGCCAGGGGGTGCCCATCGAGTCCCCAGCCGCAGTCCATCACCTGGTGGTGGAAGCCTGCCCCAGTGAGAAGGTAAGCTGGTGGAGGGAGCGCCCCTTGTCCTGAGTCTGTCCCTCATCCTATAGTGGAGGCGAAGAGGTGGGTGCAGTCGTGTAGTTCCCCACTTCCCAGTAGGAGCCGCACATTTGTTGGGCAACATAAATTTAGGGATGGTGTCAGACTGATTCCGTGCACCCCCACAGGATATGTCATCCTAGAGACCAGCTAGCCCACAGTGCCACCATATGCACCCCTAAACTTAGACAGGTAGCAAATGGTTTTGGCAACTACAGAACATGACTACCTTGAGCTGTCCGATGGATCATGGTAACAGATCAAGAACCCTTTCACTCAGTCACTCATGCTCTCTTTCTCTCAAAGAAGAATATAAGGGATACACAGTGGGATGTTTTCAATATGTATTGAGCCAACATGATCCTTGTATAGAATGTATGTGCTGCAATGATCAATAGACACAAGCATATGAAAGTGATTAGCAATATAAGGACAGTGAACAGAATGAAAAGTTCCACCATCTTGCTACGACAATATATATATACAGGCACATAAATATATATATTGTACTCCTATAATTGATGTGATATGATATAATTCAGCACTTATATTGCGCACTGCTACTCAAAGGAGTGTCCAGGCGCAGTACCAGCTGGACCGTTAGGAAGGAAGCACGCACAGTTTATTATTTTTTTTAAAACAGGATTCAGCTTCTTTTGAAATAACAATGGATTGCCTACAGTGCATAATTCCAATGTCAGCTGATTCCAAGCTACATCCCCCAACAGGGTAAGTGATCTGCCGCCAGCTCTCTGTTTATGAATCCTTGGGGTACAGACCAGCAATTTATTCGAGGTTTGCAGTTGTCTCAACGGGTTGTAGAAGCTAAATCTGGAGCTCAAGTAGGTAGGACCTTTGCCATACAGGACAGCATGGACCAGCACCAAGGAGCTGCTGCAGGGTCCAGCGTGGGCATACATAAGCCGGTGGGCTGATGGTGGGCCTGGACCCCTGCTTGGCTCCTCCATACTGCCTGCGGTACTGGGAGAAGGGCCCTCACATTGATGGCATGCAGTGCCCTGTGACTCCCCCACCTCAACTTGCCCTCTGTAGCTGCATGCTGAAGCATGGTGCCTAGAGGTCGGTGGTGGGCCTGCTGCTGTGGGCAATGTGGCCCAGGGCATCCTTCCCCAGAGTGGGCCTGGCTGGGGGAGTCTGTCATGGTCCATCTTGGAGGGTGCTGTTGGGTGGCCTGAGGGCCCGGGATGGGCTAGATCCTTCCCCCGCATCATCTACATCCGACAACCATTGCTGAGAGGACTTGTGCAGTGGGTGCCCTCCTGATGCTGCGGCCTCTTGTTGGAGGTCATCTGCACTGTGGCTCCCTTGCGGTGGACATGAGGCGGTACCGTGCTCCCCTGGGGCTGTGTCTGTCTCAATGATGGACATTGAGCTCACTGACGCCACAGCTGAACGTGAAGAGACCTGAGGGACTAGGGTGGGGGGTGGCAGTGGATGGGAGAAATGCTGTATGACACTGTATGCAACAAGGTATGGCGCACAATATACGACACACATGGAATTGCTGGGTGTGAGAAGTTGGCCTGGTATATGCTGTCCACTAGTTATAGTGGGCACCTTGCACCAGTCCAAACGACCTTTATTGATGATAGGTTTAAAGACAACCTTTATTGAAAGCTATCCTAGTGGTAGCTATGGAGAGCAGCCTTCAGGCTAAGTCTTGAAGGAGTGTAAAGCTGTTTGTTTTACCAGTCTATAATCTCATGAATGACCAAATGAAAGGAGAACCACACCAGGTATATATATAAAATATATGTATTTATTACTAAACACTACCCACTAGTCTCTTTAT